>JARHVA010006359.1:535000-657500 GCA_037957365.1 Torreya grandis
CAAATCTCTAGATCAGCACTCGACATGCACCTTTTAACTTGGTGAAGATGCTTCTATAACGCTATAAGAGGAGATCAAACTAGAAGAAGATGAGAGACAAAAAAATATCAACAAAGCTCTAGTGAAATGGAGTTCCTCTGTATGGATGCAGCTATAAGCCATTAGACTTAGGAGTATTATGGCTGCCATGAAGGCTCCATTTGTATACATCCAAGGTCACCTGTGACCCTTTATGTCATTTAGTATGAATTGAACATATGTTATACCATAAACGCTATACTCTATTTTAACTTTGATTAACGATGATGATTATTGTATTAAACTATACTTTATCTATTTTAGGAATATTTTATATTGCTATTGAAATGTGGAATGATTGTAATGTTATAATTTAAATTGAATTTATGATGAGTAATGTTTATGATATGCATCACTAATGGAGTCCCTATAATAAATGATGATGTCATCATAAATCTATAAGGAGAATGAGTATATATCTTGCATGAAGTGATCTCATCTTTGTTAGGAGCATGTGTGTAGCATGAGTATTTTGAGTGAAAGTGATCATTTGACCTTGAAAGTGCCTATATGGCAGTAGGATTAATAAAATAAAGTCTTACTCTAAAGACACTAAGTTTAGTCCATGAAAGGATTGCACCTATTGATCTACCTAAAATATTTTTATGAATTGACCAAGTCCCTTGAATAAATCCTCATTACATGGCACAACTAGCCCAACACAAGCCCTAGTTATTTCTTAGCCACACTTTGGTTAAGCTTATAAGGCCTATGCCTTATGTGGATTGATGTTGACATAACCGAGTGTTAAAATGTTTAGCATAAAAGGAATACCCCATTATTGAAATTGGTTGTAATAAACCAAGAATAAACTAAGACAAATTTGTGTGCCCATTTCTACCACATTTTGGTTCCATTTGCAGGATCCATGTTGAATTTTTTGTTACAATGGTGAGATAGAATAATGTATCAACATTCTCTCTAAAAGATCAAGTACTAATTGTAAAAGGTAGAGGATGTCTTTACACTAAAGCATCTAACATTTCAATGATAAAATCCAAGAAAATGGGTTAAAAAAACCTATATGATTCTCTATATGAGGGTTTTTTATATGAGTTACCTGAGCAAGTGTACCATTGGTTGGCTTGATATCCAACTCCTAGAAGAAAAAGCTATAGATAGTGATATATATGGAAAAAGGAGCACCTAAAGGGGCTTGAGATTTTAGATGATACTTGGACTAGAGCAGTAGATAAATGGTGAAAGGGAGTGCTAAATAGCTACATATTTGAGTTTGTAGTCTCAACATACTTGTTCCCTGAGGAAGAAGAGTACTAGTTTTTGAATGACCATAAAGGCACAATTATGAAGGAATTTAGTGTAGAGATAAAAAATTTAATGGTAGATTATGGTTTTGAAATTTTGGGGATGGAAGGTTAAAGTCCTTTTACATATGGGCAACATGAAGGGGGAATGGGATGTGTAGCTGATGCATAATGGAAGGCAATGAGTAAATTGACAGCTAAGAGCTTAGATCATAGAACTATAATTAGAGAAGATGATGACTGATGTAATATTTGGAACTTGAAAGTGCTAAAATAACCCCTAGTGAGCATGAAGGGCATGGGGAAGGATCTCTTGAAATAAAATAGTGCGAGGATGAGAAATATAATGAAGCAATGGATTGAGTTTGACACTTGACATGTTTATAATTTCATTGGTTCCTATATATATGCTTATCTCACCTACCCATTTTGAAACTACAACATATGCTCACATGCTAGATTCCCCACTTGAAGAAAGCACATAAATAATAATTGACTATATTGATGATGTAGATCTTAGATGTTTTACAAAGTTAGATGTAACTTTGTGATTGAACAGATTATTCCATACAATGAGTTGATTTTAACTACCTCTAAACCATTAGGAATTAGCTTATCATAATAGAAATTTATTGAGGGCATACTAGCTTAGCCAATGTCAATAATAAAAAGTGGGAAACAACCCACATGAAGTGCTCTAGCACCACAAGTAGTATAGTGCCATCAACATCAACTGTGCTAGTAATAATAAGACAAACACCTAACCCAGTGGTTGAAAGCATTAGAGGACCATTGCCAAGAAATCTTCCAAGGGGACAAGCACCTTAGATACCAACTACCCCCATGTAATAAATATATTATAAAATGGTTATGTACTTACTAGAGTATCAAGGTGTAGATAATGTCATAGAACATGTGCTAAAGTGTGAATTATAGTGGCATGCATGAGGTATAAACCAATTCAAAAATAAGGCTACCTATTTTTTGACCACTCTACTTTATCATGCCCATACCTGGTATTGAAACTTTGATTCTGACTAGGGCATGGTTGACTATGATACCCTAGAGGATGCATTTCTAAAGGAGTTTAACACTCTAAAGTTTGAATAGTAGATCATCACCATGTTAAAAGATATTACCCAAGGACTCTCATATAGTGTGTGCTTATAGGATATAAGGTTTAAAACTCTTCAATCAAAGTTCCCATATGATACTCACCCTTCCTAGCTTGTGCAATAGTTCATTTGAGGGTTGTTAATGTCATTTCAAAGAGCGCTTTTCATGAAGACATTTACAGACCCTCGATAAACACATGAAGCCACACTTAGATTAGAAGTAGTTAAAAGTGTAAATACTAGGATCAACCCAGTTATTGAGGCATATATTACATTTATGAGTTCTCAACTCCAAAATCTTATCATGATCTCAACACATGATGCTAAAAGTGGACTATGGTTTACCAAATGTGAAGCAAAAAGCCAAAATATGACTAACTACCCATGAAGGAATGTGCACACTTTGCTTCTAATGTATGAATTTAATTGAGAGGTGCATGTTGTTCATAATTGGCATTTGTTTCAATGTGCCATCTAATTCAAAACAACCATATGTTATCAATTGTGAAATTCCTACACCCATACCATTACTAATTGGGGGGCCATTAATGAAATACACAAAAAAATGGAAAGAGGTGAACAATAGGCCATCACAATAGTCTGAGGGAAATAAAACCAAGATAATGAGGGCTAAAACAAATAAAATAAAGGATTTAGAACTACAAAAGGTGGTAGAGAGTGAGGTGGAGGATGCAAGTGTCGAAAGTTCCCATTGTGCTCATGTTATAAGTATGGCTCAACAGAGAATTAAAGGGAAAGAATTGAGACCCTCCCCTCATTTAATATTCATGTCCAATAAGACCTAGGCACAACCTATAAAAATTCTAATGAGAATAGTTATAGATATCATGGGCATGGAATTATATATTGACTTTGATGTGATCAAGTTAGTAGAGTAGGACAACTATCCAAAACTTTAAGGAAGCCCATTATATTATACAAAAAATGTAGATATGCACTTCAAAAGTCACTACATGATATTTAAGAATGGAAAGGAGAAGGTAGCTATACCCATCTCAGATGACCAAGGATACCTCTATGTTGAGATCTTTGACATTGAGGATGAGATCAACCACATCTATAACATCATTGTGTAACGCATCGAGACTCTAGAACCAAATGGTAAAGCATTCATCTCCTAGAAACATTAATAATCAAACTTAGACACCTTCAATGTTGCCTATGATTGATGGGTCAAGGAAGCATATGCGACCACTAGTTAAAGGTACAACTTGGTACATGTGAAATTACCAAAAATAGTAAAGATAGGCTAGGTATAAATCGAGTGTGCTTTTAAAAAATGGGTCCCTTGCACAAGGAAGAAGGGAAAAAGAATGTTTCATCTAAGCAAAGTTAAAATTTTATCTCTTCCAATATATGAGGGGAGTAATCCAATGGAATACTATGTCCATGACCTCAAATCATATGTCTCAAAAGAGGTGGATATAATGGTTGCACTAGTGTATACATTTAAGATCATTGTCACTTTTTTGTAGGTAACATAGAAGCCTAACATGACAACTTGGTAAGATGTGAAGGAAACCATTTGCACTAGATTTGGAAATAGTAATGAGGAATTGGACATCTTAGCCTACTTTGATGACTCTGACCCTATAGTACACGTTCATCTTTATAAAGAAATGTGGATTGTCTATGATGAAAATGTCTCAAGGAATATATGGGTTCACACCTTCTATAGGACCTTAAATAATTAAGCATGGGCATTGTACAATCTAAACGGTATATGTTATGATACAATAAAATGGGATGTACTTAAGGAGTTGTTTGTTTACACCTTCTCATTTTCTATGTAAAACATTGAATTAATTAAGTCACTATAGGTAGTTTAAAGGTAAGTGTTTGAGGACACTCCAATATTAGAGGAGCACCTAAAAGACATGTTCAATGAAAAGGGGTTAGCACTCCCAACATTATTTGAAGAGAAAAATATTAATGATGACTTTAATGATGAAGATGATGAAACATGGAAGGTGTAAAACTAGAAGAATCTGATAGGAAAAAGTAAGGTAGTGTGCTAAGTTGAGGATAGTGCCCTAGAAGAATAAGGCCCTACCCATATTCACATAGAAACAACCAAGGTTATAAGACAAGTTAAGGATTTAAACTAGGATAAAAATGTACCATACCACATGCCATTAAAAACTACAAATGTTGATATCAATTCACAATGGGAACCAAATATTTCCACTTTGGGAACCTATTGGTCTGACATAGAGTTAATGCATATTATAGATCTCCTAGAGGATTTATAAGATTTGTTCCCTTATAGCTAAAAAGATATACAAGGCACACACCCATCTCTTGGGAAGATGAACATCAAACTAGTTGATGGTGCAAGATCCATCAAGAAGTGAACTTAAAGGATGCACCCTAATCTTCACACCAATGACAAAATGGAGATAGATGGTATGTTAGTCTCATACATCATCTACCTTGTGTATGAATGCAAATGGATTATCCCCATGGTCATCAACATAAAAAATTATGGGAACATCAGAACTTGTGTTGACTATAAATTATTGAATGCCACCTATGTAACCAATCACTTTCCAACTCAATTCATCAATAAAGTCTTGGATGGAATCATAGGTTGAGATATGTACACCTTTATTGATGGGTTCTCAGGATACCATCAAGTTCAAATTAAGGAGGAGGATAAGCTCAAACCCACCTTTTAGATAGAATGGGTTTGTTTCACATACTACATGATGCCATTTGATCTTAAGAATGCAACAACGATGTTCTCCTGAGTGGTGATCATTGCTTTCAAAGATTTCATTCACAAGTTCTTGCAAGTATACTAAGATGAATGGACTATGTATGCGTTAGTAAAGGATCACTATGAAAACTTGCACCTTATGTTTAAAAGGTGTAGCTAGTGGCAAATTTAATTAAACCTCAATAATTGTGTTTTTGTAATACCATTTGTCACTTTGCTCAAACACATCATCTATAAGGATGGTCTATCGATTTATCTAGAAAAGATTGCAATCATCCTTTATCTCTAGACCCCATCAATGTAAAATTATGTTAACACCTTTCTTGGACATTATGGGTACTATAAAAAGTTCATAAGGAACTATGCAAATATTTTAATGATGTTAGAAGAGACCCTGAAAAAGGATGGCCCATTTTATGGGGGTGAATCATAGGATGATGAATTTGAGACCCTAAATTTTAAACTAGAAAGTACACGAATATCACAATTTCCCAACTAGATGACTCTATTCAATTTCCATGTCATTACATTGAGTACTATGATTAGTGACATTCTGGTGCAACTAGATGAAGGCAAAATATATCATCTCATTTATTTCACAAGTAGAAAACTAACCAACGTAGAGCATAACTACACCATAACTGAGCATAAAGTGGTTGTAATAGTCTATGCTCTATAGAAATTTGGATAATACTTATTATCCAACCCATTAATCTTCTTCACTAATCATGAGGCACTTAAGTACCTAGTAAATAAGACCATTCTCCATGGGTGCTTCATCGATGGATTATTTTATTTCAAGAGTTCAAGTTCTCCATTGTAGTGAATCCTATAAATCAAAACTCAAACTCAGATCATCTATCCCACATCAACTCTGATGATGTGATAATGCCTAACATGAAACTTTATAGATTCTAGTACATCTATGAATAATTAGTAGAGATCACCATATTTATGGCCTCTAGATCCCAAATCATGACAACTAAGGATAAGTATCTCATAGTTTGTACTTCCCTATTTCAACTCATTGGTAGGTAAATATATAGGTTGAGCTATGATGAATTCATGCACTGATGTGTCCTAGAGCATGAATGAGACTTAGTATTACAAGAGGCTAATTCACTAGAGATGTTATGGCATGCAAGCTACAAAAATAAGGATTATGATGGCCAACTCTATTATAGGACATAAAATATTATGCCAAAACATGTAACATCTACCAATGGATATGAAAGCCAAAGTAGAAGGATGATATTCCTCTCATCCTTATCCTTCCAAAGCACCATTCGAAAATTGGGCCATTGACTTTGTTGGGCTTATTATTCTTGTTATGAGGCACACAAGTACATGATACATTCTAGCTACCATAGATTACTTCACTAAGTGGGCCAAAGCACTACCAACTAAATATTGTAAAACCACCATTGTATCAAGGTTTATCTAGGAGAATATCATCAATCATTATGAATTCCCATTTAGTTTGGCTAGCAATCGAGGTGTCTACTTTATCAATGAAACTATTCAGATTATATTGATTGAATACATGTTGGTAAACCATAAAATGACACCTTACCATCCCTAAATTAATGACATCACTAAATAATTCAACAAATTATTGACATTTTTCCTTACAAAGATATTTGAATTTGGTCACAAATATTTGGATGATTTTGTGTTAGTAGTATTATGGGCCTATCACACTACATATAAGCTCTTGAAGAAGGCTATACCATTTCAACTATTGTTTATCATGGAGGTCATTTTACCTATGGATTTTATAGTGTATTCAATGTATATCTCACATATTGGTTGACTAGATGACCAAGATTATTTATCCACATGATTATAAGACTTAGAGTGCTTGGATGAGACACACACCCAAGCAAGATGGAGGTAGCAAATAAAAAACACGTGCCAGAAGTGTTGGAATGAAAAGCACATCAATTTTAAGGCTTTTACCAAAATTACACCGATATTGTTATATGACTCAAAGTACCTCAAATACCTAGGCAAATTATAGATTAGGTGAATGGGACCTTATATCATCCACAATATATTGGAGACTATGTATGCAAGATGTGCAGGTTGAAGGGTGAAATACTTTCTTGACATTTCAATGACAATATATTGAAGCTATACCATCAATAGGATGTTTCTCATGCCATCAAATACTGACTTCCTAACCATAAGTCAGTTTCTTTGTTTTGACCATAATAAAATTTAGTTCAAGCTAAATATTTCCTTATATTTGTCTTATTTTTATTGAGTGAATAATCATGAAACATTGAAGACCATAGGAAAACTCTTATGGTGTTTATATCCATAAATCCAGTCGAGTGAGTTGAGAATAGTTGATTTCAAAGCACCTAAGGATGGACACCTAAATTTATAGGCACATGAAGTTTTCTAGATTTATAAAGTTATACAAGTTGAGAAAGGGAGGTGCATTAGATGCTCAAGTGCAATAAATTGAGAAGAGAGTATGAAGCATTAGATGATTGAAGCAAGAGACATCAAAGCAAAGAGAAACTAAACAAGAAAGAGAGGTAATATTTAAATGAATCACAACACTAAGAAGAGATGGAATCAAGGAGGTTGAATTTTGTGCATGTGAAATGTTGTACCTAGGTTGTCATAATAAGAGTGAAGGTCATCCCAGATTGAAGAAAGTGAAAGAAAAATAATTTTGAGATAGATAGTACCCACCCAATGATTGGTGATAAGTGACCACTTGAATCATCTATCACTTCACTGAATAAATCATTATTAAAATTAATTCTATGATGGTGGAAGCACAAAGATATGTAATAAATACATATTTGTTGATGAATTTTAGTAGATTTCATGGGTTTAGTAAATTTAAAAAAAATCCACATGTGATGAAAATTAATCACCATGCATTAATGTGGTATCTAAAATTAGATTATAAGAAGAAGAATGACAAACTATAATAGGTTATAAACCTTGTGAGAATTTAAATCAAAACACAAAGATGAAAAGAGCCATAGCCATCAAAAACTAGAAAATGCTACTAGAGAGAACTAGTCAGCCACAACCCTTCCAATTGTGAGGGAAAGATTGAAATATGGATGATAAGATTGCATTTCACTTTGAATTAGAAAGGAAGTGAGATGATTAAATTTGATAAATAAATAAGGAAACAAGATTTCTATAAAATGATGAGTCTACCATTAACAGTGCACAAAGCTTAGGATCTGAAAGCACAATCAAAATTCTCTTGACTATAAAGAAGCATAAATCATAATTTTTGGCTTTGTAAATATCAACCAACCATGTTCCAATAACATCCAATTTATAATGGGAAAAAAGAGACTATGTATAACTTTACCATAGGCATAAAATGATGCGAGGAAAGTGCGTAGTAAAATAAGCAACCACCATGAAATGGGAGGCATGGTTAGTATAAGGAATATGCATACTGATAATAGACCCATAAGAAAGAACAAATATTTATTATAGAGAGATGAAATTCCCTGAAGAGGTTATGGAGGGGGAGAAATTGGTGTCTTTTACACATATATGCAAACTCAAAGATTAAAACCATCAAACAAAGAATAATGTGCGAGAATTGAATCAAGATTGGATGGTGGACATGGGGAAGAAGACATAGGTAGGTATCATACCCTTCAATATCTCCATCCAAGACAAATTAGAAACAATAGGTGTAATGTAACTAATTGAGCTACCAAACTTTGTCAAGTTGGAGGAATTGGTGTAATTCCTCTACTCATGCTTACATGGTGACCATTTATACTTTGAAAGATGCTACATGAGGATCTTAGTAAGCATCGTTAATGGAATTATGGGGATTTTAGGCATACGAGAAAATATATATCAAATTATGGAGGATGAAGTGGAGGTTAAGAGGATGGAAAAGCTCCTAGGCCACTACAAGTTAGGATTCACATTTGCCATTAAGGATACCCAAGACCCCTAATAAAAGGGTAGTGGTGAAACTAGTTAGTTGCAAACTATGCCATGGTAAATGGTGGTCTAAATTTAGTAATACCTTCTTGTTCATTGACCAACACATGGTGTAAGGGGTAAAATTCAACATATTCAGAGTCATTACTGAGGAGAATGTTAGGAATGTGCAAGAGTGCATTAAATGTATGAAACCTTCAGGTGATGAAACATGTTGATTATAATTGTGATGGAGGAGATAAGTATGTCAAAAGGAGATGATGATAACCTATGGGAGTTCCCACCCAACCATGAGTTCCCGATGATGAATAATTAAGACTTTATTTGTCCACCTAAATTCTCATAGAAGTACAAGACAAGGGTACAAGGGTGGTACGATAGGTACATCAAATACTTTAGGATTGAGTGATGTATCCCTCAATAATTCCCCCAATATCTTGTGGGAATGGAAACCTTTTCTATAATACATCATTTATATCTAGTACGCATAGCACTCACAGCTAGAAAATTGTTTGGATGGCTCAAGTTGCCTTTTACATTTTTTATTAATTATTTCAAGGTGGCATGAATTCCTAATGAACAATAGTTAGAGATCCCAGTCAAGTCCATTGATGAAGATAGGATCAAGATGAGGCACTAATTTGGGTAATCTAGAGCTAATACCACCAAAGATGGAGGGGATGATTCTAATAGGATGGACCTTCATTCCCTCTAGATAGAGATAATAAATGGATGAATCATCAACCTTTACTACAAAATGAAGTCATGTAAAAAGGATGTTGATCTAGGAAAAGATTATTATCACCCCTTCATGCTCAGTGGTGAAAGCAAGACTATACCAAAGAGACATGATAAGACCCTCCAGAAAAAGCAAGAAGAGAAACTTGAAGAGATCACATAACACATCTAGTTCTAAATTATCTTCAAGGAGAAAATTATAACCCCAATTCATAATAATCACATGACCTTTAGACTAGAAAGTGCTTCCTACAACAAGAAGCATAAGAAAAAGACTAAGGGACCCATTGTGTTCCCTACTATAACTTTGGTGGAGATGGATACAGAGGTGACCCTTGCACCTAGAACTAAGGATGAGACTAAATAAGATAGAGTAAGGACATATATCTTGTAGATATAAGAAGGGGAAGAGGAGCCAAGTGCTAGAGATGTAGAGGAAATAGAGGAGACAACAAGACCCTCATAGATTAAATAACCCTCCACACAACCTTCACAAATAGAAGAAGAGAAGATAAGGGTTTGGAATAAAATGACCTTGAGAGAGGAGGACATTAATAAGGTGTTGGTGCTTGAAGATAATCAAATACTTTTCAAGGAAAAGGAATTGGACAAGTTAGATAAAAAGGCCATGAAAGTTCTTGTAAGTGTACGACCAATAATTAAAGTGATCAAGAAAGTGCCTAACACCCCCACTATGAAGGTCAAAGTTGTATAAGAGATGTGACCAAGTAATGAAGGAGTGCCTCAAGAAAAAGAAGGCAAGTCTAATACCTTATGAAAATAAACATAGACAATAGAAGAATTATATTAACAATAACGTTACACTAGCACTGAAGTAAATCCGTTGATGGTGAGTATTAAGAAATGTCAAGAGGAAGAAGTGGATAAAGGGGTAAAGTCTAAGGAAGAAACCCATAAGGATAAAATAGGTGACTCTTCTAAGGAGATCACCAAAGAGATTAGTGTTTCTATTGAAGAGGAGGAAGTAAAAACATATATGGCCATCATAAAAAAAGATGACAATGAAATGAGCATAAGGGAAAAGGTGAAAAAGGGATGGGTGGAAAAATAACTTTAAATGTATGACACTAGGATGTGTAAACAAATCTCATTTACATTCTATTACTATAAGGGTGATCCTTTATTTGAGGTACCTTGGGCGACTAATTCGAGCCTAAAAGAGCCTAATGAGGAGTAATACTCCCTCCTTATAAATGCTTGTGTCATGATCCCAGTCCCATCTAGGAATGTGTTGATCAGAATAGCCATTGTAGTTTTGCATCAAAATATCATCAATAATGTAAGGATAAAAAATGGAAAAATATCTACAAAGAATCCAAAGATGAATTACATGCCACCAAATTCAAGTTACAACAACTCTATGAGTGCATAGAGATGGTCGAACCATCCCTTATATTCAGCATGGATATATTGGACCTCTATGAGGTTGATAAAATATATCTATTGGTAGAGCAGATGCTCCCAAGGTTGAAACCCAAGTTGGTGTAGGAAGAAGATCCCAGTGTTGTGTTAAAGAAAAGGCTAGTTGATAAGTGTGTAATTGTAAAAGACATATTTTATAAACTATAAGAGGTCATAGTGTTTTGATGAATTTTAACTTATATTTTTAAAAGGTAAGAAGAAGAAACTAAATATGGGTATGGTCGATAAACCTATTTGGTTTTGCATTCTTTGATTAAGATGATTATGAAGAAGTCCTGTTTGGCTTTGGAGGATGACCTATAAATAAGACAATAATAAAGCAAAGGGTTGGTTACATAGATATCTAAGTGGATTTCCTAGTGTTAGATAGGTCATGAAAGTAAGAGTTTCCTCAAGGGTTGTCAATCTATATGTTTTAAATAATTAAGTTTATCAAACTAAATAAAAATTACTTGCATCAATAATCAAAAGGTACTAAAATGAACACAAGAAATGTTTGCTAAAGAAATAGACTAGAAATGACTTAATATAATGATAAGCTAGTTGATTTGACTTATTGGTGGAATATGATATGACTTTGGAAGTGTAAATGTGCATGATGCTTTGTTAGAATGTAGATATAAATTTGTCTCTCTGACATGATGTCTAGATCACTAGATTGTTAATGATGATTGACTTGTAAAAAAAGGAACTTTAGATGCATAAATTCTTGATAATAATTACAAATCCATCATCACCTCACTACTCCTCTCTTCTTATAGGTAAGGGAAGAGAGACTCAACAAGACATTAATTGATCTTCCTAATTTTAACTCATGCATGAAATAAATCACACATGGATTTAGACAAGTTATATTTAGAAAAATAAGATGAGTGGCTTGCATGTTGATGGTTGAGGAGGCACACCCTGACTGCCAATAGTCATGGTGACCATCAACGGTGATCCTAATCATCGATGGTCAAGGGCCAATGTTAAAAGTGTGTAAAAATATAGGTTAAGTTGATTGGTTAATTGTAACTTGGGTTAGGCTCAGTTAGGGGTCAAAGGGCTAGGTTGGTCCTAAGGGGTTCCTAAGGTGTTCTAAAGGAATTTTGACATTTGGAATCATGGTGTGAAAATTTTTGGTGTCTATATTTGACCCCTTTTTGTTATGAGTCTTTGAATCAACAAGATACAAAACAAAAATGGATTGTTGGTCAAAGGTCTAGTTTCCCTGAGTATGAGAGGAGGTGTTCCCCCTCAAACTGGGAGTTGATGAGGTAAAACATAATAAGAAGAAATTTTGATAAGGTGGATGAAGGTGATGATAAAGGTGGATGTTATGAAGGTGAAAGCTAGGTTGGGTATTAAAGTGTAAATATCTACACAAAGTGCAAAAAAATGTGATAAATAAGATCACACATTGATGAGGTTTCTATAGCTAGTAAAACTAAAGGTCTATAGTAGAAGGACAAGTGACAAGTAGATCGCATAACCACATGTAGGCATGGAAATTAGGTACACTTGTAAATCCAAGTCTCATAACTGATGTCTATGTTTTAATGGGTATCCAAGGTAAGAAGTGCTCCTGATGAAAACCTAAACTTGGTCAAGTGCCATAGGTATTTAAGGTAGGAAGTGCTCCTAAAAAGACACAAATAGGTCTAGTAATCACAAGGTGGTGCAAGTTCAAAAAGTGGTCAACATGGTAATGTTTTCATTATGGTTAAATGACCAAGTAAAAGTCATATGAAAACATGTGTTAGTTAGGTTGAAATGGACTAATGGTGAGGTGATGAGGTTGTCAGGTTGTGTAGAGAAGGTAGTCTCCATGAGTGGGTAAATAATTTGGTTCTACTGAGAAAAAGGGTCTTTTTAGGGGAGAGTGAAAAGATGAGCCTCCTAACTATTGATAGTTAGGGTGCTCAAGGGTGACAATCAATGGTTACCCTAGCCATCAATGGTCAGGGTGCAAACCCTAAAAATTTAGAAGAAAAAAGTGAAAAGTAAATTACTTTTTAATCATTTAAACTTTTTTCATTATTGTCTTTAGAGATATGGTGATTGGCATATTTAGTGTGTAATTATTGATCATGATTTCTCGAGAGGCACTGACTGTTAGTTGAGTTAGATCAAGGTATACTAAGATAAGATGTAGGGTGAGCATAGGTGAGGAAGAAGATGAGTGAGTCCATGGCTTACTCTATTGTGGTGGTCATGGAATGAGGTAGGGGATGCTTTAAAATTGATAACTTAGGTGTGCCTACCTATAGTAATGAAGTTTGAATTTAATTTCTTGGTCAATTTCTTGGTTGTTTAGGTTTGAGGGTTTGTGTTATAAATAGGGTTTTGGGGGTTTTAGGTGAATTTTATGGGTAGGGTAAGAAATTTTTTAGGTGAATGTTTAGGTAGGGGTGGGTTTGAGTGTAAAGTGGGGGAAGTTTTGTTGGTTATTTGGTAGTTGTGTGGAAGTAGGGGTCGGTCAAGGGTTTTGGGTGTTCCACTCATAAAACATCCATAATGATTGTCGATGGTTGACCTGACTATCAATGGTTGATATCCACAAAGCTATGGACACCTAACCATCAATGATCACCATGACAACTAATGGTCAATCCATGTAATGATTTGTTCAAATTCTAAAAAAGTGTCTTGGATTAGGTTGGGTGGGAAATAGTGTTGGGTTTACCAATGGTTGATGCTAGGAAAGGTGATGGTCAAAATATGTTAAGGTTAGGCAAATCTAGTGAAGATTATAGGGAATAAAGTTATGTTTTTAAATAAATGGTTGCAAGCTTAGAAGAAGATACAAATGTGCAATTGAGTGACATACATCTTGGTAGAGATCCACTAGGGGATGATCCTAATTGACTAGGACCATATAGAGGAGGTTGGCCTAAGAGAAATGAGGCACTATCAAAATGTGCCCCATGATGCATTTATGGTCATGGTGCTTATCGAGAGATGGGATCTAACCATGAACACATTCCATGCTACCCACTAGTGATCTCACGATCCTATCAGAGGACATGCACTGAACTACATGATTCACCTTACAAAGCGAGCCGATATACCACATTGAGTAGAAGGATAAAGATGATTTGTTATAACTTATGTATAGAGAGGATCAATACCATGTTTAATGGTACATTGAGGGTTTTAGGTACTTTATGCTATATAAGAGGGAATGAGGTGTGAAGCAATTGATGATGATGATGATGATGATGATGATGATGATGATGATGATGATGATGATGATGATGACGATGATGATGATGATGATGATGATGATGATGACGACGACGATGATGATGATGATGATGGTCACATCCTAATTTTCCCTTCCTGACTCGAGTAGTGAGAGGTTTCCATACTTGTTGTTATGGGTTTTAGTTGAGATGTTTCTAGGAAGGACAATAATTGTCTAGGTACCTATTATTTTTGTATAGATATATAGGGAACTATAGGGTTTCAAGTTCCATAGGAGATATGGCATTAGCAATGGTTTGGATCTACACTGTTGGGCCTATGAGTATATCTAGGTGTTGAGGTTGATGGTGCGACCATGGGTTGGATACATTCAAATAGACTTCTCAATAAGTTTTATATAGTAGAGATGTGACTTCACTGTATTGGATAAAAGAGGAGGAGCCCATGATTTTGAGTGGTTTAGGGGTGATTTAGATGCATTAGTTATTGGAGACATCATCTAGAGACCATATGTTGGGTTCCCAGAGTGGGCTAGTTACAAGTGATATATGTTGTCCTTATAGAGTTATAGGTGGATTTTTTACTAGAGGGATGGACTGGTATAGTTCATCTAATTTGATAGTGTGTGTAGTCAGTTTAGCTTGGTTCATGGTATTACAATAAATTTCCTTAGATACAAGCACAAAGATACATAGATCCTATTATAGAAGCCACATCAAGTATCAACCTTTCTATATCATGAGGACTTTCTATCTAGGCCATAGATAGATTATGTCATCTTTGTATATCGGTATATGGCATGGAACAATGATTTGTATGTGGCTATAGATTTTGGTGACGGTGATGGTACATGTGTAGATCATAGGTACAAGGGGTTGGCCCTAATGGATAGGCAAAAATGGTGTTAATAACTACATAAGAACATGTCACAACATTGTAGGGGAAGTTGCCTACCTTATAGGGTCAGATTACTACATTATAGGGTTACTAGTCATCATGATAGGTGAGAGGGACAAAGCTTAGGCTACACTAGTCTAGGTCTCTTAAGAGTGAGATACTCTTATATAGGCCAAAGGGTATCAACAATACCAATATGTCCAATAGGGACTATTGATGTGCAGAGGTAAATAGCCACTATATAGGAGTTATAGTACTATGAGGTGATAGTCTTTACTCACTAACCAACGAAGCCCCAATGGGGTGAGTATACAGCTAGTTTGGTAGATGGTGCCAACATGGTGACACCATGTTATTGTATTGTAACTATAGCTAGATATACAATGATATCTAGGGGATAGGTAGGTACTTTATGGGGTAGGCACCAAGATCTAGCGGTTCTCTAGGAGATAATGGTGCTGCTTAGGTATAGTCAGCACAACATTATTATTATTATTATTATTATTATTATTATTATTATTATTATTATTATTATTATTATTATTTTGTGTGTGTGTGTGTGTGCGCACGCGCGCGAGTGCGCATGTGTGTGTGTGTGTGTGTGTGTGTGTGTGTGTGTGTGTGTGTGTGTGTGTGTGTGTGTGTGTGTGTGTGTGTGTGTGCATGCATGCACGCGTGTGTGTTTGTGTTTGTGCGCACACGTGTGTACATATTTTTGTATATCATTTTTATTTTATCATATGATCTGATGTAGGTAGATGTATATTATGAGAGAGAAAAACATGTATATTTGTTGCATACATTATGATGTTTATTTGACTCATGAGTTATATATATGGTCTTTGTTTATTGCTCAAGCTTATGGTTTATGGTTTGCTTTGATGTTAGTGCTTATGATGTGACTTTGATATTGATTATAGATTATGCTAATGTTATGGCTACTAGACACTAATGTAGACTCACCTAGCTAGACATGAGATGAATTTTATTTATGGTTATGCTTATGACATGCTAAATTTTAATGAGTATATAATTCATTACTCAGATATAGACATGTGTTGGAAAATGGTTGGTCATTTTATTTATCATGGATGTTATGGTGTTATTATTCTTGTTATGGTTATGATTCTAGTTATACATTTGCTTATGACACATGTGCATATGTGTGGGATGATTATGGTTATTATTAATGTGTTTAGTGTAAAGCACATGAGGTAAGTTAACTAACAACACCACGTAGGAGAACATAAGATATAATAAAGAGATAAATGACGTAGTGAAAATATCAAATAACCACAAAAGGATATAAAAAGGGCACAATGCTTCTTTTTTGACAAGGACTAAAATAAAACTAAAGTTGGATTGGCTTAATAAACATAATCCCTTTGAATGGTCTATATTAGTGTTCATTTGTTTGGTAAAAAAGTTGTCTTGACCATATAATGTTAAATAATCTCAAAATTATTTTCTTACAGTGTATAAAGGGGCGATGTATGAAAATGGAACCTTTTTGTGAGACTTATATGCCTCTTTTTTAGGTTTTCAAGGATTTAGTATAAATAAGTCTATTTCATAAAAAGTGTAGACTGATCGATGCGAGATGTCTACTTGTGAAAACCAATTATGGATTCCATTTTATTTTCTTTTGTGAGAGTTGATTTTGGCTTTCAAAATTAGTTTGATTTTGTTGTTATTTTCATAATGGGTCTTTTATTTTATTGTTGTATATGGGAAGTTGATTGATGAGAGAAACTTCCAAGAAATTACTATGCTTTTGACGAATGCCTTACTCAACCATCCTTAGATGGAGTGGTCTAATTTTGTGTGTGTTATTTAATGTTTTTTGATAGCTATCCTTAATGGGAGTAGTCCACCTTATATTTGGAAATTTCAAATAAATTTTCAATAGCTATCCTTCATGGGAGCAGTCTATGAATGCTAGGAATGACCCATGATTTCCATTGGTTTGGAGTTTTGATTTGATTTTATTTTGTTTGATTTTTTTTGACATAGGCTTTCATAGGCTAGATTAAGGGCTCACCTTTATAAAGGAAGAAACTTTGGCACAATAATATTTTTTGGGTGGAAAGATGTTTAGGTGACAATGGTCATGATAATTTATCTTGGGAGAGGGCCAAAAAGTACCGTGAGAATCATGCCATGGGTAGAGCCATGGTACCCATTATTCAATATTAAGATATGACTATGATAGATAATCAATGATCCAATTTTAATCAGTTGCCACTAAAATAGGGAGATGTATGTGGTTGAAAGTAAGGGGTGATCTTAAGTAAAAACAAAAGGTGAACTTGATCCTTCTTAACAAAATAATGGACATAAATGAGAATCATTGAGGACCTCGGGTTCTAGGTTACCTTCAAGACAAAATAATTGGTAAGCTCTTGATCCATAATTTTGGGTTATAATATAAGGTCCAAGCCAACTAAAAATAAGCTTGCCCCGCTTGATTTTCTCCATATTGGTGACATGTTGATTTTCCTTCATGATGAGGTTCCTAATTTTGAATTTTAACACTCTAAGGTGTTTTTTATAGACATGTTTGATGCACTCTTGATAGACATGAAGATGGGTAAACATGTCCAGGTGATGCTCGACAAGTAACTTAAGTTGAGATAAATGGTGTTGATGATAATCATTCTCAGTAATTATATCTTGTAAAAATATGCAAAGAGATGGGATTTAGACCTCAAGAGGCAGGATTTCCTCTAATCCAAACACAAAAGAGAAAGGGGTAGAACCATACGGGGTTATAATTCTAATTTTATATGCCCATAAGGCAAAGGGGATATGAAAATGCCAATCATGACCAGATGTATTGACCATTTTAGTGAACATGTTGTTAAGAGTTTGTTAGAGGCTTCAACTTATCCATTCACTTGAGGGCAATAGGGTGATCAGAATATTAAGTTAATATTGAAAGCATCACAATGACCTTAGACTTGATTTTTTTAAATGATTTACCATTTTTAGTGACAATCCTATGAGGAAAATCAAAATGATAGATGATGTGATGGTTGATAAAGTTGAAAATATTCTCCACCTTGGTCAAGATTAGAATAATAGCCTCTATCAATTTGGTTAAATATTTAGTTGTAGTGATGATATAATGTTGTGCCTATGAAGAACGGGGGTTAATTTCACCAATAATTTCTAAGACCCATTATAAGAAGGGCCAAAAATTGATGAAAATATGAATACTATGACTAGATACATGATGTAAATTAATCTATTGTTGACACTTAAAAAAAAATTTACACATAATCACAATAGTCTTAGTTAAGGGTAGGCCAGTAATACCCAAGGTAGAGGATGAATTTAACTAACGAGGCAATTAAAGTGCCTCTTGTAAATGCCATCATGAATTTCCCTGATAGAATGAAAGAATTTATGACTACATATGCAATATAAATGGAGACCATTGAAGACATGCTTGTAAAGAATTCCCCCCATAATGGTATAATGTGAGGTACTCTAGATAAATTTTCTTTAAGTATTCCTGTAAATACCAGAAGGAATGATGGCATGGTCAAGATAGTTGGATGTATTTTGATACCAATGGTTAGGCTAGGTCTCTTCCACATTAAATATGGTAGCAAAATTTGGTTTGACATAGGAAGACTAGATAATTTTATGGATAACAATAGATATCTTAGATTCAAATGGTACAAATGATATCTGAGAGGCAAGAGATGCCATGGTATCAATAAAATTATTGGTAGATTATATGGTTGACTAGATGTGGTTGTGTTTAAATGATGCTAAGAGGTCATTAACTAGTTGTTTTTACTATTGTAAAAGATCATTCTTACACTAGTTAGAGCTATTGATTTGATTGATCACAAGTTGGGATTCACCAAATTTATAGATCATTTTGATTCCTAGGGATAAGTTAGTTTGAATACCTATCACTAGGACTTTGTACTTAGCCATATTATTATTACATTCAAAGTCAATATTGAAGGATAAAGGAAGATGTTCATTATTAAAGGGAATAAAGATGATGCCAGCTCTCCCACTATGTTGAGATTTTGATCTGTCAAAGAACATGGTGACTTGAGATGTGAAGTCCACCTAAGAGAGAGTCATGATGGACTCATCATGGAACTCAAGACAAGGATTTTGGTTATCTTTTATTGGTGCTTCAGCCAATTAGTTAGAAATAAACTACCCCTTAATTGAATTTCAATTGAAGGAAATCAAGGTTCAAATATGTTAAAAGCATGAACCACATGGACATACATTGGTTTTGGTATGTCTTTCAATGCATGTACTTGAGTGGGTCAATATTGGTTATGACAGAAGGTTTGTGGTTAAGGAGGTAATGGCAAAGTTTGGTGGCTAAAAAAACTAAAGCTTATTTAATCTTATCGGTGTGGGTATACTGATTATTGTACTCTATAAGCATTCAAATGATGTATTAAATAGATTTCTCTTTTTGTTGCACATCCTGATGAGCAAGCATTACCCGTAGGGCGTGGTCAATGGTCGAGATATATAGTTAGAAAGTTTGGTTTTCCTTTGGAGGGGTTAGGATAGGTGGAGAAAAAATGTACCCTTAGAGTGAATCAAAGGCCTTTTGATAGTCACTATTCCACTTAAAAGATAAATCCTTCTCTAGAAGGTGGTGGAAGGGTTGGCATCGATCTAAAAGTTGTGAGATAAAGTGGTGAATGGATTGGAGCTTCCCATATAAACTATATACTTGCTTGAGGTTTATTGGAGGAATAATGTTGAGGATTGATTTGATCTTGGGGGGATCAACTTTGATTCCATGAAGGGAGATACTAAAGCCAAGAATCTTTCTTGATAAGACCATAAAATATACTTCTTGGGGTTAAAGTGGACATGGTAATGGATAAGTCATTCAAAGATGATATTGAAAATGGTTAAATGATCCTTTCATAGTTTGGATTTTTTTAGAAGGTCATCCACATAGTCCTTTACAATCTTATGGATAAGGTCATAGAAGATATAGGTCATATCATGTTGGTAGGTTATACCAACATTCTTTAGTTTGAAATGCATGAATTTATAGCAAAAGGTTCCCCATGGGGTGGTAAAGGTAGTTTTGTGTTGATATTCAAGGACAATTAAGATCTAAATGTAACCCAAAAATATATCAATGAGAGATAATATCTCATGGCTAACTGTAAGATCAACTATCTAGTCGATGCTAGTAAGAAAAAGTCATGTTTGGGGAAAGCAAGGTTGAGGTCAAGAAAGTCCACAAAAATGCATAGTCTCCTTATGGTTTTGGTGATAAGCATAAAATTTGAGACCCATTGGGGATAATCAATGGGTTGAATGAAATTAATAGATAGAAGACACTAAAGTTCTTCTTTGATGAGAAGGGATATGCAAGGATAAATGCATCAAAGTTTTTGTTTAATGGGATTGGTGTCATGGTTGGTAAATATGTTATGGGTATCAATGGTGGGGTCAATTCCAGGCATGTCTCTTTAAGACAAAGAAAATTCGATGATTTAGTTTTGAATGAAGGGGAAATCCCTATGCTCCTCAACTTTTAGTGATTGGCTAATTTTTATAATGTAGGGGTTGTTTAAAGTACCCAAGTTAATATCCATGATGGATTCATTCAACATGGTCAAAGTCTCAAGAGGAAGGGATTTATGGATGGAAGAATCTAGGACACCAAGTTAGGTGAGAATGGAATCATCATCCTAATAATTAAGAGTGTTAATGGTAGTAGAGTCATATCTTATCATCTTAGGATGGATCAAATGGATAGTTATGGTTGCTCCTTCCTTTTGATAAGTTAGGGGTCCAAAGTTGATCATGTTGACGAAAATAAATTAGGTGGGATGATTTCATCATCCTCACATGTAGGTGGAAGTGAGGTTAGTGAGGAAGGGGTGTCTTCCTTAATAATGGTGGTGGTTGGTGGTTTAGTTTGCCTCTTGTTGGGTAGGATGAAATCAAGATTGTATTTCATATAAGAATTTCTAGTTTCAATAGAAATTAGGTCATGTGGGCCATACTCATATCACACAATCCCAAATCCTTTTCGAGCATATTTCTTGAGGAATATCTTGGTGAATATGGGTTTATCTAGGTAGGAGAAGTTGGTGGTGAATATTTAGGGTGAAAGAGAGGTGGTCAAAGTGTCAAGGGTTTTGTCAAGTCCCCCATAGATGAAATGGGTTTGATACTGGGAAGGTCCAAAAGGAATAATGGTTCTAACATTAGGGTCATATCCCAATTGGTTAACAAGTTTTCGATACTCGTAAAGAATTGGGATGGTGTTAATGGATAAAATGTGATATTTCACTAGTGAAAGGAGGTAGAATGTTGATTTCAAGAGGTCTATGGTAGAGATTTGGTCGAAAGGGATGAATGAGATAGGGATTTGGGTCACCTTGGATAATGATGACTTGGCCTTCATTCTCAAACATAATTCAATGATGAAGGGTAGAGGGGACACAACCTATGAATTGGATCCATGGTTTTCCTAATAAAACATTGTATTGAAATTCACCTTACACTATATAGAAGAGTTTGGGGAGAGTGTGAGGTCCTAAATAGATATGAAAGATAATAGTTCCTAGGGTAATACCCATGTTATCATTGAAGAATCGAAGGATAGCTAAGGATTCAAATGTGACATTATATGGCAAGTTGAGTTAGTTATAGGCATAAGAGGAGATGATGTTAATACTAGTTCCCCCATTAATCATGACCCATTTGATGTAGTTTTATTTTAATGTAAGTAGTAATAAAGAGAGGGGGATCTAGGTCCTCAAGTTGAGTAGAAGGTATTTCCAAATCTTTGAAGGTGATAATGTTGAAAATTTGGAGAGCACTAATAAAGGCAAGTAGAGGTTGAGGGTCTTTAGGTTGGACCTCTACCAATTGGAATGCCTCTATCATTTCTTGGAGATTATGAGGTGAAGTAGTAATCAACTCATATAAGGTCATCTTTGTCAAGGTCTAGTGATTTTTTTTTAGCACCACTCTACTGATGGATTAAAAGGGGTTATATTGTGGGTACCAAAAAAAGAAACCATGCATTTGTTTTAAGGTGAAGGCACTTAGTTTTGGTTTTACTAGGAGGTGGAAGATGGATATGTCCATGGGATGGACACCTTGGCATTCCCCTTATCCTTATGTTGATTATGTGATCAAGGGACAACATAGATGGTATGGATAGAGGAAAGATTTGTTGTAGGGGGTTGGTTTGATTCTTCATCACTTTGAGGAGAGAGTGAAGGAGTAAGTAGGTGTTGAGTAGGAGTTGTTGTTTGTTGGATTAATATAAGGCTCATGGGAGGTTCATCTATTATTAGATCATCTTCATCATAGAGCCAATGTATAATGGTTTGGAGAGCCTTGAAATTATCCATGTCTTTCCTTAGTATCTTGTGATAGGAGAAAACATGATGGTCATTTAACCATGTGGGTTTTTAACCAAGAGGGTAGAATGATTGAATAGGAGGTAAGGCCAATCAAGAGGCATGCAATACCCTTTGGAAAATGGTATAATAGGACTTAGATAAAGATGGAGAAGGTTTAGGGGTTTTATTCTTGGTTATTAAGGTGTAAGCCCTTTTGGGAATGGGTTTTGTGATAGAGGGTTTGGGTAAGGTGGTGCGTTTGGTTGGTGGTTTTGGTTTTCATAAGGCAAAGGTTGATAAAGTAGAGGTATGAGATTTTAAGGAAAGTAGTTTGGTCATTGTTGGTTTGGTAAAGATATGTGTGTCACAAATCAAGTGTGTTAGTGTAATTATAAATGGTGAATAAGTTTTTGTTTTGACAATAGGTTTTCTACTCAAAGTGTAGGGATGAGGCCCCAAAATAGAGGGCAAGGTTTAAAGAGGTAGAATTTTGGTCATCATGACTCTTAGTGGCTTTATCTCCTTGGTTGATTTGGCTTGCTGGTTGGTTAGTGGGTTAGGTGAGTTAAGCTTCACTTTAATATATGGGTGATTAAGGCTCTATATAGGGAAGGTTTCAAGGTTTATGGTTAGTTTGGTCAATTTGGTTGGAAAGGATGACTTGGTAGCAAGGTGGTTGTCCACTTTAGATGGTTGAGGAATAGTTGGGATGGTAGAGGTTTTCATCAATTTTGTTGGTAAGGTAAAAGTGTGGATAATGGAAGGGGTGGGTTGCTCTACCAATGCTATGGCTAGAGGTTTTTGTTTGGAAATGTAATGGAGCCGTAATTGTTTCCAAAAGGTGGCTTGATCAAAGCTAGGGTCAGAGAAAAAATCCAATTTTTAACTAACCTAGAGAATAGCTTATATACTAGTTTTGTTTCGTAGATAGTGGATTTGAAAGATAAGCCCATAGGATGAGATAAAGGGTTGGTAACCTCATCCTTTTCCACAATCAAAGGATGCAAGGCTTGAAGGGGTGACTCCTCTATGGGAGGTGTAGACATGGTGGCTTCCTCATTGGAAATGATCTCTGAATGGGTAGTAATTCCTTGATGGTTGAGGGAGAAGGAAAAAATGGTGTTTGTTCTAGTATGTCCTTGGAAAGAGGCATTGATGTCACCATTTTTCCAATAAGTTGTAGATGAGAAATGGTTTATTATTTGGTTTGGGTCTCCAAAATATGATAATGAAACTCCACTACCTCAAAAAAGGGAGAGGATGAGGAACATGTAGGTTAGGTGGTTGGTTCTTTAGTGATGAGTGTGCTAAGAACCATGTTAATAGTATGACCATTATGAAAACACTCAATCTTATTGCTCTCATTTTTGGTAGGCACATGATTAGTGAAAGGTTGTATAAATATTTCAATGGATTGGTTTTGAGTTGTAATGGGGTTATCCAACACAAGCTCACCCTTGATAATGAGAGATTGGACAACTCTCTTGAAGGAATTACACCTACTAACATCATGTCCAATTACTCAGTGGAAAACACATAGATCATTCTCATTATACTAGTTAGGCAGAAGAAGAGAAGAATCAAATTATTGAGGTGGTTTTATGGGATGAATTTATATGATGTTGGACTTAAATAACTTTTCTATAATAGAAGAGTAATATTTCCCAAGTGGGGTGAATTTCTTCTAGATGTTCCAGTTTTGGTTTCTCATGTTTTGCTTAGAGAAATTAGAGGAATTTTATTGGTTAAGTGATGGTAGAGAAGTGGATTTAAGGACAACTGATTTCTTAGTTCACTTTATTTTACTCCCAATGTCCTTTTGGTTGCTTGGTTTAGAGGAATAAGCCTCATTGGTTTTATAGGTAGTGTTCTTATTTTTAATTTTAGCTTTTCTTTGTCAACACTTCTATTTTATAGCATACATGCCATGGTAAAATCTTCATCAAAAGTTTTGAATATTTAAACATGTAGTATAGAATAGATGTGCTTGGAACATGCCTAAGAAAAAATTTCTATCAGTTAGGATTGGGGCAAAGAGAATGAGAGTTGATTGATCAGCCTCCTCCAATGAGCTATAAAATTGATAATAGATTCATCATCAAATTCCCAAATAGAGTATAGGTTAGTGATGGAGAATTTATTGGAGATTTTTATCAAAAATTGATCTAAGAAGGTTTGAAACAAAATGGTGAAGGAGAAGATGGAATGTTTGGTTATGGAACTATACCAATCCAATGTTAGTCCTGATAAAGACATAAGAAAAGTGTGGAGAAGGAGGGCATCATAATAGGAAATCAAATAACATGAGTGCCTAAATTCCCTAAGGTGTTTTTGGCGATCCTCCTTACTCTAATACTTGGAGAAATTTAGAAGTTACCATTAAGGAGAATATGGTTTAATATGCACATATGGATGGATGGGTTCATTATATACCTGGTCATATGACAAGATGTTATGAGAAAAAAATGGATGACTCTAAGGTGGTCATCTTATCTATAAGAATCATCATTAGGTCCACTTAGAGTTGTGAAACTAGAAGGTTGTGAGGTGAATACTATTATGGTGGTTAGGTGACATATTGATAGTTTTTTGGAGGTTAAGAAGTTTCTACATAATGGTTTGGGGAAATGGGTGTTTAGGTAGAAGATATGTAAGGGTAGGTAGATGTAGGTGGTTGGGTAGTATGTAGAGGTACATGCACTTGACATATAGGGATGTAACTTGGGTTTGTTGTAATGGGAACCTATTGGGTAGACGTGGTGGTTAGGTTGGTGATAAAAGGAAGGGTAGTGACCTTTATGGTAATTGGTGGTAGGGTAGAAAGTATAGATACCATAAGATTTTTAAATTGGGTAGTGGTTAGCAGATTGGAGGTAGCCAAAATAAGGTTGACAATGATAGTGGTAGGCACTCCAATGGTTAGGGGAGTATAGGTGGATAGTGGCTAGGTTGTTCCTAAGGTAGAGGAGTTATTGGTGGGGGTATAAGGTATAAGGGTCTTTGTAGATTGGACAGGCTTGTTTTATACACTAGTATCAAAGGCTTTATTGGTGAATGAGGAGGCTTGGGTAGTCAATGTTTGGGTAGTAACCATGGTAATGTAAGTGCCTCCCATAAAGTGGAGAGGCATGCCATAAGGTGGATCCATTGGTGGAATCAATGTATGGGTATGCTGAGGCATGGTGTTTGGGTAATGTTGAAGGGACATAAGGTTGTTATATAAGAAGGTGGAAAAGTTTTCATCTCCTTGAGAAATGTCCTAAGGGAAAGGAGGACTTATCAAAGGGTGAGAAGAGTCTGTTGGTTCAGAGATGTAGTCCATGGATGAAGAGGTAGAAGAGGTAGATTAGAATGGTTATGGGTTTTGATCTATTAGATTCCTTTACTGTTGGTGAGTGAGGACCATGCTAGATGGGGGAAAGAGAAAAGGCAAAAAATATCACCACTCAAATAAAAAAAAGACAAGAAATGATGAAATAATTAAAATCACACTCTAAAAAGTATATTAATCCCTAGAGTTTTTATCAGTTTTTGTTTTGGATTATGCCTTAAGAAGTTGTATGACTAAAATTGGCTTCTAGAGTATGTACTAAAGAGGAAGTCTATAGTTGGTTTTAGTTTGTGTTTAGGTTTTTAAAAAGAATATGTAGTGGGAATGAATAAGTGGCTTGGTATATTATGTACTGCCTCACTTCACATACCACAATGATAAGGGTTTCAGGTGTTTAGCCAATATATTGAGTTCTAAAGTGTATACTCAACTAGAGAGCTTATTTGGTTTCCCCCTTGGTAGTGACCTCCAAGTAGGATTTTTAGTAAAGGTTAAAGTGACCATTTGGTGATGAAATCTTAGTTGGGCCTTGTCTCAAGTTTGTTTGATGTTTAATTGATGAAAGTGGTTTGGTTTAGCGTGTGAAACAAAATTGATGCTATGATGGAATTAATATGATTTAATTTAATATGAGCGAAAATTAGAAGCTATCAATGGATGCACTTGGTTTTAAACCCAAACGAAATTTTAGTTTTGTTAATGAGCACAAATAGAGAGAAGAGTGTATAGATGAAAATGAAATAAACCCAAAGTAAAGACTCAAGGTCCCACCAAGCATGCTAAAATATTTTAATGAAATTTAGCTTATGTTTCAAAAAGGAAATAAGAAGAAACTAAATACAGGTATGGTTGAAAAACCCATTTGGTTGTGCACACATTAAATCATATGATTATGAAGAACTCCTCTTTGGCTTGGGAGGATAACTTGTAAATAAGACAACACTAAATAAAATGGTTGTTAGATAGATAGCTTAGTGGATTACCTAGCATTAGCTAGATCTTAGAAGCAAGAGCTTCCTCGAGGGTTGTCAATCCACATGTTTTAAACAATTAAGTGTAATGAAAGGAATATAAATTAATTGTATCATTAATAAAAAGGTACTAAAATTGAATACAAGAAATTATTGCGAAATAAATAGACTATAAATGAATTAATATAATGATAAGCTAGTTGATATTAATGCTAAATGGGTTAGGTCTATTTCAAAAAACTAGGCAGGGCATGAGAATAAGCTAGGACATAAAAATTAGATTTAGTTAGGAATAGGTAGGTGGAAATAGATTGTTATAATTTCTTGCCACAGTGACCATTAGTGCTTGAGGTGATGATCATTAATTAAGGTGGCCATCGAAAGTAAAGATGATGATCAATGGTCAAGGTGATCATTGGCAGTTGCACAGACCATTAGTGGTTGAGACAACCATCAACAGGTACTGTATGTAGGTTTAGATTGGTAAATAGCTAGTTGATGGGATCCCAAAGTTGGATTCTAAGAGATGGGTTATTTTTGGGTTGAGTGTGAAAGGAAAATAAAGTATTTAAATACTAGGAAGCAAATACTTTTCATGGAAAAGATCGATCAAGTGGGTGCTTGAGGTAGTTGAATTATTGGTGGAGTTTGACATGATTCTGATAGTGTAATGGTGCTTGATGCTTTAGCGGAATGGTGATGGTTAGATGGATTGATTTCTAATGGTGATTAACCTACAAAAAAAAGGAAATCTAGATGCATAAGCTCTTGATAGCAATTACAAATCCATCTTTACCTCCCTACTCTTCTCTTCTTATAGGTAAGGAAAGAGAGATGCAACAAGACATTCATTGAGCCTGCTAATTTTAACTCATACATGTAATGGATTGCATGTGGATTTAGATGAGTTATATTTAGAAAAATAATATGGGTTGCTTTCATGTTACTGGTTGAGGAACTGCACCCTAATTATCAACAATCATGGTAACCATCGGTGGTCATCCTAATAGTCTATAGTCAAAGTCCAATGTTTAAAGTGGGTAGAAAGATAGGTTAAGTCAGTTATTCAATCCTATCTTGGGTTACACATGATTATGGGTTAAAGGGTTAGATTGGTCTAAAGTGGGTCCTGAGATGGTCCAAGGAAATTTTGACATTCAAAATCATAGTGAGTAGATTTTTAGTGTCTACACATAGATGTAAGAGATGCCATCTTCTTAATCTTATCAAGCCAAGCATCAGTTATAGACATGTGCCTAAACTAAGTAAAAGAGGAGAATGAGAAGATGATGGTGTAGGTGTATTCAGTGAGCAGGTTTGAGGAGGCAAAAATCATGGGGAGCATCAATGCACACATAAATTAGATCAAAGATCAAGAGTATAACTTTGAATCACTATTTCATGTTATATACACTAACACCTATTAAAAAAGGAGTGATCCTAGATGTGAGTGTGAAAAGGGCAAAAGTAAATGTCAAAGCCTTCCATAAAGATCTATAGAAAATGGATGTGCTTCTGCTTACTACTGCATCCATTGAAATAGATAACACCATTTAGGAAATCAATCTCTTCATTAAGGTCTTTGAAGATATAACCACCAAACTCAAGGATAGTGTACCTATGTTTTATGCTCTAAAGAGCATAATAGCCTAGTCTGAGGTTGAAATAATTTTTTTATATGGGGTGATGCTAGACCCCATATCTCTTTAAGTAAGGATTTGCACCCACATGACATCCACATGGGTACAAAGAGATAATTTTGCATATAATTGGCATTTTGTCACTAGCTGGAAGATGCAACACATATCTCATGCCAGCTAGCAGGTAGCTAATTGGCTCTCAAATCTTTAGGTCATCTTCTAGGATTGGAGATATGTGATGACTGCAACATAGAGTCCACAAGGTTATGGAGATGGCAAGTATGATGACCAAGCTCTTGCTCAATACTTGGCATGTAATTTCTAACCTAGTGAAGATGCTCATCGAAAGATATAAAAGGATCTAAAACCAAAATAAGTTAGATATAAAATCATAATGAAGTTTTGGGGAAATAGAGTTTCTTTGTATGCATGCATCTGACATCCTTTAGATTTAGGAGTAGTATTGATGTCATGAAGTCTCTATTTGTATATACCTAAGCTCTCTTATGAGCCTCTAGGTTGTTTACTATCAATTGAATATATGTTATACCATTAATTATATATTCTATTTTAACTTTGATTAATGACTGTGATTGTTGTATTAAATAATACTCTATCTAGTTTATGTGCCATTTGTATTGCTATTGAAATGTGGAATGATTGTAATGTTATAATTTTAATTGAACTAATGATGAGTAATGTTGAGACATGCTTCTGGGTCGCATCATTAATGGAGTTCTTGTAATAGATGATGACATCATCATAAATATATAAAGAGAATGAGTATTGATCCTATGCCAAATAATCCCATCCTTATTAGGAGCATGTGTCTAACATGAATAGTTTGAGTGAAAGTGATGTTTTTACCCTCCAAGTGCCTATGTGGTATTAGGATTATTAAAATAAAGGCTTGTGCCTAAACCACTAAGCATAGTCCATGAAAGTCTTAAATCTATGGATCTAGTTAAAAACACTCTTTGAATTGATCAAGTCCCCTAAGTAGATCCTCATGCCATTGCATAGCTATCCCAATATGGGCCTCGATTCCTCCTCAGTTATGTTTCAAGTAAGTGTATAAGGCATGTGACTTATGTGGAATAATGCTAACTTAACTGAGTTTTAAAATGTTGAGCATAGAGGGAACACCCCATGCTTGTTCCTAGTTTTAATAAGATAAGAACTGACTAAGACAAATTTGTGCGCCCTTTTTAACAATAGTTATAAAGAATAAAAGTGGAAAATTACAATACCAATCAACTTAATTTAAAAATAGCATGTAAGGAATTTCACTTTCAAAAAAAATAAAAATAAAAATATATCTCCAAACTTATAGATGAACTATTGTTCACAAAGTGTTGTGGGTTACAATAATTTTTGAAGAGTTATTGATTATTCATAGATGTCATATAATTCAATATATAAAAACTTATAAGTTTGCTTCATATATTAAAAAATTAAGATCTATAAAATCCTTTATTAAACATTAAATATAATTGATATGTGAACCATATTATTATGGATGATGCACTTGAAATATTTTATGTTCATGAAACATTCCATGATGCCTAATTTTGAGACTACATTGGATTTTATCAATTCAAATAGCGTAAATTATATGTTTCTTATTATTACCTTATTAGCTTTATAGATTTATAATGGATAAATCGAAAGGAAACAATATGCTTGAAGAAAAATTTGAAGATTCAGAGGAAATTGTGATAATTTTATCTATTCTTCATGAAGATTTTTTTAGTTTGAATCTTGTTGATAGTAATCTATTTTTATATGACTTATTCTAGGAAAAACAAATCACTAATCAATCATCATTGCATGCATGCCTTGATTTTATATATTCATGTCAACTTTCTAAATATTATAGAAGGGTTTTAGATGGTGCATTCATCAATGGAGGTGGGATTCCCACTGGGTCGGGACAACCATTTTGTAGCTGCTGCTTTACTCAAATGTAATGTTGATGGGTATTTAAGTATCTTATAGTATGTAAGTAGATGAGGGGTCAACATAGGTTTTATTAATGAAGCTTTGTCTTTTAGCCATGCCAATTTAATATCATTTTTATATTTCTATATTAGTCAATATTAGACCACTCTACAACCACTTTGTGATTTTCTATGTTATTTTTAATGTTTTAGTGGGAGGGGGCATAGCAGAGGCAAGGTGATGACGGTGATAAGTGACCCCTAGAATGAGTTTGTCTCTACAAATGTATTTTTTAGATGTACTTATTATTTTTTCCTTTGTCATGCTCATAGATGTCTCTTTTCACATTTTTATAATAGTAAATATTAGAATGCTTTTCATCGACTTTGTGGTTTCATATGTTGATTTTTATATTTTAGTGAGAGGGGGAATAATAAATCCATAGTGATGAGGGTGATAATCACCCATGGAATGAGTTTGTATCTCCAAATGTATGCATTGATTGTAGTTATTTTGTGTTATATATCGATGCTCATAGATTCTTCCTTTTTACTTTTTTTTTATAATAATAATCAATATTAAACCACTTCAAACCCACTTAGTGATTTTTTGTGTTGTGTTTTTAATTTTTGAGGGTGGATTGTAGGGGAGAGGGGGTGGTGGATCAAAGCCAAGGTGCTGAGGGTGATAACAACCCCTACAATGAGTTTGTCTCTACAAATTTATGCATTTGTTGTACTTAATCTTTGTTCCTTCATCAAGGTCATATATGATTCTTTTTACGTTTCCAGTATAGTCAATATTAGACCACTTCTTATCCACATTTTAGTTTTCAAATTTTCTACTTATTTTTTTGCATTCATTCTTAACATGAAGAGGTATAGTGGAACCAAGGTGATGATGGTGATAAATATATGATAGTGGTTTGGCTCCATACACCTCACAATCTAATTCAAAGGAAGAGAAACATAAACCTATAAAAATGTTTTCTTATTTTTTATTGATTTAATCAATTTTTTATAATCACAACCTCATAATTCATTATTGAATGACATTTTATAAATAAATATACAATTATAAATATAAGTATTACAAATCAAAATATTTAATATTTCTTACTACACCCATAAAACACATTTTCTGATGAAAGTAGCCATCCATTTTAATCACTACATAGACTAAACAGTTCCCACCAAAATATTTTTTATTTTTGAATTCATAAAATAATAACATGCAGGGCTCAAAAAGCAAACATATTCATTGAGCAGCAGATCAACCCTTCTTATATGACTTCTCGTACCCCAATTTATATATATATATATATATATATATAAGAGATAAACCTGACGCACATGTTTACCAATAATCAATCAAGTACAAGGTTTGCTATCTTATCAACCATTGGTTTTTCCAATTTCACAACTAAACACAATCATTATATTTTTAATAGCAAAACAACCGACTTTGATTCTGACCAATTGCGAATCTTCTATAGAAAACATTACTGAATGTGGCTGTTTTTAAAGTAAAAGACCTTGTTCTCAATCATGGGTATTTAGATTATGTTTCCATTTTTACCTTTGCCAATATTTTAGATGTCCCATTGCTTCTCTGAATTGACATCCACTCTCCCTTGTGCCAAAACAAAGGATACGAATGGGGCTGCCATGTTTCTATGAATGCCCACTTACCGTGTTTTGCCGACACAGAATCCATAATTGTCATAGTTGTAAAGGAAATTTCATTTTATAAATATTTTCATCCACTTGAAAGTGGCTTTACTACGCACAAAATTTCAAATGGGAGCCATGCGTGGAAAATAATTAATGGTTTATTTTTTCTCAGTGCCAAATTAATCGTGCCATCTCTTTTTCTCTTCTTACCGACATTCATTGGCCACGTTTCTAAGTGAAAAATGACTATAAAGGACAGGTTTAGGTGCAACATGGATGGACTCAGTTCAATACAGATATTTTATTTGGCGTAACAATTATGAGTTATTATTTTCATCAATAATAATAATAATAATAATATTATTATTATTATTATTATTATTATTATTATTATTATTATTATTATTATTTTTATTTTGGTAGAGATTGATTATAGTTTGATTGAAATTGATTGTGGAATATATTTTAGCCTATTAATTTTATTTTTACAATATTAATATAGTTTATATTTTTATGTTTAATAAATAATATTTAATGATTTTAAAATATTTAAAAAATTCATTTAAAAAAAAATTATTTTATTTGAAAATATATAAAATATAGTTTTGGAAACATTATGTGAATTAAAAACTTTTCTTAAATTATTATTAGTTGTCAAATATAAAATTTTAAATATTAATATATTTTGAAGTGTATAATTTATTATTAAAATATTAATATTATTTTATTGTAGGTAATATAGTGCAGTATTTGTCTGAGTGGAGAATTAATATTTTTTTTATTTTTCTAATTTTTTTGGATGCCTTCACTTTCTTTACTTGGAGTTGTGGCTTATACTTAATTTTATGATGTACGTTTTATAAGTATTCTAGTATTGTTTCGTTTTTAGTGTTCTACCACTATTAATATTTACTTTGATCTTTATGTTTCTTTTGATATATTTTTTAATTCTTAAATACTAATTTAATGCTTTACTTTATAACCTTTTCTAAATTACTATATTATTAATAATAATTATGTTGAAACATTTGAATAATTAATTATTATAAATCTTTAAAATTATTTTTAAATATTTAAAATATTATTTATTAACAATTATAAACTGATTTTTGATAACAATTATCTTATATAATTATAAGTATTTTTATCATTTATTTGAATGACATTCTTTTTATTTAGTTGATATTTTAAAATTAATTGTAAATCATTTAAATCATTTTATATTTTAATAATAAAAATTTAATCTCTCCCACTTTTTTTATTCTTTTTAAAAAAATAAAAAATAAAAATTGCAACAAAATTTCATAATATTTAAGTTATATAATTACTTTATAATTTTATCACATGAATATCTTCTAAATTATTACATTTGATATTGCTAACACATTACATTTAAAATTATTTATGGAAAGTGATTTTCTCTTGATTATTAAATCTAATATAAATTATAACTCAATTCAATCATTTTAAATGTCTTTTTTTTTAAGATATTTTTTTCATAAATATCACGAGACTAACTCTTTAGTGTATTTCTTGGCTTAGTTTAGAGTTCTTTGTTTTCCTCCTAATGAAGATTCATATAATGAATGCCCTCCTCCTTAAAGAAAATGAAAATAATTAAATAGTAAATAGTTTTACTTACTTTCAACTTCCCATTTGACCAATGTGTTGATTAAATATTCAGAGATCAGGGCTTCGAAAAGTATTATGTAGTTTCAAGCTTTTCTCCCTATTTCAGCGTGTGGGATCATTCATATTTGAGGTGCTTGTAGTCTTAGATTGTTACATTATCAATGTTTTTAAAGTACTTATTTTCGACTTATGATTGAACAATATTTTTAAAGTTTGTGTCTAAAACTTCAGGTATTTACATTTTTTAAAGTTTATTTAGTTGTTCCATGATACTGCTTCCTTCTTGCATTCTTGAACTTTGTATTTTATTTATTTATTTTTTGTTTGTGGCTTTCTTTGTTTAATTTATAGAACTATATTTCTTAGTCTTCTATCTCATATCTAATTAATTGGCTTTATGATTGTTTAAATTTTTAACTTTCTTTTCATCTCCTTTAAGTCTTTTATCTTTTTTAATTTAATCTGATTTCTATTATAATTCAAAGTAAATGTTCCATTTTCTATATTATTATCTTAAAAAAATAACAATTATATATTATAAATTAAACTATATCTCCTGGACCTCAATTCGTAAATATTATTCACCCATATTTCCCATTCCTTATCACTATTGCACATTAATATTTAAATAAATAAATAAATTTAAAAAATAATATTACTCCTTGCCTAAGAGACTTTAATTTCTAGAGAACCCATGATTTTTGACAGTTTTCAACATGCTTGTATTTCTTCCTTAATTAATATATTGAAAAAGGCGAAGAAGAAGTCAATAATCTTTTTTCTTAGAAGTCTAGAGTTGAATTAAAAAATGTGGTCTTCGAACAAATAAGTTGGCGGGGAGTGGCTGTCAACTTTGAGTGCGCTGGGAATGGCAGTCAACTTTGAGAGCGCTGGCCCGCCATGGAATGGATTTCTGGCAAAACTCTTCCTAGATCTTGCTGTTATTTTCCCAACCTATAAATACACTTGCTACCGATGTAATTGAACGGTTAATCCTCCCCACGGCCCCATAAAAAATGCTCATTTCTTTCGGATGCCGCAGTTTGGCACGATCCATGAACATAGTTATCATAACTTGATATAAATGCCATTGCACCGTGCCAAGCTGCGTGCATCTGAAAGTGGTATGCAATATTTTTTTCTATTTGTGCAAGGTATGTTTTGTTTTCGGAAAGTTATTAATTTTGGGATATTAGAATTCATTGTTGATTTTTCTCTGATCACGATGATTTTCATTTGGCTTTCACTTATAAGATTCAGTGTATTTGTGGTTAACTGAATAATGTGCTAAACAATCGTTGTTTTAGTCAGCAAATAATGAACCTCCCAGCTTAACCTACCAGTTGTATAGGCTCTTCGGATACATACCACTATCTGATTTACACACTCTTGACTGTTGACGCCATGTACAATATGAAAGAACTTTTAGATCTTAATCTTGTAGAGGGCTAATGCGTTATAACACTATGATATTAATCTTAAAATAAGAAAGTCAATGGAGCACTGCCATCCTTGTAGATCTTAGAATCGTTTGTAAAAGGTAAATTTAATGGTAACACTATTCGACTTTTAAATTTGAGGTTGACATTTTTTCGCTCTGAATTTGTTATTGGGGATCGTACGATGGACTTGAAGATATTAGTAACATTTAAGTTTCATCTCCATTTTATGTCCAGCCTATAAAGGCAATTTAATTATAAGCAATATTATATCATCCGTGTTCTTTTTGTGACTTATTCTAGGTTGAAATTATGAGCACTTTTATAATATAACATTTTTGTATTGTCATCTATTGAATTAGATAAACTTTAGTGTTGATGTACTTAGTTCAATTATAAAGTTTTATATTTTTTTACAATTTAAATTGCAGTTGTGTTGCCAATTTTGAGAGTGTTGATAAGACATGTTCTTGTAAATATGAAAGAACTCTTTTAAACCTTGAAATTTCTTTGGTTGCCTCTGAAATCGTCATGTATTTTGTTTTTGCAGAAGAAATTACCAACACTAATAACTTCTTTGACTTGCAATTGACAATTGTTGTTCAAAAATTCTTTACAAACCTTGTACATTTCATATCATTAAAATCACCAGTGTATCCGAATAGTTTGAAGTCTCATACTCTAAATAATTTGATCAGAATCCTTTATGACATCAAATGAATATTTTTAGTTTCTACACAATGCCTTTCTTCGTGTTATTGCAAGAAATCAAGAGAGAACAACAATATTAAAAGAAATATGTGTTCTAATTGTGGTCACATAGATTAGAATTGTATTGAAATTTCCATATTTAGTAGTATCTATTATATCTATGATATCTTATGATTTCAATTTTATATTTTGTTATGTTGGCATATGTAGAGGCTTACAATGTATCATTTTGAAATTGATCATAATTTCACCAATGTATTCTTGATGAGTGATGAAGACATTCTTTAATTTTTGAATCACTTCAATACCCTATTAGCAATGAAAAACATATAAATTTGTCATTTTAAAACCTTTCATCAATTCTTTTTTGAGTTTTCCAATATATCTATTATTATTTCCTATTATGAGAATATCATCCATTCATACCATTAGAAATAATAATTTTTTGCCAACTAATTTCACAAAAAAAGTTGCATATTTAGACTCAAAATGTTTAAAGTTCATGTTGAGGAGGTGCCTAATAACTTTGTTGTCACACATTATTAGGGCTTGCTTCAAACCATACAATGTTTTTGTCTATATTGTAAAGTTTATGCTCTTGGCCATTTACTACAAAACCTTTGGGTTGAGTCATGTACTTTGTCACTTTTATTTCACAACTTAAAAATACAATTTTTATGTCCATTTGGTGAAATTTACATACATTATGAGTTTCCAAAGCCAAAATTGTTTGAATGGTAGTTCATTTTATTTTTGGTACAAAAATTTCATCGTAATCGATTTTTTGTTTTTTTAGAACATCTCTTTAGAAGAAGCCTTAAATTTTTCTTGTCAATCGAGCCATCTATTTTTAACTTGTTTCATAAAACCTACTTGTAGCCAATCACATTACATTCAATTAAAGGATCAGCCAATTTTCAAGTTTAATTTTTAACAAATGAATCATAGTCACCTTTAATTGATATTCTCTATGCATCATACTTTTCAATTTGTTTGAAGGAGGTGGTGATCCAAAACTCAAAAGTTCCAGTTGATAAATATTTCAATAGAATATAAATAACACGGTAACAATGAATTCTCTGAGAAGAGATGTAGTATTACTCAAGATTGTAATACAAATATATGTTTATCTTTGGGAAGAGATGTTTGTCTTCACATTTCAGGTTACCTCTTATTTTAGACACATTTTGAAAGAATGGGGAGTATGTGGAAGGTCACCAATATCAGGGGAGATTAAGTGGTTTGACTTCCAATATTTAAAACAATACAAAATTTTAGGAATTATTATTTTTAGAAACTTACTATTTTATACTACACTACTAAAATTGAAATTTGGGGGACTTCCATTGAGTTTTTTAGGGTAAAAATTCATCAAACATAGATCCATGCCATCTCATGATGTTCTCCTCATTCTTAGCTTTCCAACAGTTTAAACGGTGAGTCAATTGGAGCTACAGTGCAAAAGTTATGGCTCCCAAAAGTTTCGTCATCAATTGGGGTGGAACTGTCACCCAAATTATCGCCTAAATTGTTGCCTAGATAATTCCTCCCTCCTTGAAAAGAAATGGTTGCCATTGCATCAATTTTACCTATCAGATGTGGTAGTTGTGTCTTGATTTGATTCTCTGTTAGCCACTCACCTTGGTGGCTAAGCTGGCCCCTTTTGACCACTCAATAAAGCGGAATAGAGCGTCCTCTTGTTGTCTTCATCTAGGTGTCCATAATCTGATCCTCTTCCACTAGAGAAAAACTCTATGGATCAAGCTCATCAATGTCCATTTATTCTACTACAACTGAAGTGTTTAATAGAGTTGGGTGATATGGTTTGAGGAGCTCCACATTGAATATTGGATGTAGACCAAAGTAGGCTAGTAGGTTCAACTCAAAAGTATTTTCTCCAACTTTTCTAGTGATGGTGTACAGACCATATCACAAAGGCTGAATCTTTCTATGTGGGTCTACAAGTCATTCCTTCTGAATTTGAAACTAAACCTTATCACCCATAGTAAGATGGTGTGCAATCCTATGTTTGTCATGGTGTGGCTTATACTTTTGATTCATCTTCTCCAAGATGTCATGAACTTGTTGCTAGATGTGTTGCATTTATTCAATAAACTTTATTACTTTTGATACCTTAGATCTTCCATGAGGTGTGTATTCCATGGTGGAAAATGGAACAGTTATATCAATTGGTGTCATGGGTTGAAACCCAAAACATACATGGAATGGATTGTGCTTGGTCGAGCTGTACATCACCTAATTTTATCAATGTTGTATGAAAATAAGACCCTCATCGTATGTACGTGGATGTTTGGAGTGATACATTTGAATCATGTGAATAATAAATTAGTTTACCACTTTTTTCTAACCATCAGTCTATGGATGGAAGGCTGTGGACTTCATCAGCTTAGTAACCATCATCTTTCATAGAGTGACCAGAAGATGCTAATGAACCTACTATCTCGATCTGAGACAATGGACATGGGGAGACCAAAATGGAGCCATACATGACTAAAATATAGTTGAGTAGTTTCATCAGTAGATATATTTTTCTTACAAGAAATCATGATAGCCATTTTTGAAAAATGATCAACTACCATAAAAATACAGTCCTTACCATGTTTTGAAGTGGGAAAGTCTAAGAGAAAATCCATTGAGATGGATTCCCAAGGCCTGGTTGGTTCGGGCAATGGCATGTACAATCCTTGATTCTTATTTGTTGGCTTGGCTATCACACATGGGGTGAAATATTTGATATATATTTCCACATCCTTTCACATATGGGGCTAGTAGAAGTGTTTTTGAAGAATTGCTAATGTCTTTTCAATACCAAAGTGTCCAGCTATCCTACTAAAGTGTGTTTCCAATATCATCTTTTGTTGCTCTACAACTGGAACATAGATGTGCCCCATATGATAGAGGACATTATCTTGTAAATAGGAATAAAAAACATGTTTACCTTTTTGAAGCACTTGATATGTATCAAAAAAAGTAGGATCTACTTCATACAGAGCACCCCAAGTGGTAGCCTCATGTCTGCACAGGTCAAGAACTATTGTGAGTACAATAATTGGTGGATAGCTTAGATAATCTGCAGTTGTATTTGAGCTCCCTTTTTTGTGTTTGATTATCAAGTGGAATTGCTAAAGATATGTGTCGCACTTTTGGTGCCTCTCATTTCATAGTTTGTTTTGTGTCTAGATGAATTACAATGGTCTATGATCAGTGTCGATGACCATCTCTTTCCCCAAGATGTAGTGTTTCCATTATTTGCAATCTTACACAATGGTTTAGAGCTCCTTATCATATGTTGGATATTTCCTGACTGTATCAGTGAAATTTTCACTATGATATGTAATAGGATGGCCATGTTGCATGATGACAACTCCCATGGCATATTTAGATGCATCTATCATCAACTCAAAAGGTTGATGCAAATATGGCAAGGCAAGAATAGGGGATGAGTAGAGTCTATTCTTAAAATTCTCAAATGCCCTTTTTTGTATTTCACCCCACTGAAATATAGTTTTAGATCCTCCTTTAGTCACTTGGGTTAGTAACCAAGCAAGATGTGAAAATCCAAGAACAAACCTATGGTAAAAATATACAAGACCCAAAACGCTGCAAAGCTCTGTGAGGGTCCTTAGTGTGGATCATTCTCTAATAAACTAAATATTTTTTGGATCAACATGGATCCCTTCCTCATTCACAACCTACCTGAGGTACTGAATTGTTGTCATCTCGAATGTGCATTTGTCAAGATTTGCATACAACTTTTATTCCCAAAGAGTTTGAAGCACCTTATGAACATGTTGCAAATGTTCTTCCCATGTTCTTCTATATATGAGTATGTCATCTAAGTAGACAACCATAAATTATTTGGTGAAGGGTCATAGGGTGTCATCCATCATCCTCATGAAGGTTACAGGTGCGTTAGTTAAGCCAAAAGGCATAACCAACCATTCAAAGAGCCCCTCCTTAGATTTGAATGCAGTCTTCCAGACATCAGTGGGATTGATGAAATTTTGAGATAACTAGATTTGAGATCAATTTTGGTGAATAACTTCACACTCCAGAGCTATTCTAGCAGATCATCAATCCTAGGCAGAGGGTAGCGATTATTCACAGAGATTTTATTCAGGGCTTCATAGTCAATGCAAAGCCTCCATGTTCCATCTTTCTTTGGTACAAAGATAATTGGTCTACCACAAGGTGAAGAGCTTGGCCTGATGTGACCCTTTTGGATCAATTCTTGAATCTATCTTTTTATCTCGTTATTCTCCAAAACTGATCTACGATACACATGACTGTTAGGCAAAGGTGATCCTAGGATTAAATCGATAAAATGTTTTACCTAGCAATGCAGTGGAACTCCTATGGGTGAATTGAAAAAGTCATCATATTCTCCTATGATTCATCCTATCTACTTTTATTATTGTGTTGATTGTGTATTCATGAATGTAACATTAGCCTTCTTGTATTTCTATGGTTTGACCATCATGAGAAGAAATTTCTTTGTCTTCTCCTCCAATCTCTTGTATTATTTAGCACTGATCAGGGAGATAGATGTGGGAGGTGGTATCTCTGGTACAGTATATCATCATGTTCCAAGAGTGAGGGTGATCCTTTAGGTTTGTGATTCATATATGCCATGTCACTCATACATAAATGGCTGACCAAGGAGTACATCACAAACATCTAGATTGACCAAATCACATAAGACTTCATCTTAGAATGGTTTTATAGTATATGAAAGGAGACATTGATGGGTGACACAGAGGTCTCTCCCTAGGCTCTACCATCCAATACTTTAGGGCTTTGGATGAGGCTTCATTGATAGGTTTAGATTTTTCACAACTTTGGCAGAGATTAAATTATTTTGGCTCCCACTATCAAGAATGAAATGCAGAGGCTTACCTTTTACCCATAATTTGGAGTGAAATAATCTTTCTTTGTCATCTAGTCTTTCCTCACACGTATGTGATGAAGCGAAGATGGTGTCATGCTCAACATATACAATTACTTCTTCATCCTCTTTGAGTGTGGGTTATGTATGAGGCAGAGTAGTAGATGTCGAGTATTGTGACTCAGAAAGTAGTGACTTGATGGCTCGACATTCTTCTTTGGAGTGAGTTCCAATTTTGTGGTAATCACACCATTTTACAACCTTCCCCTTCTACGATTTCATATCATAAAACTCCTACTTCTAATTTTGGCCTCATGCTTGACCTTCCTTGTCACTTTTCCATTTTGATGGTTGACTCTTCGTATTCTTTCTACAGTGCTTCTGTTCAATCTTCACTACAATATTATATGCCTCACCAAAGGTTTCCAAATTGAAGAGTTCTATTTCCTCTCATATGTACCATTGTAGTCCACCATGATATTTGTGAGTTCCATTTCTCACTTTCTTGAATGACTAATCTTGTAGATAAAGAATGAAAATTGTCTATGTAATCTTAAACAGATTGGTCCTTACCTGGTCGAAGTTGTTACCACTGTATGTATAGATAATCATATGCTCTGATGGGATAGTATTCTTATTTCACCACTTCCACAAAATCATCTCAGATAGGTTCCACCTCAAGGCCAATGTCATCTTTATTGAATCTCTTTTTGTACACTTTCCACCAATTTTTCAGGGGCAGTGATGCTTTCAAAAGAGCAAAAGTGATCTTTTCTCCATCGGTGAACTTATTTATAGAGAAGCAGGAAGACAGTTGATCCAACAAATTTTCTACTACATCAACATTGATTTTGGCTTCAAATGTAAGAATATCCAAATTTACTTGAAACTTGAAGGGTGTTAGGGAACTGAAAGGACATCCCCTTGATGAGGAGCGAGGAAGTGTAGCTCCAGAGTCAAAATTTTATGTCGAGTGTTTGAAGAATTTGGGCAAATTATTTTAGCATCTGTGCTTGTTGCCATTAGAGGGATTAATTCACTATTTCCCTGAAAGGATCAGATGTCTCAGTGTTGTCTTCCATTTAAAGTCATTTGGAGTGAACAGGTGGAAAGTTTGGAAGCTCTATTGTTTCCCACCCAAGCTTCTTGTAGCCTGACCTCATCGTCGAGATCATACACTCTCAAGACATAGCTCTGATACCACTTATCCAAAACTCAAAAGTTCTAATTGATAAATATTTCAATAGCATAGAAATAACATAGTAATAATGAATTCTCTGAGAAGAGATGTAGTATTACTCAAGATTGCAATACAAATATATGCTTATCTCTGGGAAGAGATGTTTGTCTTCACATTTTGGGTTACCTCTTCTTTTATACACATTTTTAAAGCATGGGGATAATGTGGAAGGTCACCAGTATTGAGGGAGATTAAGTGGTTTGACTTTCAAGATTTAAAACATTACAAAATTTGAGGAATTACTATTTTTAGAAATTTTTTATTTTTAGACTGCACTACTAAAATTGAAATTTGGGGTACTTCCATTGGGTTTTTAGGGGTAAAAATTCATTGAGAAAATATTCATGTCATTTCAAGATGTTCTATTCATTCTTATATTTCTAATGGTTCAAACGGTGAGTCAATTAGAGCTACGGTACAAAAGTTATGGCTCTCAGAGGTTCTGTCATCAATTGGGGTGGAACTGTCACCCGAATTGTCACCTAAATTGTTGCCTAGATCAGGTGGGTTTTGAATCAAAATCAACATTGAGTTCTTCTTTTTGAGTGTATTTCAATGTAAAATTTTCTATCTTATTTGGAATTTCATTTAGGAACTTGTATAATTGTTTTGTGTTTGTGTGTACACTTCTTGTGTCTGTTGTTTCAACCTCATCACATCTAACATATTTCAATGTTTTTCTACACAATATTGGTATCTTTTTGTGTTACATGTAGAATCACTAGTGCCTAATTTTATCAATTTTAGGTTCATTCATTTTCTAACATCAAATCATCCTCTGATGAATTTTTAATTTCATTTGCACCTAGAGTGTAATTTTCAATTACAAGTTTCAATAAAGATTCAATCCATTCCAGATTATAAGTTATCCATTTACTCTTTTTATCCTCCATACCAACATCCATAAAAACATTAAATTTAGCACATTTCTCAAGTCAAATTAATTATAAATTGATGATTATTGTGTCATTTATAGTTTCAAAAAATAAGACATTTATTGCAATGAGAAATTTATTGTTATTTTTATCAAATAACATGTATGCTCTTAAATACTCTAAGTAACCCAATGTATGAATTTATGACTCATTTGTTCTAATTTTTTTATTTCATCTTTGAGAATCAATGGATAGCATGTGGATCCAAAAATTTGAAGGTTTTACATTTAAGGTAGATGACCACACAAAAATTCATATAGAATGCTCATTTTTAGGGTTGTTGATGGTGACTTATTTCATAGATATATTGTTGTTTGAAATGCTTTAACATAGAATTGTAGAATTATTGCTTTGAAATAGAATATTTTTCAAAGCATGTTTATGCAAGTATTATACATCTACTGAAATAATTCATTTTATTTAGGTGTGTAAGGCATTGTGAGATGATGATTGATTCCAGTTTACTTTACATAGGTTTGAAACATATTTGACATGAAATAGTCACCATTCTTAGCCCTAAGTACCTTGTGTGGGATTGGGATTCATTTTATAACATATTAATAAAATTCTAAAATGTTTCGAAAGTTTTTTTAATTAGAAAATATATCTAATTAACTATGTTATAATGATTACTGAACAAAATGAAGTACTTGTGACTACTAGTAGCAATAATTAGTAGAGAATACAAATCAGAGTGATCCAAGTGCAACCTCCTATCTTTCAATTTTTTATTTTAATATAATTATGTTTTGTATTTGGAAAAATGTCGAATTCAAATTTTTTAAAGTTTTTGCATTAAATCATAAGGCCTATAAGATCATTTTTAATGCACAATTTGAATTTTGTCATAGTTTGTGTGCCCAAATCTAGCATGCTAGGTAAGACTTGATGGCATTCCTTCTTTTCCACAATGAGATTAATTTCAAGTCACTAAGTGTTCCCCTATGTTTTGATAATTTTCATTATTCATATCTAGTTACATCAACTATTTTATCAAATTTTCCTTTGACTTTTACCTCTCCATCATCGAATAAAATGGAGAGCACTTGGTGTCAAATTAGTACAAGAGACCAAGTTTATATTCAGCTGATGAAAGAATATTTTATTTTAGAGAATGAATTTTAGAATTCCTATTGACTTGAGTCAAATCAAACCTTTTCGTTGAGGTTGTATACCTATTTTATCTTGAAAATATATTAGAGGACACCTTTATTCATGAAAAACCCTCAAATAAGTCGCTTAGGGAAGCCATATGTTAAGTGGCATCATCATTTTGAATCCAAACATTATCCTAGGTTGAACTCTCTGAGGCACTACATAATTTACCATAAATCAGAAACACACATTCATAATAAAATTAAGCTAAATTTGGTCATGAGGTTTTATAAATCAGAAACACACATTCATAATAAAATTAAGCTAAATTTGGTCATGAGGTTCTCTCTCTCTCTCTCTCTCTCTCTCTCTCTCTCTCTCTCTCTCTCTCTCTCTCTCTCTCTCTCTCTCTCTCTCTCTCTCTCTCTCTCTCTCTCTCTCAGATTAATTTAATTTTTATGATATTTTGTATATGTGGATCTCATGAGTCCCAGTGCTTTTGAGGTGCTTGAAAAACAAATGGTTTTTTATAAATTTTATTTTTTGATGTTGACTATTGTTGTTGTCAAATTTGTTTCCTCAAACTTTATTTTTCCCTTTGCCTCTATCATTTGCTTCATTGTAGCAAAAAAATACCTTTTGGTTAGCATAAAAAGTTATTTCTTCCATGGACTTCTATTTTTAAGGCTTTTTTTCTCTTTCATCTATCATCTTAACCAATTCATCAAACATGAGTCTTCAACAAATTATTTTCTTGAAAAGACTTCAAGTTGATTGATTATGTAGAAAGAAGATCCTCTATGAATGCAATCATATATATATGAATTTTTATACCATCTGCATCAATATAATATTTTATCAGATTAATTTTAGAAGCTAAACTCATGACGTATTCATTTCTAAAATCAAGTTTGACTAACTTCAGGTAAAACTAAATGAATTCCAATTCTGAGTGAGAATCATGTAGGTCCTATTCTTTTTGAAATTCTTCTCGAGAAGTGTTTCACCCTTAAAATATTTATATCAATTGAAACCCTCATCAAGACCAATATATTTGAAGTTTTCTTTTTCAAAGATGATACATCTTTTTCTTCTTTAACTTATGTAGGATTTTCAAAACTGTCATAAATGATGAACTACAAATCATTGAAAATAAGTGCGATCTCCACTTATTCTTACCATTACAACAGTATAACTTTCATAGTAACTACATGCCAACAATATTTTCTATTTAATGTAATTTCTTTGTATCTAGAGAAATATGATGGGTTACTACTACAAAGAATATGTTTTAACACAAACATAGAGATTATACTTAACCAAATCATCTCAATTTTAAACAAAAAAACTAGTTATATATTCTCTGAAATATTATCTTGAAGTAAGTATTTCTAATTATTCTCTAAAGAAACAATATAAAATAATACTTATTATATTTCTTGAAACATGATAACATTTTGTTTGTCTAGAGAAGATAAATAATATTATATTCTTCTATCTCTCAAAAGACATTATTTCTTTCTTTCTAGAAGTGATATAACTTCAATCATAACAATACTCTCTCTCTCTCTCAAAATAATATGAATTTATCAAATTATATATATATATATATATATATATATATATATATATATATATATATATATATATATATATATAATCTTGTGAAAGCAATGGATAAATATAGACAATGGCACTATAGCAAGCTACTGACCAGTATTATAAAACACCTATAACCAAAAAAAATAACAAAAGGAAGGAATCTTGTGTCTCTACATGTAGGTCACCAACTGAAAATATAAAAACGTGCCTAACGTCCATTAACCCTTGACATAGCACGGATTTATCATTTAGTATCAATACAATTTTGGTTTATATCCTATCAAAATTCTATATTAAATTACTTCAACAACTTACTTGTTGGGCATTCTAAATTTTTTAACCATTGGCATGTCAATCATATTTCATAATAATATTTTCATTACTGGTTTTGATGAATTTTGATATATTTCTTCAAGTCTATTCCCAAATACATTTCTACACCCACAAAATTTGCTTCAAGAATCCTTATGTGATTTTGGGAAATCCAATTGAGAATTGGAAGTTATTGTTGTCAGTTAGAGTTTGAGAGTGGCGACCAAGAGGTCCTACATCTACCATCTTCCCTCCACGTTTCATCAACACCAGCTGTAGTAGTTATTGCTTCATTTCTTGCAGAAAAAGTGTTATGAACTACTATTCAAAAGAAAAGCCAGACTACTGAAAGAAATCTAAAATTCAAATGGAAAAGCAAGCGACTTACACCAGGCATGTCAACACACGATTCTACGTTGTCAAAGGCCATGTTCAAAGGTTGGAAGGGCAGGACCATTTATTTCTTGCCACCGTTACCAGAGTCCGAATTGCTTGAAACATTGCTACTTCTCTTCTATTGTGTGAAATCTCCGTGGAGAAATTCTAGCATATTCAACGAATTATTTCGGTAGGTTTGATATATGATGCATTTCATTCAAATTACTTTGGATACCGGTTGCAGATTCTTTCTTTTGCTCCCAATCCTGTTTAGAAATTAGAGCTCGAGGCTTTCTCAGTGCTGATGAAATAGACAAAGCACATTATTTGCATGCAAAGTAGCTATGATGATCAAGTTGGAGGTAATTAAGATTAATATAATGCAATACCCTTATGTATAGAACACTAAAGAGAACATTTTACCCAAATGGCACCCCAATATAAATTGAATACCACCAATCATCAGAAAACAGTCCCGTAGAGTGCAATGATTGGATGCAAACGTTATCCTGTAAAAATAGATATCAGTCTGGCGAGGCCAATTTGTATTTGATTAGTAGAAGCAGGTAACGGTAATAGAAATTTAAAATTACCAAACTTTTGCCATCTGGTTGCCAAGAACTCGTTTACTGCAATGCCATTTCGAGCATACACAAAAAGAGAAATCCAATAACCCCATATCCACCACCATTTAATATCCTCTGTTAAAGATACCAGAAATTCATTAAAAAATAATCCAATAAGCTCATATCAACCGGCCTTTAATATCCTCTGGTAAATTTACCAAACATTCATTAAAAACGATTTTTTATATTCAACTATTTATATGATAAATAAATATAATGATTTAAGGTTTGCATGTACTTCTGATGATGTGGAATCCTCCGAGAATGAAAATGATCAAGATTGCAAATGAGCAGTAGTTGTTTGCAATTATTCAATCTCGTCCTACCGCTGCTATGAACCGAAACATCGGGAATGCCGATTGAGAAACTGCAAAGCACAGAAAGAACTGTTGGAAAAATATGCTTAAAAAATAGAAGAGAAACCCACGTTGGTTTGTCAACTACACTAACTAAGGAAGAACAATTTCTAATAGAGCTTCAAGAAATGTCCTACCTTTGAGGATCTGGGCAATGCCATTGGTATAGTATTCCAAAATGATCCATAATACCATATTAGAGATTCAAATGGTATTAACTGGGAAGAAACTGTTAGAAACTCAAGATGAACTGGTTAATTTCTCCACTCCTCATGCATGCAGTAGTGAACAATCTGTCAGTTATCAAACAGTTAGTTAAACTGTTAGAGAAGTAGTTCACATTCAGTTAGTTAACTGACAGTTAGAGATTAGTTAGTTTAAGAACTTGACAATCAGTTTGTTTAAGCAGTTAGAAGATTAGTTAAGGATTACTTAATAAATCAGTTATTTTTGGATTCAAATCTATTTAAAGACGCCTTGGGCACAGCATTGTAAGCAAGGAAAGTAAAAGATCAATAAAATCTTATTTTTTCAAGAAATTGCAGTAGCAATTAGGTTATGTTCTTGTTTATTTGTTTAAGTTCTTATTTTTGCATGATCTCTTTAATTTAAACAAAATGGTATCAGAGCCTGGTTAGGAAAGAAACCAAGGAGAATCACACAACAAAAATCAGGAAAAGCATAGGAGTGAAGCGCAGCAGTCACAGTCCAATGCGTGAAGGAAGAGCCAATAGGCAGCGCAACAACTGACATTGGCAACCCAACTAACATCGGCTAACTCCCAGAATGACATTGGCAAGGAAACCGACGTCAACACTATTACCTGACCGACCTCGATAGTATAATTGACGTCGGTGACTGTGTTCAAAAACAACAGACCAGAAGGAGAATTTCATCACTTCAGTAATTGACATGGTAACGAACAAAAGTATCTCTCAGCCTCAAATTCCCATTTTCACTGGTAAAAATTACTATTTCTAGGCAATTAAGATGAGAACTTTATTTTGCTCACAAGATGTTTGGGATTTGGTAGAGAGTGGTTTTGTAGAACCGTAGGATGAGGCAGCCCATTTGGCATTAAATCGAGCACAAAAGGAAGAGCTTAAAGAGAACAAGAAAAAAGATGCAGAAGCTTTTTTTCTCATCCAACAGGCATTGGATGAATCTAATTTTTTCAGAGTTGCAGCAGCATCGAGATCCAGAGAGGCATGGAAAATCTTGGAGATCACCTATAAAGGTAATACAAAGGTAAAAATTTCTAAATTGCAATCCCTTAGGCAAAGTTTTGAAAATTTGCAAATGAATGAATCAGAATCAATAAACCAGTTTATGGGTCAAGTTTTGAATATAGTGAATCAAATTAGGTCTAATGGAGAAACTATCATGGATTAGAAGATCATAGAAAAAATACACAGATGTTTACCCAGTAAATTTGATGCAATAATTGTAGCTATTGAGGAAACCAAGGATTTAAAACAGTTATCAATAGATGAATGAATGGGTTCTTTGTTAACTCATGAATCTAGAATGAATAGGAATAACAATACTTCTCTTGAGAATGCTTTCAAGTCACAGGTAACTTTTGGTAGAGGAAGAGGAAGAGCAAGGTCAAACTTTAGAGGAAGAAGCAGAGGTAGATATGGAAGGAATAATCCAGATGAAAGTGAAAATAGTAATAAAAACTACAGCAATAGAGGACGTGTCAACAATCACTTTCAACAAAGTTCACAAAGGTTTGATAAATCTAATATTCAATGTTATTACTACAAGAAATATGGTCATTATGCAAGTGACTATAAAAGGAAACAAAGATATGTGGATAAACAGAATGTTAATTACAAAGGTGAATCTAGTTTTAATCCAAGTGAATCTAGTTCACATCCTGAAAGCTTATTTCTTACTTGTAATGTTACTCAAGAAAAAACTAGAGATATTTGGTTCTTAGACAGTGGATGCAGTAATCATATGACAGGGAATAAAGAATTTGAAATGATAGATTTGGGATTAATGAAGTATTTTTTGGGAATAGAAGTTGTACAATCAAAGAAAAGAATTTTTATCTGTCAAACTAAATATGCAAAGGATGTGTTAAGGAGATTTAAGATGATGATTGTAAACCAGCACCTACACCAGTTGCTATAGGGACCAAACATAGCAAAGAAGACCAAGGGTCTAATGTTGATTCCATAACATTCAATAGACTAGTTGGTAGTTTGATGTATCTTACAGCTACTAGACCAGATATCAGTTATGGGGTTAGTTTAATCTCAAGATTCATGGAGTCACCGAAAGACTCACATTGGCAAGTTGGAAAAAGGATATTGAGATATGTGGCAGGAACTATAGAATATGGAATTTTATAATCCATAACTAAAAATTTTAGTTTGATTGGTTTTATAGATAGTGATTTTATAGGTAGCATTGATGATAGGAAGAGAACTTCTAGACATGCCTTTCTTTTATAAATAGGTGTGGTCACATGGGCATCCAAAAACTAGCCTATAGTGACACTTTCATCAGCTGAAGTAGAGTATGTAGCAGCCACATCAGCAACATGTCAAGCAACTTGGATGAAAAGAATATTGAAAGATTTATTACAAGCATAGAAGGAGTCAACACCAATCTTTGGTGACAACAAATCGGCAATTGCATTATCAAAAAATCATGGGTTTCACAAGAGGAGCAAGCACATTGATACAAGATTTCACTTTATCAGAGAGTAAGTGAATAATGGAGAAATCCATCTGGACTTCTGTAGATCTCAAGATCAATTGGCAGATATATTTACAAAGGCATTAGAAAAGGAGACCTTTTATTATTTGAGACAAAATTTAGGCATTGTAAATGTTGAAGTTGTAAGTGGTAGAAATTAAGGGGGAGTGTTAAAAACTCAAGATGAACTAGACTTAATTTCTCCACTCCTCATGCACACAACAGTGAATAATCAGTCATTTATCAAACAATTAGATAAACTATTAGAGAAGTAGTTCACATTTAGTTAGTTAACTGACAATTAGAGATTAGTTAGTTTAAACACTTAACAATTAGTTTGTATAAGCAGTTAGAAGATTAGTTAATCAATCAGTCATTTTTGGATTCAAATCTATTTAAAGAGGCCTTGGGTGCAACATTGTAAGCAAAGAAAATAGAAGATCAATAAAATATTATTTTTTTCAAGAAATTGCAGTAGCAATTGGGTTATGTTCTTGTTTATTTGTTTAAGTTCTTGTTTTTGCATGCTCTCTTTAATTTCAATAGAAACTAAGCCCAGGAAAGGTAGAACCAGAAATCTCTTTGCTTGTAAAATACTGGGAGTTCATCATGTGTCATTGACAGTTCAGCCATCCCAGTAAACATCACCTGAACCAATCCAAAGAAGACAACTCTGAAGTCTATGCTTTCATCGGTGAGTTTTTTGTGATTCATAATAGGTCGAGAGAACACACTTATAACTATCAAATCCACTTCATGTACCTATAAAAAATAGGTTCCATTGAATTGCATATTAAAATAAATATCATAGAACACAAACCTGAGTAGATTAAGGAAAAAAATCAGCAAAAAATTTATAATCCGAGAGGATTTGAAGATATAGCTGAAGTAACTCTTCTTCATGAGAAAAACTTCTTTAGCAAAACAAGTTTTGAAAAATTCCCTTTTGCTTAGACCAATTCTTTTTGGTAAGTACAGCAGGATGAGACTTGTTTTTATCAAATGGAATTGATAATTTGGCATTCATTTTGATAATAACATGGATAGATTTGAATGCATTAGTAAACTCCTTGACCATATCTATCTTGATATTTGTGGGGAGTAACATGTTCAAGACCATTGATGAAATTATGCTCAAATTGAGAATTGTCAAACATACTAGAAGCTCACGTGTTAATGCTTAGATCTCACCTTAAGAGATTAATTGCATCGAGTATTCAATATTCACGGTCCATGGTTTTAAGAATAGTGATGCAAAAAAATAAGGTCCAAAAATTCAGTTTAATAATTTTTCAAGATTTTTTTTATTTTTAGAAATTATATATTTTTGGAATCAAAAGTCAACTTCAGGTGAATTTCATTCTATATGCTAATTTTAGCATTTAAAATATTTCTATGTATTTTTAGAGTTGCACGTGCTTGCATGCATGACTTACTAAAAACAACCACTATTAAAAGTAGATGTTTTCTTTCAGATGTTAGTTTTTATAGAATTTTTGCATGTCAACTCTAAATCCAAGTTGAGGATTAGTTAAGTATACTATAGGTTTATAATTATTTGATATAATCAATAAGAATCAATTTCTAAGTATTGTTTCAAGATCTTAGCCTATTGGAATTTTTTGGTCTTGCATTTTTTTGGTTTCATTATCTGGTATCAGAGTAAGTTTAAATCTTGGAGGAGTAAAGAATGGCAATAGGATAAGGAGATGTTACGCAGATAAACCAGACTATACAAGCACTGTAGAGGCAAGTTTAATAATTAACACAGGGTATCACCAATCAACAAAGAAGATAAGTTGGTGATAAGGAAGACATAGATCATGACGAAGAAATTCAGTAAGAAGAAGAACAACAAGAATAACCACCATCAATGAAAGAGAGGATGGTTCATGCTTTAGAAGAAAAAAATTAAGGAATCAAGGTTGATGTTTTAGATTATCAAGCTAGTTTAAAAGCAAAGAAGTTGATAGATTGGATGAATATCATGGAGAGGTTCTTCGAGTGGAAGACTATGAGAGAAGACAAGAAGGTAAAGTTTGCATACATAAAATTGAAAGGTCATGAAATGATTTGGTGGGATTACCTACAGAAAGAGATAGAGAAAATGTAAAGAGAAAATTAATTCATGAAAAAATATGGAGAATAAGCTGAGAGATAATTTTTTTCCTGTGGATTATGCACAAACATTATATAGAAGATTTTAGAATCTGAGGCAAAAATATCATAGTATACAAAAATATACATATGAATTACATAAAATTTTCATATGAGTGTAGCATGATGAAACAAAATAGTAGATAGTTTCAAGGTATGTAAATGGTTTTAAAAAAAATATTCAAGATGAATTAAACATGTATAAAATATTTAACATGGAGGAGGCTTATCAATTAGCTTTGAAGGTAGAAGAAATATGAAATAGATAAAATTTTAGAAGGATATATATTGGTCCAAGAAGAGGCAGATCCCCTCTAATAAGGGGATGAGGTGGGTGTAATACCACTAAAGGTGGATTTAATGCCAATAAAGGTGAATCATTACATGGTACGAAAAGACACGATGATAATAGGCAAATGTTTCAATACTAATAAAGAGGAAGAGGATTTCAGAGAGGATGAGGTTACGGTGGTGCTAAAGGATGGTTCTCAAATCAACGTAGATCTTATGTCCATTATAGATGTGAAGAAGAAAGATATAGAACTTTTGAGTGTCTAAACTATCAAGATCAAGAAAGGAGGTAAGAGGATCGTCAAAGAGTAAATCTAGTTGAGGCTGAAATAGAAGAGAAAAATACTCAAATTTTACCAGCAGATGTTGGAGAGAATATCATGATGAAAAGAACCATGATCAATCCAAAGAAGTAACAAATTTAGAATAAAGAAGGTGGTGATTCATGGTTACGATCAAATATTAGTTAAACAAGATGTAATTTGGGTGGAATGGTATGAAAAGTAATTATAGATGGTGGTAGTTGTGAAAATATGGTTTTTCAAAAAATGATTGAAAAACTAAATCTGCAATGTGAAAAACATCTTAAATCTTATTGAATTTCATGGTTTAAGAAAGGGAATGAAGTTACAGTAGATAAAAGGTGCTTAATCAATTTTTCTATAAGAAAAAGTTATAATAATGAAATATGGTGTTATGTTATTCCATTTGATGCATGCCATGTATTATTAAGAAGTCCCTATCAATTTGATAGGAAAGTAGTTCATGATGGAGCAAAGAACATATACATTTTTTGAATATGTGGTATAAAGTTAGTTTTATTGCCTCTTAAAGAGTACAAGAAGACAAAAAGCATGCTCTCTACTAAAGAATTTATCTAAGATATGAAGGTAGTAGGTTGTTGTTATGCCCTAGTAGCAAAGAATGAAAAATAGAAATGGTATCAATACCAACAGAAGCAGCAAAGAGTGTTGAAAGAATATGCAAATGTTATGCCTAATGTGTTACCAGATGGTTACCACCAAAGAGAGATATTGAACATCACATTGATTTGATTTCAGGATTCGCTCAACCCAATAAAATAGCTTATAGGATGAGTCCAATAAAATATGCAAAATTAAATAAGTAAGTTACTGAATTACTAAGGAAGAAAGTGATAAGAAAGAGTTTGAATCTATGTTCAACACCAACGTTGCTAACTCCAAAGAACTATGGAAGATGGAGAATGTGTTTGGAAAGTAGAGAAATTAATAAAATTACAATAAAGTATACATTTTCTATACCTCATTTAGTTGATATGATGGATGTGCTTGTAAGAGTAAAATATTTTACCAATATTGATTTAAGGAGTGGCTATTATCAGATTCAAATTCATGAAGGAGATGAGTGGAAAACTCCATTCAAGAGTAGGGATGGCTTATATGAGTGGATGTTGATGCCATTTGGGTTATCTAATGCACCTAAAATATTTATGAGGATGATGAATACAATGATACAAGAATATATTAGTAAGTTTATGATTGTTTATTTTGAAGATATTTTGATATTCAGTAAGACTAAAGAAGAACACTTACAAAATTTGAGAATGATAATAGATTTATTAAGAAAGAAGTTGTATGCAAATATGAAGAAGTGCAGATTTATGAAAAATAGTTTGGTATTTTTGAGATTTGTAGTTTCTTAGATGGTGTGAAAATATATGAAGAAAAGATAAAGGTGATTGTTAAGTTGCTTATTTTAAAAAGCATTGCAGAAGTAAGAAGTTTTTGTGGTTTATCAACTTTTTAAAGAAAGTTTAATAAAAGATTTAGTAGTATTATGGCACCTATAAAAGATTGTATGCGAGCAAATAAATTTGCATGAACTAGAGTAGCCACATAAAGCTTCGAAATTTTGAATAAAAATATTACAAAAATACCAATTTTAGCATTACCATATTTTAATGAAGTGTTTGAGATTTATTGTGATGCTTCAGTTGTGGAATTAGTTCTATGTTAAGTCAACAAGGAAAGCTAATAGCATATTTTAGTGAAGAATTAAATGAGGTAAGGATAAAGTATTCTACTTATGATGTTGAACTTTATGCAATTGTACAAACATTAAAACACTAGAGTTATTACCTAATGTTTAAGAAATTTATGATATTGTGGACAGATAATTGAATAGTGAAAGAATCCAATAATAGGTAGGATAGATATTATTCATGATGAGTATCTTATACAAGAAGGTTATTTCTTCACAGATAAATAATTATGTGTTCTACTTGGGTCTCTAAAAATTAATATAATAAGAGAATTGCATAGTGGCAATTTGGTCAGACATTTTGGTAAGATAAAGACAATAGCTTTAGTGGAGGAAAAAAACATTGGCCAAAGATGAAGAGAGATGTGACAAGATACATTTCAAGGTGTATAATATGTCAGGTAGCTAAAAGACATCCACAAAATATTAGACTATACATGCCATTACCAATTCCAAAAGGGCCATAGATAGATTTGAGTATGGATTTTGTGTGGAGATTGCCAAATATGGAAAGATTTAATGATTCAATCTTTGTTGTTGTAGACATATTTTCTAAAATGATTCATTTCATTGCATGTAAGAAAACTAATGATACCAATAGAGTTGTAAAATTATTTTTTATGGATATTATGAGATTGCATGGTGTTTCAAAAACTATTACTTCAGATAGGGACACAAAATTTAAGTCAATTTTGGAGGACTTTGTGGAAGAAGATGGTTACTAAGCTACAATTTAGTAGTGCATATCACCCATAAACATATGGACAGACAAAAATTGTGAATAGGATTTTGAAAAATTTATTAAGATGCATAGTGGGAAAGAAGCCAAAGTAATGGGACTTAGCTTTACCACATGTTGAGTTTACATATAATAGTTTAGTGAATAGATCAACATGAAAGTCCCATTTTCAAATTGTTTATGGGATAAATCCTATGGATATTTTAGATTTGGTATAATTTTCAATTGTAGATTGAATTAGTGATGATATAGAAGCATTTACAGAGCATATGGAATAGTTACAAGGAGTAAGAAGAAAGTTTTAGTAAAGTAATGAGAAATAAAAAGCAACAATTGATGTCAAAATAAGATCCAAGTTATTTGAAGGAGAGTTGGTAATAGTTTACTTCAGGAAAGAGAGATTCCAAAAGGCACATAGAATAAGTTGAAGTACAAGAAAATTGGACCATGGTAAATTGTGAAGAAAACCAATGACAATGCTTATGAGGTGAGTTTACCACATAATTTTGATATTTTTCCAATATTGAATGTTTCAAATTTATATGAATTCCATGAAGAAGATGGTGAATGTGATGAAGGTGGAGAAGTAAATCGATAGTAACAAGTTCTAAAGAAAAAGGAAAAGATAGTTTAGGTTTTAGATATGAAGATAGTGAGCACAGTGCAAGGGAAATATAACATGTATTTGGTATAATGTAAAGGATTGCATCAAGAAGATAATACTTGGATTACATAATGGGAGCCGAAGAAGATTGACAAAGGATAATGGAAGTAGTATAATCAGAGCAACTCGTGAGAGCTATGTTTTTTTTAACAAAAAGAGAATGATGCAGAAAAAATAGTGTCCAAAAATTCAAGTTAATAGTTTTTTATAGTTTTTTTCTATTTTTAGAAATTTTATATTTTTAGAACCAAAAGTCAAATTAAATTGAATTTCATCATATAGGCCAGTTTTAGTGTTTAGAATATTTTAAGATATTTTTAGAGCTAGACGTGCTTGCATGTGTGATTTAGTAAAAATATAAATTTTATTTTATATGTTAAGTTTTTTTAGAACTTTTGCATGTCAACTCTAAATCCAAGTTGAGACTTATTTAAGCATAGTGTAGGTTTGTAATTATTTCAAATAATCAATAGGAATGAATTTATGTGTATTGTTTTAAGATCTTGGCCTATTGAAAATTTTTGGTCTTATATTTTTTTGGGTTCAGGTAGTGATTCAATATAATATATCTCTATAAGATTAGATACTCCATATGATACTCATTTAAGCACATGATGCTGACATGAGGGAAGAGGTAAGATTGAAACCAACAAAATTTTATAATGAACACAAAAACAAGTCGAGTTGCTCACTTCTTGCAAGAAATCTACAACACATCTCTCATGGCATTTAAATCTTATGTGCTCGAAGAATTTAAAATTGTATTCTTATGGGTCTTGGGACATAAGATAGTTTTCAGAAAGTAGAATTACAAGATCGAAGAGATCGTATGTTTTGAGGTCAAGTTGTAATAAGGAAACCATCATTGTTAATTTGTTAACATGAACATATTACCATAGGCATTTCCCAATCTAAAACGTTGAAGAACTGTCCATACAAGAAGCTCCAAGTATCATCTCCTTTGTTGTAACTATTTTATTTTGACCACCAAAAATACCTTTCCTCATTACATCTCCTACCATGGTATCGCCACATATGTCCAACCTCAATATCTATTACAACTATTAATTATTTAAGCATGATTGAAATAATTGAAAACTTAGGATACTCCATGCACCTTCATGAAGATATCTATGTCTAAATCTATTTTGATTTCCTCTTCTTTCTCTCATCCCAAAAACTCAGTCAAAACATCAATTAAAAAAAAAGTATTACTCATTCATTTTAGAACAATAAAATTCAATAAGCTTTTGAGTTTTACACTAAATACCATATCTAGACCAATACCCTGACTATAGGCAGCGATATCCAAGGTTTCACTCTTAGGAATTTCAGTGATGTGCATATCATGTTGACTAATGTAAGCGAATGTGCTTTCAGGGATGAAATATTCCATGCTATATTCGTTGCATGTTACCGAACCATCCACCTGTGCCAATAAGTTGTCAAATTCAATAACCATCAAAATATTTTATAGCTCTTAATTTGTTTTCTTATTCACAAATTTTGAAAAATATTTTGGCTATTTTCATTTGTTAGATATATGACAACAAAGTTAAATTGTGGACCTTTTTGTGGTGTAGTTTATATCCAATTTACACAAGGGGGTGTGGGGGGCAACACCCCCCACTATTGTCACAGGGGTTAATGGGGGCGGTGACATCTTATGGAGCCTCCCTACTGGGAGTTTGGAGGCAGCACTCATGAAATATGAAATCAAAATCTAAGAAGATGAATTCCACCAAATTCTAAGAAGACGAATTCCACAAAATTCTATTTTTATAAAAAAAATTCCTAATGACTTTTTTTTCATTATTTCTAGGAGGAGGAATCCTAACGGTGCTTTAGCAATTAGGTGTATATATTTCTGTGGAGTCCACATATAATCTACACAATGAGTTTGCATATAATCTACATAGAGAGTTTGCATGTAATTTATTCATCTTGGAATTAATAAAACTTGATATCTTACACTGTGGATATTTTTTAACTTGTTAAAATTTTACTATGCAAATCGTATATTTATTTCATGCATATTAAGCATTTTTTATTGTTTAATTATCTCTATTATTACATTCTATTATTTATTTGTTATTGTAGAATGTATGATTTTGTAATATCATCCGATTATATTACATACTCTTAAACTTTTCTCGAGCTTTCCTGCAAGAGCCAACAGCAGAGTAGTCTTGGCGGAAGCAGGAGATCCGAGGAGAAGTGTCATAGATATTTAATAAAAGATAGGAGACTTTGACATAGAAAAGCTGTCAAAACTTACCAATGTCGTAAGTCTCCAAGATGACTTTCAATCTCTAATCCATTCACCTGATTATATTGTATAAAATCTGTTCCGAGAAAGTCAAATGATCATAAAATTCATTTTATTGACATGCCGAAAATCTTGGGGAACAAAGTGGACTGGTAAAGATGGAAATACTATTCTCGAGATCAGAATTTACGAATCTTAGCATAAAAATTAGTGATCTCATCAAAGCAATCTAATATAAAAATTGGTGTTGGTGAAAAATATGCCCACCTAGGAGGTAGTTCTCTCCTCACTTTCGTACTCCCTTGAGCACTTATAGAAGATGCATCGATCCTGCCATTGTTTGAGGAATTTGTACATTTCGTCCTTATAAAAACTGCTTCTTTACTTACCTGAGACATGATGCGTTCCCCCTCCCAAACTTGTCTATGACTGGGCATTTGGTTTTTCCATATGCATCCATAACCTAATTACATAATTTATTCCCATGCTTGATCATTGAAAAAAAATCATAGGAGGGACCAAAAAAATATGATATCCCATGTGATATACTGAGGAATTAATTCTGTTGGGTTAGAGATTCAACATTTATAGTCTCGTCTGTCGTAAATGCATAGTTTAATTTAACCATGTATCTTTTATGAATATCGTTCCTTGCTGCTGTAACTCCATATGAAGATTATGAATGGTATTTTCAAAACTGTCGTTACTAAATGGCTTGGTCTCATGGAAAACTAGACTTTGCTTTGTGAAGAAAAGCATACGAGTAATGAAAGGCCTATTAAGAATTTTAAGAAGTAGAAGTGATAAGATTTAAACTAATTCGTCAACAAAGATATTTTTCGCTGACTAGCTTTGTGTATGACGAATTGATATGTAATGGTTGAATCCCTGTTTCATGAGCAATTTGAAACAATTTCTACTAAATATTTTTCTTGCATAGAACATTGTGATATACAAGAATGACTAGTATATATTTTCCATCATGGCTGTTAGGTAATTCTGACCAGTCCTCTAGAAATTCTAGAATTCGAGCAAATTCTTGATCATATTAGGTGTGATTACATGATGCCAAATTCTGGCCTCGAACTGGGATGATGAAATGTTTTTTTAAGAGGTATTTAGAGATATTGAATGTTAAAAACAACATTGGTTTGAAGGAAAAGGGCATGTTACATTCTTAATCACTAGTATGTATTGCGATATTTGATGTCAACTTTTGGTTAGCATAGTCTTTTACTTTCGCATATGATAATTTATATATCTTCATATTGATATTAGTGTTATCGTATTGAGTATCTAAATTTTAAATATGAATTATATAGAAAGTAGTGATTAGTATTAGAGGATTATATTAAATATAATCTTCCTATTATAAAATTATGGAAGATGTTACTTCAAAATAATTCAGTCGCATATTTCTAATATTGTATTATATTATTGATAAATTGTGTGACTCTGTTATATTTTTTTATTATTGTGATTCTTTGTTTTTTATGTATTCTCTTATATTTCTATCTATTATCGTTACATTAATTTTATATATATATAAAATAATTATAAAATAAATGAACCATTTAACATATAAATATTATAAATATTTTTTTAATATAAATAACAATATTTAAATCATAAATAAAATTCTTAAAGAAACCAAAAAAATATATAAAAACTAAATATATTTTTTAATTTATAAAATAATAACATAGCAAAAAGCAAGGCTCCAAAAACAACCATATTCATAGAACGATATTCATAAAGCAACCCTTATTAATCCATTGCTTATGACTTATCATCCCCAATTTGAAAAAAAAAAGAAAAGATGAAGATAAACCTGACTCATGTTTCCCAATTTGTTTGACATCTTATGAACCATTTGTTTTCCCAATTTAACCACGACACACTATCATTATATTTTTAATGGCAAAACAACCGACTTTGATCCTGACGACTTGTCACAGAAAGCAATAGCCAATATCAAATGGCAGAAGCACGCATATTCTACAGAAAAAGTTACTCAATGTGTCATGATATGGCTGTTTTTAAAGTGAAAGACCATTCTCTCAATCATGGCTATTTTGGTCTGTGTTTCCTTTCTACTTTTGCCATTATTTCAGTTGTGTCATTATTCCTCTGAATTGACATCCACTCTCCCTCGTGCGAAAACAAAATATATCAATGGGGCTGCCGTGTTTCTATGACTGCCCAATTACACTATTTTGCTGACACACAGAATCCATAACCGCCACAGCTGAAAAGAAAATTTTATTTTATAAATATTTTCATGGACTTGAAAATGGCCTTCTGAGCTTGAAATTTCAAATGTGAGGCATGGGTGGAAAAGCAATTTTTCTCGTCTTCACGACATTTGGTCACGTCTCTATTTGGACTTTATTCTTACATCAATTACCAGGTGCAACGTGGATGGAGGCAGTTGAATACAGATTTGTTTAGTTTGGCGTGACAATTATGAGTTATTATCATAGTATTACTTAATTTATAATTTTTAATAGTCTGATAAATATGGACTATAGTTTGATTGAAATTGGTTGTTGAATATATTTTAATGTGTTATTTAATAATAATAATAATAATAATAATAATAATAATAATAATAATAATAATAATAATAATAATAATAGTTTCATGAACATTATGTAGATTAAATTTTTTTAATAAATTGTTATGAGTTGTGAACTTATAAAATTTTAAATTTCAACATATTTTAAAGTGTGTAATTTATTATTAAAATATTAATATTATTATATTGTTAGTAGTGTGGTGTAGCATTGTGTGGAGTATTAATCTTTATTTGTTTCTTTTAAGTTTTATAGATGGGTAGGTAGTTCTAGATTTTTTCTTGGTTTTTTTTTTTGGTTGGAATTTTCAGTCACATAAAGATAACTCTTCAATTCTTTCCCCTGGTATGGTGCTTGTGTTTAACTTCACCATGTACTTTTTATACTGTCATTAATATTTGATCTGATCTATTTTAGCTGAACTTTCCTCCAACACAATATCTAATTGATAATACTGATCCATTACTTTAATTTAATTTTTTATAAATTACTATTTTATTAAAAAAATTATGTTAAAACATTTTAATTATAAATTATTATAATTTTTTTCAATTATTTTTAAATATTAAAAATAACTTTTATATTAAATAAATTATACTGATTTTATATATTAATAATCTTATATAATTATAAGCATTTTTACCATATATTAAAATAGTAATTATTATTTATTTAATATTATTAAATTAATTATAATTTATTTAAAAAATTATAATATTTTAATAATAAAATTTTAATCTTCCCTGATTTTTGTGAAGGAAATAAGAATCTTGCAACATAATTTCATAATTTTTAAGCTATATAATAAATTTGTAATTTTGCCCCCTTACTAGGGTGGCAATGCCATTAATAGCTTCTTAATTATTACGCATTTGTTATCACTGACATATTACATAACTTTGGCTTCTGTTGACTTGCACATATTAAAAGAATACCTAACGCTTTCCTTTGTATGTGATTTCAAAAAATTCAAAAACTCTTATCACTTACCACGTGTGTAATGCGGCGACCTTGTATACAAAGGTACTTATAAAAGTGTATGTAATGCGTTGAAGTTGACTGTAATCAATGATTTTTTATTTTTTATTTTTATTTTCCCTATATGTCAACGTGCATGTTTCATAATTATTGTCATGATATGTATGGTATTTTTAATTGTAAAGTATTTATTATTTCAAGAGGAATATTTATTTTAATAAATAAAAATTGGAAGTAACAAATAAAATAATATGAAATGTCAATAAAAATGATATATGATAAATTTGATAATTATTTAATTGTTATAAAATAATTTTAATATTAAATTTTATATACATTTCACTATTATTTATAAAAGTTTTTATTTTTATTTGAAAATAATAGATAAATCATAATATCTAAGACATCCATTTAATTTTGAAACTTAACTTTTTTCACCAACTTAAAATATTATTTCAAACTCAAAATTTTAGACATACATTTTAAAGTCGAAGTTTTTTTTTTTTTCTCAACAAAGAAAATTTTCAAACCAAAGACAATAATTTAAATGGTAAATAAATAGTACTTTTTAATTTTTTTTTTCGGAAGCTTGAGAACTACTATTGAATATAATTTTACGGAATTATTTGTAAAAGGTGATTTTCTTTTGATTATCAATAGTGTTAAATTAATAAGATCTGATAAATTATTGCTTTATTCAATTATTATAGATATCCTTTTTTCTTACTTTTTTTCCATAAATATTGTGAAACTAACTCTCTAGCACACTTTTGACTAAATTTGGAGTTATTTGTCTTCCTCTTAATGAATATTTACACTATGAATGCCTCCCTCCTTAGGTAGAATGCAAATAATTAATTAGAAAAGACATGACTTACTTTCATCTTTCCTTTTGATCAATATGTTGATTAAGGATTAAGAGATGTGGATTTTGGAAAGTATATTGGAGTTTCAATTATCTCCCTATCATTTATGTTTTGAGGTACTTGTATTCTTTTATTCTTATGTCATTGAAGGTTTCTAACTAATTATTTTTTACTCATGATTGAAGGATGTTCTAGAAGTCATTATATAAGGCTTCTTGTTGTGGCATTTATATACACTCTCTCAATTGTTCTATGTTAGTGCTTCTTTCTTTCACGTTTGGACTGCCCTAGGATGTGTTTTTTTAATTTTTGGTTTGTGGACACGAAACAAACATCCACTTTATGCAAAATAATATGCCACATGTGCATGAAAATTCCCACTTTAGAAAAATAAAATCAGCTGCTAAAAGTATTGGGAAGATTAACAAATTTAGACTTACCTTTGAAAAGAAAAACAAGAAAGAGGAAATTTGAAATAGCTATTTATTTGTGAAATGCAGCTTGAAGTCAACCTATTGTCTAAAAGCACCCCAAATGACAAACCATCACAAAAAATACTGGATCTAAATAAATCCATATATTTTCTTCAAAAAAAGATCAAATACCCACCTAGGTTATGGAAAAGTGAGTAAAACCCATAAATTCATTTCCAAAATAAGATCTCAACAATCTAAATTTGTGCATTTTTTAATAAAAATGCTACTCTATTGGAAAATGGCCAGGAACAATGAAAGAAATACCAAGAATGAGAAAATTAATCTAATACAAGTAGGAAGAATACCTTAACCTTCTCCTTTCATGAATGTAGATCACTAAAACCCCATGAGAAGAACAAAATATGAGAAACCAAAGAATCTCCTAATAGCTAGCTCAACGAAGAACAAGAACATCTAGATAAAATAAGTCTACATCAAGATTCACAAATGGATGGTTGCAACACTAATATATCTGATACCATGAAAGGAATGAGAACAAGATCACTCTAAGAAGCTAGGAATATAAAGCATTAGTAACAAACTCATCAAAAGAAGCTACAATGATTAGATTCGAAGAAAACATAAATAATATAATATCCAGCAATTAACTTTCTTATTGTAAAGGAGAGGCCTTGAATAAATAAGCAAAGTACAACAAGAAGCAAGAAAAACTAACTAATGTGCGATAAACCCACAAAAATATAGAATAAGAAAAAGATGAAAACAAGTTATATATCCTAGTAAACATGAGAACCTACTGTAATACTTCCAACTACTTATAGAAGAGATTATTGTTACACTTGAGTATGTATATAGGATAATTCCCATCTCTATATGAAGTGTGAAGCTTTATTTGATAGAGAGATTGCAAAATCTGTATCACTGGCCATGATGTTTGCATAGGGAATTATCCCTATGATAGACTATTAGATAGATTTAGATTCTTAAATTGTATTAGAGGATATATATAGAATTGTAATGGTGTTAATGGCCCTTTTTGGTGGTTTACTACTACCAAACAAGAGTGGGAGATTATTTCCTATGGAATTATTATATTTTATCATGGATATGTTGAAGAGTGCACTAGAGTTCACATATGGGCCTTATGTTTTTGCACAATTATACAGATACTTACATACATTCATCGACAAGGAATAAATTAGCATAAGGTTTGCCACATTATTATAGCTTTAGCAGTGGGAATATATTATGGTGGAGAGGCCTATTGGGTAGCTACAATAAAGAACAAATGGAAATCCATTTGCATATGGATGTTATATTATTATATGTGTGTAAATGACATATATGGGTGATTTGAAATTTTACGTGAGGGAATTGAATGAGTTGGGGTTAATAAATATTACATGGAGACTATATAATGAGGTAGATCCATAGTTAGCACACTATGCATGCCACATTTATTACAAGTTGACAGCTTGTTGCATCATTGATTGACATGAGTACATTATACAGTGTTATAGGACATATAAGGATAAAAGAAAGCTTTGTATATGACATGATGTGTAGACATCCAATTCCTAACACCATTTGTGTTCAAATTTTTAATCTTATTTAAATTGTACTCAAATTCACATTTTAGGTCAAAATACATAAAACATGCTAAAAGGTTCAAACTTGTCATTTAAAAGTGATAATTTAGGTCAAAGTATGCCTAAATAGGGTAATGCAATTTATGAGTTAGCTAACTTTGATCAATTCATTTTGAGTCAAAATAATGATTTCACCTTTTATGCTCTAGATCACTCTTTTATCCTAAATTCATTAGTACACACCATGTACCGTTGTTATTTTGTGTTGAAAACATCCTAAATGGAAATATGGTTTCAATGCATCTAACATCACCTTATAATTCTTCTTAAGTCAAATTAAAAATCAATAATATGAATTTCCAACCATTTTGATTAATTGAGGACCAATTTTCAAATAATTGTACAAATGTTGATTAAACTTGTTTAACGCTAATTAATCCAAATCAAGAGCTTAAGTGGATTTTCCATGAAATTTGAAATTGCCAATTGTGGCCAACATCATTAACAATATTTTTTAAGATGGCTAAAATGGTTTTATTTGTTGCCTCAACTCGTCCATTGCCTTATGGGTCATATGGAGTGGATTTCTTGTACTTGATTTTGAATTTTGCGCAAAGAGATTTGACATCTTGGTTTACAAAGGATCCACCATTATTAGATATAATATGGGATGGGATGCCATATCGATAGATAATATGGGCTCTAAAAGTTCATCACCATTAGGTTTATCCAATCGATATGCTGCTGATCCATAGTTTGTTGTGATAATATATGGTCCTAACCAATTGGGATGTAACTTGGCTTTCTTTTTGGGTTAAATATTCATGTTCTTCTGGTTATCTTTTAGAACTAAGTCACCAATCTCAAATTTGTGATAGAGAATGTGTTTGTTGTAGCTTCTTCACAATTTGTTCTGATAGGCCTGCAAGTTTTCTAGGGAAGCCAAATGCTTTTCAACAATAAGTTCTAGTTCTTGCATCCATGCGGCTCTATATTATTCATTATCTTCTATGTACTCTAGTGATATTCATAATGATGGGATCTTAATCTTGATGAATATGATAGCTTTACTACCAAAAATAAGGAAGTGTAGAGTATCTCTAGTTGCAGTGTGATGATTGGTACTATAAGTCTAGAGGGAAAGAAAAAGTGATAAGTGCCAATTATGGTGATAATCATTGATAATCTTTTTTAAGATGGATAGAATGGTTTTATTTGATGCCTTAGATTGACCATTGCCTTGTGGATTATATGGAGTGGATTTCTTGTGCTTGATCTTAAATTTTGCATAAAGAGATTTCACATCCTAGTTCATAAAGGATCCACCTTTAGCGAATATAATATCGGTTGGGATGCGATATCGACAGATGATATGGTAATGAATGAATTTGGCTATTTGTTTCCCAATAACATAAGTGAGAGGAATGGCCTCAATCCACTTGGTAAAGTACTCAGTCATAGTCAAAATTTGCTTATGGCCATCTAAAGATGTTGGGTAGATTTTGAGAACAACCATGGTGTTCTAATTGCTTGAAATTGTAAAGAAGGTACGTGTATCAAGTTGTCATGTTGTTGATAAGGAACACACTTCTTTACATAATTACAAGCATCTATCTCTATTTTAGGCCAATAATAGCATGTTCTAAGAAGTTTCTTTGATAAGACTACACCATTGGTATGGGCCATACACATTCCTTCATGAACCTCCTTTACTGTAGGCTTGGATTATCCCAAATATAAACAATAAAGAAGCATTCCATCATAGCCTTTCTGATAAAGTGTGTTTCTAAAGAGCATATAACATGTTAAGAGATGAAGGAATATTTTTTGTTAGTTGTTGGAAAGGTTGGAAGGAAATACAAGGCTATAGAAATAACTATAAAAATCTCAGTACCATGGTAACACAGGTGAGGGATTAGGATTAGTATTGGTGCATATCCTCTCTAAATTTGATAGAATATGTGCTGACTGAATAAGATTTTTAATTAGTAAATGATACTCTTTAGCATTGTCATGCATTTGAATCATGGAATGAATTATTTCCATGGAATTGATAGATCTATTCCTGACTTGTGGAACTTGCTCAAACTATAGGAATTTAAAATGTGTTTTGAGGTTATCAATAGTTTGCTTGTAAGGAACAAGCTTATCATCCTTTGTTTGATACTAGTCAATTCCTTGATTTATGACTAAATATGAATCTTTGTAGACTTTTAAGCTTTGAATATCCCACTGTATGTCAATATAGAAGCATACAACCAATGCCTCATATTTAGCCATATTGTTTGTACACTAAAATTATATATGGAATGCTCTGGGGATCAAATCCCACTGTGGCATGATAAATAATATACCAGCTCTAGACCCTCACGATGTAATGGAACCATCAAAATAGAGTGTCCACTATTCATGTTCTTATGATGTTTGTTCTACCATCATGATAGAATCAACTGAAGGTCAATGTTGAGGGTTGAGTGGCCGTAATAGGAGCTTCCTCAAGTTGGTCAGCAAGAACTTGTCCTTTGATTGCCTTCTAATTATGGTACTCAATATCAAACTCATTGAGAAGCATAATCAATTTATCTATGCATCCTTGAAGAGTTTCTTTAGATAAAATAAACTTGAGAGGATCTACATTGGCAATAACAATAGTTTTATTATTTAGCATATAATGTCATAATTTCTGAGTGGTGAACACCATATAGATAAATTCCTTCTCAATATGCATATAATTATGTTCATAGGCTACTAATTTTCAACTTAATTAATAAACCACATGTTCCTTACCATGATCATCATGCTGAGACAAAAGTTTCAATAGTCAATATTCTATGGCTGATATATAAAGAAGTTGTGGCTTTCCTTGTGTCAGAGGTCATAAAACTGGTGGATTGGCCATGTATGTTTTAAGATTTGAATATTCTATCTGAAATTATTCATGCCACTAAAATTTTACCCCTTTCCTTAAGAGGTGGTAAATGGGTGCCACTATTTGTTAATTAAGAAATAAACCTACATATTAACTAGATCTTGCCTTCTAAACCTCAAAACTATTTAATATTATTTGGAGGCATTTCCATAATAGATTTGACCTTTGTAGGGTTGGATCAAATCCATCATTGTGATATAATGAACCCTAGAAATTTTATTGATGTGACTCCAAAGACACATTTATTGGGATTCAAGCAGACTTTATATGCATGAATCCTCTCTAATATTCTTCATAGAATGTTAGGGTTTCTAGGTCTTGTTCTTGTTTTTGCTAGTATACCATCAACATAGTCCTTGATAATGTCATGCATCATGTTAGGGAAAATGATAGTCATTACCCATTGATATGTGGCTATATCATTCTTAAAACCAAATGACATGACTTGGTAATAGAATGTCCCCCATGGAGTGGTGAATGTGGTCTTATGCTGATCTTCAAGGGCTATCATGTTCTAATTATAACTAGAAAATCCATCCATTAATGATAACATCTTGTACCCAAAAATTAGGTCGATAATGATGTCAATGTTGGGCAAAGAAAAATCATCTTTGGGGAATGCTTTGTTGATATCATAAAAATAAATACAAACATGTATGCTTGGGGTATTTTTACTTATTGGTACTATGCTAGAAATCCACTCAAAGTAGTCTAGTGGTCTGATAAAATTATCTCTGAACAAATTTTCCAATTTGGTGTTAACCAAAAGGGTGATGTGTGGATGCCTCTTTCTCAAATTTTTCTTGATTGGTTTAGCATCAGGATGAAAAACAAGATGATGCACAACTAAATCTAGATCTAGTCTTGGCATGTTAGAGTATGCCCATGCAAATATGTCTATATAATCCTTAAGAATGGATATAATATGTTCATGATCTACTTTAGTTAGGGAAGCTTTAAGATAAACCATTTTGGGAGCCTCATGGGTTCCTAAATTCACTTTTGTTCTACCCTCCATAAGGAGTGTGAATCCATCTTCTAGAATTGTAAGCAATGTATGGTGATGATTATATTCCTCTGCTATATCTTCATGTTATTCCTCTCAAAGATATGGATAATATGAAGAGTCAGAAGCTACATTCTCAAGTAAAGGCCAATTGGAAAAAGCCTCTAGAAATTGAAGATCATGATGCTAAAGTAATTGATGTTATTCTGAAGAGATGCTTATACTAGATATGGAACTTGGGATAGATGGAATTTCTACGTCCTGAGGGGATGAATAAAATTTCCCACCTGGGATAACCTGAAATAGGTTTTCACTCAAAGGCTTGTCTTTTTCTTTACTTTTTCCCTGATCGATAAGTGCTTCAAAGAGGTTTTCACCTAAAGATCTCAATGTATGTTCTTTATTATGACCAAGAAAGTTTTCTTGCTCTCCAACGTAGGTAGAAGAATTTAATGAAAAATAAAAAGCCTGCTTATGATCCCTGATGGGGAATGCATCATGTAGGCCCATGTATTATGTAATTGATTCTTCATTTTGAAAATCATTGAGGAATATGACCAAATATTTTTGGTCCAAATCTATGAGTGTGGGATGGCAAAGGCATAGGTTATAGTGAGGGTTTACTTCAAGACATGAAGCACCAATGGTAAATATATAATGTCCTACTTCAAGAAGGGAAACACCACTAGGATGAATTTTTACTTTAGGATGGGAAGCTCCAATAGATGTTATGGTCAATATGGCATTTGAATTAAACAAATCTGAGTCGACAAGCTCATAAAAAAAGGCTATAATAGGACATTATTTCATTACTAGGAGTCTCATTACTAGTTAATTTAGAAGAGTCACTATAAAATTTCATGAGGTCATCCTCTAGTGGTTTAAATCCAAGACCATGATTCCAATTGATAACTCCAGTTGATAAGGGTTTTAAAATTCCTTACACCAGTGGGCCAAGGCCTTTTCCTATATAGTAAAGATAATCTATTATCCTATTAGGTATAGGATACTTTTGATTTTGAAAATAATCTACAAGGCCTTCAAAATATAATCAATATCCCTCGATAAAAGCCTCTTGATCCTTCTTTGGTTCAATTGTAGGTACAAAAACCATAGGAGGTTTTGGTTGATTCATCTTTGGTTGCCAAATCTGATCGGGTTTATTAAGAGTTTGAGAGGTTTTAGGTTTACCAAATATTTTAGGGGATTTTGGTAATTTTGTAATATGGAAGACATCCTTCAGGTGGTACGTGGAAATGCCTACGTCTTTAATAATAACCTTTTTGCCCAAAGCTATAGGAAATAGATCAACCGAAGTGGAAGCTAGATCACTATGGTCTATATAATTAAATGGAGATGGATGATAAATAATGGATTTATTCTTCTATGCAATGAATTCTAAACCTAGGCAATAATTATGATTACAAAACACTAGTTTAAGATGTTTGAAGTACTAGTAGGGCTGTTGATAAGTGGGAATGGTAACCTTGATCCCATCATGGGGAAACATAAGCCATTACTAAAGAGTAGATGAAACTATCTGTACTGTATGGTTCCAAGGATGACCAAGAAGTATGTTATAAGGAAGATAAATATCCACAATATGAAATAATGTGTGATGATAAATAGACCCAATCATTATTGCCAACAAAATTCTACCAGATGACTCCCTCTCAATGTTGTCATAATCCTTGATTGTAATAGTTTCTAGTTGAATGTATTTATCCATGTAACCCAATCATTTTACTAATTTAAGAGATTTGATGTTCAGCCCTGGACCATTATCTATAAGAACTAGCTTTATCTTGTGATCCATAATGATTATCTCAATGTATAGTGGGTTATTGTGGTTTTGTTCAAGTATGGACATGTCCATTTGATCAAATGTAATTTACCAAAATGAAGACAAATGTCCAACTAACTTTAGAAACTGATCAAGGTTTATATCATTAGGCACAATAGACTCTTGTAAAAGTTTGTTAAAGATGGTTCTATGGACATCAGATGTCTGCAAGAGTTATAATATGGAAATTTGTGTAGGGTTTTTATCTAGTTGATCCATTAGACTATAAGGCCTTTGATCTATGGATTGAACTAGTTTAGTCTTTATTGGGATAGTGTTTAGATTTGGAACCGTTGGCACAATGTTCTCATTGGGTTTATGGAAAGAAGTGGGTGAAGGGCCCTCGATGGTTACTCATGGGAATCTAATTGTAACTGCACAACCTAGAGGTAGCAAGGAGTCATTATAATTAGAAGAGTGAGGCATAGGGCCCTGGATGGTGACTCACATGTGACTAACTATATTGCTATAATTTTGGGTTACTAAGGAGATTTTATAATTAAAATAATAGTATTTTTGTTTAGGATTAGTAACCTATGCAAACAGAGTGGCAAGATAATGATATGAACTCAACATGGCATTACTAGGAGGAGAGGGTGCTAACCCTATAATGATGGGTTTTGTGTTATGAGGAACATGAGATTGGTTGCATGTTTTCATAGTAATAGTCAAAATGTGGGTTGCATAAATGTGTCCCATAGTTTCATTATAGTCGTAAAGTACATTTTTATAAGCCACATTATTAGTTTGGGAATTATGATCTTAATTATGTTCATTAAAAGTTTGACCTTATTGTTGGTTTTGATTTTACCTTTATCCTTAATTGTGACCATTTTAATTGTTTCTTGGTGGTGGTGGATCATGTCAAGGAAAGGTGTTTTTGTAGATTTTCATATCCTAATTTATGTCCTGATTAGGTGCCAACTCAATTTCTAGCTTAGTATTTTCAATAAAGTCCTTAATAATATGTCATAATTGAATTCAATGATATGCACCATGACCAATAACATGATGAAAGTTACACCATTCATTCTCTTTGTACCAGTCTAGTTTTGGCTGATGTTGAGGAAATGGCCTTGATACTAGCCATATAATTAAATTAGCTACAATGAGATTTTATAACACTATTTCAACTAATTCTCCTAACATGCTAAAGACTCTAATTTTTTTTGAAATTTCCTTCTTGGAGTTGTCTCTACAAAGTAGGTAGTGGATTTGGGTGAGTTAATTGTACATTTTAAGGAGGCATAGCCTATACCATTTATACATGTCTTGATTATATCACCCCATTTCCAACCATATTCTTATTTTTGCAAAAGCTGTTAGGATTATCCTGCATAATTATTTGAGCTAGTAATTTAGTCTAATGGCATGCTTGACCTTGTACACAAATCTTAACAAGGCCTCTAGAAATAAGATCCTTCTAAATCTATACTTCTTTTTCAATAATATATTCAAATGAGTTAGCATAAGCTAACTGTAGATTATGTGCTACTTTAGGATATAAATTATGTGCAAAGATATCATCCAACTGTTTGGTTGGTAAATTGTGCTGAAAGTAGCCTACCAATGCTCCCCACCTTTGTAGATATGCAATGAAATTTTCACTATCACGATACTTAGATTTACATAAGTTGACAATGGTCAATTCATGTTTTATGTTGTATGAGAAATAGTTAATGAACATTTTTTGTAAGTCATTCCAATCTACAATTGATCCCTTGGGTAGTTTAAGTAGCCAATCAAGAGCTTGTCTCACTAAACTTCATAGAAATAGTCATAGTAAGTAATAGCTACTATAAGCAACCTTTTGACATAAGATGAAGAATGCTTGTATATGTTAGTGTGAATCTCCTTTTCCTTTGTACCTATCAAACTTGGGTGCCCCAAAATGAGGTAGAAAGGGGTTTTGGTGAATAGATAAGTCAAATGGATATGGGCATAACTCATCAAATTTTTACTTTCTGAATCTATTATTTCTTTCCAATATTTAGACAATTTCCTTCATAGAATTCTATTCTTGCATGTTTGGTGCATTTTTGGATTAAATAAGATGATGTTGGGGTGGAATGTGCCCCTAGTTTTTTTTATAAGGGTAGAATGTACCCTTGGTTTTGTTGTTGTTGGGGTGAAATGTGCCCCTAGTTTTATCATATTTTCCATTTCTTCTATAAATAATGCTGGTTTGATCATCATTTTTCTTCTATCCCATTTCATGGGAGAACTGCATTTGGCCTGAAGTTCATGTTGGAACATGCATTGACATAACTATGTAGGCAACGTCTGCCTATCTTATACATCTAGAGTCAGCTCAGCCAACCCCTTCATTTTATTCTCTTCCCCCATTTCTTATTTCATTATTTATCTTTAATTAGGGAACAATTTTGATGTCATTGTTCTTTGTTATGATTTGGTGTAAAGTAATGCCTCTATCACACATGCATGAACATCTATCTTTAAACTGAATTAACTTGGTTTTTGTTTGTGTGTGTTTATTTACATTTTCATGGTGTCTTGTTGTGTTTTCTTGGTGCTTTGTTATGCTTTCACGCTTCTCCTTTTATTTCTTCTCCTTTTCTCTTTTTATTACTTCTTATCTGCATTCTTGGTCTTGTGTTTCCTTGCTTGATTTAGCTTTTCCCTTTTGTGTTTTAGGACATCTTGATAATTCACATGGATATCAATTTTTTATATCTTGATCCTATGTTGTTACATTATTCTTGGACTATTTTTGGTTTATTTGATATTATTGGTGTCTTGTTTTTCTGTTTGATTTTGATCTTTGGTGTTCAATAATGCCTTGTGGTCCACATGGATCTTGATTATTCATATCTTGGTCTCATATCGATTAAGATGTTCTTACCTTTCATTTTTAAACATTTTTTTTCCTACTTATCTCTTGATAGATCATATCTTGATTTAAATTTATGTTTATTTATGTTTATCTTTTTCTTTGTTTTTACTCTTTTGTTTAAATTTAAATCATTTTAAATCTATTTTTGGTCATTATTTTACCATTATCCTTAGCTATAGATAGTGACATTTGAACTAGCTCAGTGTAACTAAGATTTTATGTTATTCTAATTTATTCATACTTATGATGCCTAATTTATTTTTATATAGCAAGCACTTTGTGCTTAGGTCTCAATGTCTTAACATCAACATCAGGTCTGATGAATGATTCTCAATAGCATTTTGCAAAACCTACGCTCCAAATATGGAATTATGCTTCTAGGTAGAATGCATTTTAGGATTCTTTGTCTATGCTTAGACATGCATATCTTCACATACATTGTGAGTCTACTCAATTCTTGGTCATTTTTCATCATGCCTCATTCCATTCTCTCCTAGACTTGGGTTAACTACATTACCCTGAAGTTCATTTTGGAATATAAGTCCATGAAAATATGTAGGTAACACTCAATTTCTATTGAGGTCAGCTCAGGTATCTCCATTTTTCTCTTCATCTCTCTCATCACTTTGATAATTCTCATATGCTTGGTTTTATATGAATTTCTAAGCCATTACACCATTTCATTTATGTTTTCATCCATTTACTTTAACCTATCTTTTAGGTTATATCCTTTAGCTATTTTTCTTAACAATTACCCATACTAGGGCCCACCATCTGAACAATGTCTAAATCAAATCAGCTCTACAAGGTAAAAATCATTATTTATTCTTCATCAATGATCAAGATGTGCCCTATTGGGACACAACCATTTTATCATGATCAAATCTGCTCTACTATAGTACTTATTTTCTTCTCTTTGAAGACCCTTTTCTAGTGGTGCTTCCATTCCTAAAGCAGAATGTTCTCCCTTTTCCTCTAATTCCAAGATCTCCACATTAAAGCCCATGATGGAAATATTTTATTGTGTAACTTGTCCTAGGATTGATCAATTTCATAAGTGCATAGCTTGTACTCTCAAATTGGGTATGTTTATAGTGTGTCCCTTACATTTATGGGTTATATCTTTCCCATTCCCCCCATCTCTGGGGCCTATTATACCTATAATTATATTTTGATCATTGATGGTTAACATGTGTGCAAGCATTAGCTTGTCTAGCTGCGATCTATTCCATGGGTTAATCTCTCACTTTCTCTCTTTTTTTGAGAGTCCATCCTTCTTTTTCATCCTTGTATGTCCTGTTGGTGGGGCATCATGGGTATGTTCCAATTTATTCTTGACAAATATTTTCTTTGAAAGATGTTTATTTACATGAATGTCTCATTATGCCTTCTCAAAAAGGGGAAAAATGTAGACATCCAATTCCTAAAACAATTTGTGTTGAAATTGTTAATCTTACTTGAATTGCATTCAAATACACAATTTAGGTCAAAATACATAAAACACACTAAAACATTCAAACTTGTCATTTACAAGTGATAATTTAGATCAAAGTATCCCTAAATAGGTCAATACAATTTACGGGTTAGCTAACTTTGATCAATTCATTTTGAGTCAAAATGACGATTTTGCCTTTTGTGCTCTGGATCACTCTTTTCTCCTAAATTCATTAGTACATGCCACATAACTTTGTTATTTTGTGTTGGAAACATAATAAATGGAAATATGGTTATGATGCATCTAATGTAACCTTCTAGTTCTTCTCCAGTCAAATTACAACTCAATAATATGACTTTCTGACCATTTTGATTAATTAAGGACCAATTTTTAAATAATTTCATAAATGTTGATTAACCTTGTTTAAGGCTAATTAATCCAAATGAAGAGATTAAGTGGATTTTTTGAGATATTTTTTGAATATTTTTTTTGAAAACTGATTCCTATTAACTACATCATCAGGTGACATCATTTCTTGGGAATACATACCTAGGCCATAAATGCCACAAATATCAAGATTATGGGTCACCCATGCATGGTTAATGCATCCCATGCCTCCTAAATTACCCTTCTTCCAAAGTCATGATGAATATAATTATGGATTTAATTCCAAATATTTGGATTATCCATGGCCACACATCCCAATCTTTAGATGGACGGTCATGGTTGGTCCTGACCAATCTCAAAAATCTATAAATAAAAAGGCCATAAACATAATTTCTAAGCTATTTTGGTGAAAGTTTATTATTCTCATGCTCAAGTATATTCAAAATATTGAATATTTAAAATTTATAATGATAAATTTTTTCCACAAGGCTTTGCATTTGATCATAGTTTTTTGTTCGCAAGCTTCACTGATAGGATAGTTTTGTGATTTAGAATCATGCACCTAGGTTTTATGGAGTGTTCTTGAGGCATTAGTGGAGCTTACCACCATTTTTAACAAATACAAGGATGATTTATCAAGGGAAAGCATGCTTTTGAGCCACATGGGTATGGTTAATACATTTAGGAAGTTAATACGATGTTACTTTATCTCATTTGTCTCTTGTTATCCTTTGTAATTCCCATAGGAATATATAGGCTTGATTGGTTAGTTCTTTATGCATATTTCATTATTTATGAACTAATACTTGAATAACTTGCTTTGTAATCATTTCTACATGATGAACTAGTAGGTCCACATGTGTTTTCATGAGAGGTGTGAGATAGACCTCAATGAAATTGGGGATAGACTTGAGGTTTTAAAATCATAAATGATTATATATGTAGGCTCTACCATGCCGTCGAAGGAGATACATTTCAATAGTAGGGGTAATGGATGCCCTAATAAAAATGTGGGAGAATATGTGACCTCCTATAGTGATATTTTATTACTTGAGACATAATACATGGAGATGAAGATTACATGTTATATTAAGAGTCTGATCATGGAGGTTATAACAATAGAGGGACCCTATGCAAGTAGCTATCCTAAGAGTTGGTAGACATGATGTTGGGATCATGTACACATTAAAGAGGCATGAGTTTCATAGGTAGAAGTTGTAGAGGAAGAGGGTGATATAGTAGTAAGAGATACATATATGATTATGATTGATAATGATAAAGAGGGATATGGGGAAGAAATGAGGATGCATGTTATACTATAGATCCATATCATTGGTGATGATGAGGATAAATCATGAGTGATAACATGATAAATTGAGGATGAGGCCTTGATTTATTGGCTACATTAGGAGATTAGAGTCAGATATGTGGAAATTATAAGACTATAAGGTGATGAAATTGATACAAGGGCTTAGATAGCTATAGAGATAGTGAGATTATAGGTGGAGTTTGATATATTAAATTTATAGATGTTAGAAGTAGAGAAGAGTATTTATTGATGTTTGATATGGGACACATAAAAAGGATGATGGAATCTTCAATATAGATACGTTAAAGGTAGAGCTAAATAAGGTGAAAGAGTTATTCACTACACTAGGTTAGTTGAAGGCCCAATCAGATGTTACTAGGGTGATGGAACAAGTGACCTATTAAAAAAGTATCTTAAAATAGATAGTACCACTATATATAAAAAGACTTTAATTGATAGCGTATTCAAGTATTAGGAGATTTTTATAATGGATGAGGACAACATAGATGATGGCATTAAATTATTGTAATGGCTAGTCATCTCACCTATCATGTTTCCTCCATGAAGTACACCACATTAGCCTAGATCACCTCCTATAGAGGGAAAATCAAGAGGTAGAGGATAGATGATAACTACACATTTTTAATATGTATTCGAGATAGATTGATGCATATACATTTTGTATATATACATGAGACACATTTGATGTATTGATGGATACATGATAGACATATACACGGTTTATATTGAAGTGATTATGTTAAGGATTGACTTATTCTTATGGATGTTTTGGTTTGAAAAATGTAGTAGATGAATAAATAATTTTTTCTCTTATACATTTAATATTTGACACATGTTAGACTTTATATGTTTAGGATATTGATTATATACCAAATGGATGTGAAATGTTTTGGATAAAATGAAATAGATTGGTAACTAATTTTTATAGGATTTACATGGAGTTATAATAAGATTTCCATCATTATATTCTAACATGAGTTAAGCAACATTTATTTATGGGTAAGTGCACCGACTCCGGGGACACAAAAGGGCCTACCCGTGGACATAAGTTTTTTGAAATTTTGGAAATGTGAACTTATAAAAATAATTAGAGATTGCTACACTCAAAATTTGAAGATGGTATAAAAACATGAATTATAGCATTTTGAGTCTAGTTTCAAAAAAAAAAATTGAAAAATGGTTAAGTAAAAATAGGTCAAACATCTAAAATTTGAAGAGGACCTCCCATTTTCTTAATAAAATTTGAATTGTACCATTTCATGTGACCCACCATTTTTTTAGCATCATTTAATATTGTTAGAAACCCTTTAATGAATATTTAGATTAGATGTTCTAGTGTGTTATGATTTTTATTTTATGAATATATATTATTATTAATCTTGTAATTATGTATGCCTTGAAAACTGACAAAAAAATGGATAGCCATACATGCGACCCACCCTAACTACTTAAAAAAATGAAATTTGAATTATTTAATGTTTGTATAATTAGACCTAGTTTGTTACCATATAATTTGTTTTACATTTGGATCAGTGAAAAATAAATTAGATAGACATGATTAGGCTTTTATGGGTGAGGCATGTAGTGGCCTAAAAATGTTGTTGTTCAAAATAAATATAGTTTGAACCCTTAAAGTAGCCGAAAAATTATTAAAAACATATATTTAGAAAGAGTAAAATGTGCTCCTCATAATGGTAATATTTTTTTCATTTTTAATGTTGAAATTGATAGTGTATTTGGCTATTTAAGTTAAAATTTCTTATTTTTTATAAAACTCTTGGTCTCGATTGTAGATACACAGTCCCAAGACTTTGTCTCAAAAATTGAATCCAAACTTAGCCTAAAGGCTCTATTTTTAATTCAAATTCAAATAATGTGTACATATTATTATAAATTCAAATAATGCATACAGGCTATATAGTGCACTATACAACATGTACATGTTATATAACACATATTCATTACATTGTTAAAAGTTCAAAACCAACTCTATGAGAATTTGGGAGTTACACGTGAATTCATCTTTGTCTATAGGCTTATATTTACTACTCTAAATGTTAAGTATAAGTTTACAATATAAATACAAACTTATACTTTAAATTTGTTTTACTAAATATAAGAAATTAGGGTCACTCAACATCTGATAGAGTTCGTCTCATATTTACACACCTTATGATGTGGAAAATAGTTTTTCAAAATCTAATAAGGTCAGTACATAGGCATTTTTAGCCTCTACGTATCAAACTTAGGGATTTCAAGACATAATTTTTGTAATTCATATCTATTTTTGGTAAAAATATAGTCATTTTTTAGGTTTTTGTGCCTTTCAAATTGATTCCTAACATTTATAAGAGTCATAGGTTTGTCAAAATTGAATTTTACAAACCACTCACTTTGAAATTGATGCAAAGTGGTGTGATTGGGGTAGCATAGGTCACATTTATGACTTACACACATCAAACAACCACTTTATGTTAATTTCACTTATTCATCATCCTTTCCTCATCCTTGATAAATTCTTGCTCATGCCTCATCACCCATAATCACTCTATCATCATTATGCATTGTCTCGAATCACTCCCTCATTGAATAGGTCACTAGTCCTATTCATCTCTAATCACCCCTTATCATCCATAATAACTCCTCCACTAACCATAACTATCCCTCAACATCCCTAATCACTCTCTCGCCATCCTTCATCACCCCTAATCACTCTTTTCTCTTCCCTCATCATACCTAATCAATTCCTAATCCATATTCATTCTATCCTCATCTATTATAATCCCTAATCACTCTTTCATTGACCTTAGTTGTCTCTCATTATCTCTAATCACTCAGGCTTATCATATTTAATCAATCCATCATTTATTATCACCATCCTTCATCATCATTAATCACTCACTTCTCATCCCTCATAGTACCCAATAAATATTTCTTCATACCTCATCATTACTAATCACTCCCTCATTAACCCTCATCATCCCTCACCATCATTGACACTCACCATCCCTAATCACTCCCTAATCATATTACATAAGTATATACTCTAAAGATATATTTGATTCCAATCATATGTTATCTAATCTATTATAATATAAATTAACTCTTTTCTAAGACTTGTGTTGGTAATACCCATTTATGATAGTCAATTTTATTACTGAATGAATTGGATGATCTTCTAAATATAAAATCAAGTAACATAAGCATTAACATAAAATAGAGTCTAAATTTTAGTTCATCAAATTATCTTTGTTGTGCATCTAAATAAATTAAAATTTATTTGGTTCCACCTTTGGTTGTTTGGTTCAAAAGATAATAATTAAACACAAATATCTTGTATAATTTTCTAATTCTAAGAAGATTTGAATTAGATGCAAATTTATTTAGTGTTTCCCATTTTTGTATAACTCAAAACTTGGTTATGTTCACACATGCACTCCTTGTGTGTTTAATGTGTCCCAAATATGTTATCTCTTACATGACAAATGAATATTTATTCATGTTATCAAAAAAATATGTTTCTATAAAATGTGAAAAACTAGTTCAACAAGTTGTAGATGTTCATCCCATCTATTCTAAAGATTAATATGTTAGCAAAGTAGATTTTAAAAATGGCATAGGTAAAGGGCCTAAGGATGTCGTTCAAGATATTGAAATGAATGAATTAATTATATGAGTTAGCCTAAAAGGAATAATCAACTAGTCAATCAATCATTCCTTTATTTTTCAAACTATATTTCAAATTTCTAAATGTTTAACATGAATATGATGATACCCAAACTTAAGATAAATTTTGAAAAAGACTTATACACCATAGATATGGTATAAAAATGCCTTAATGTTTAAATGAGGATAATATTTCTTCATGATAATCTTGTTAATGAATTTTTAATTGATTCACAACTTTGGCACAAACACTATTGGGTTTTTATAAGGGAATGATTTGGTCACGATGTGCCCATTATCCATGATTTCATAGATCTACCAATTTATATATTCATTCTTTAGAAATGATATGTTATATAAATAGGTTTGAGGTACATGTAGTTATGGGATCAAATTAATAGTATTGTTTAGTATATAGTATACCAACACTTATTTAGGTGATTGAAAGATATCCTTGTACTCATCTAGTTTAGGGTTCAATTATTTTCTCTTTGTCATTTTTGGATAAACCACACTATGATATGGTGACATAAGGATGTCATTAAAAATTTAATTATTACCAATAATAGTATACTTCTTACTAAAAATGACAATATTCTTTCACTTTCTCATACTATAAGTAAAAGCTTTTGAATGAATTATGATATATGGTATCTTAGATCCAGGAAATCTATCTAAAATTTCAAGGATTTACTTCATAAACTACATGTTAATGGTACATACATGGTTTACCACATGTAAAACATCACACACCTATAATGGTGAGATGTCACAAAGGATTACATCTTTAAAAAGTTTTATTTTGTACACCAAGAGACACTACTAGGTGATCCATTCCTCAAGGCCTATACTAGACCATACAATAGCATATGGTTATGGATGATGTATAAATTTTGAGTTAAATTTTTGAAAATATGACTTGGGAGAAATTATATTCTTATGAACTACATTAGAAATGATGAAGTGTATTATCTGACCATTGATCTTAATTTTTTAATGAGATAATACTTTTAATTCATATAATCTCTTCTTGTGGGAAGTAGAGATATTTTTATTACCAACCATATCATTGGGTTCATAATATAGTATCTACTTAACTTTTTATAGTGATAGATAACTTGTCTCCACTTCTTGATATGTGAAAGTAGAGAACTCCTAGTGTGACACTCTTCGTTGGATTGAATATTGAAGTTATGAATTAAGTACCACTTTCCAATCTTGGACTACTTTTTCTAATCATTTGAAAATTATTTTCCACTCTCTAGTATGATGACTCAATCAATATACATAGAAATAGAAGACCTTAAATATAATCATTCAGATCATAAAATATCCTCGTATCAAAATCAATTGATTAGTTTTAGGAAATCACATAGCTTGGTGATCCTTATGTATTTACAAAACATTTTTGGTGCTATGGTGGCTTTACTTGCTTCTCTTTTTGGCATATTTTAAATTGTAAATTACATCATTTCTAATAGGCCAATATTTTTCATAGGTGTTAAATATTTGTGTTTTAAATTTGTCTCCACATCATTTTTATCACTATGTATTATATTTTATGCTAGCACTCAACTCTCCACTTGTATCTCCTAACATTGTTAAACTCCAACAAAATACCACCATCAACATATTAGATGGAGTGATAAAGGATGAGGAGGGATGAGGAGGAATTGAATAAATATGATAAGGGAATCAATAGGGATGATGAGTGAGTTAATAGGGATGATGAGGGATGGTGATGGTCAATGAGGGACTAATTAACGAGGATGGAGTGATTAGGGATGATGAGTGATGGTGATTATTAATGAGGGAGTGATTAAGGGAGATGAGGGACAAGGAATGATTGATTAGAGATGATGAGGTATGATGAAACAATGATCAGAGATGATGAGGTGATTCAATAAAAACACTACCCAATACACATAGTGATATATTATACATGTTTAGAGTCTTTAAAATGTTGTCAAGGTTATAAGAAGTCTATAGGGGTATTTTTAAGTTTCTAGTTTTATGTAAATTTTGAATTAGAGTTGTATTGGACTTTCCAGCCAAATATTTCATTTTAATTTTTGAAATTTCATAAGACTTCAATATTGTTTCAAGAAGTACAAATTTTAATTTGGTGTGATTAGATGTTAGACTTCGGTGTGGAAACTCTCAACATACAAAAGAAGTTAGAATTCAGTTAATGGTTATTTAGTAATAAGAGTCTTGTCCATTTCTTATTTTATATTTAGTGTTAGATTAAAGAGAGTTCGAGGGGGTAGTACTAAAAAATATGAACATAAATAACTCCAAACAAGTTAATAAGGACATGTTTTGATTATTTTCACACAACAAAGAAAAGAACCTTGCATCTTCTTGGAATATGATAATGAAACATGATTAGTAACAAGTTATTTGTGATCTTTGTGTGAATGGTAAGTTGAAAATACATTTTTTATGGTGATTTTATCATTTTTCATTTGAGTTTCAAATATTTTGAATTTTTGAATTACAAATTATATACCCTGTGCTTTTACAAATTATGTCTTCAAATCTGAGTGATGATAAGAGTCTTATGGAAGAGGAGATTCTATTTGGTGGGATTTTGGAATGTATAAGTAATTATTAACCTAAAATAAAAATTCATTAATATTATTTCAACATTTTATGTTGTTATTATGTTAAGGACGTTCTATGTTAAATAACATAACCCTGTCTTCTATGAGAAAACTTCTGAGTAAACATCTATTTCAGAAGGTATATGCATGTATCAGAGTGAGAATTAAAATGTATATGTTAGTGAGTTAATTATCATATGATCATGAATTTTTATAGTCTTGAAAGTAGCTTTCATATATTTGGATGAGAAAAAATAAAACTAACACAGTCCTACAGTCATAAAGAAACATAACACAGTCAAAGTGGTATCTCATGGAAATTGGAAAATTAAGTGTTGTAGATGGAAGGAATTGATTTTATAACATGTATAGACATTATGAAAATAATTTTAAACTTTAATGTTGATCTATAACCCCTTTTTTAAATGAATTAGAATAAATAACCTCTTCTTGGATTACTATAGATCTATGACTAAGTACACAGTGTATTAAAATTTGATTAGGTCAATCTATTGTATCTTAAAAAGGGAAATATAACACTTGTAAAATTTTAAGAGGGTTAAATAAGATTTTATCCAATATTAAAATTCATTATAAATTATTTTGGAATATTAAAATCTAATTTTACCTTTTGCAAGTCTGTAAAACCAATCCAAACCTTGTATTAGCATTTCTACTTTCAAAATGAGTTTTTAGGAGTTTTAACTATCAATAATTAATTAAATTTGGTGAAAATTTTGAGTTCAACTTGAAAATTTGATAATATAGTGTTTTTATATTGTGTAAGTATAGATGGGGGAGGGAGTTTGTGGTAGATAAGGTAGAAGGAAACATAAAGACCTAATCTAAAAGTAGAAGGAGCCAAAAAAAGTTTTAAAATAGTTGAACCAAAGCCTATAACTTTATTAATAAATGGGATATATTATAGGGTATCCATAAATTAGGTTGATTTGATGATTTGAGTCTATATAAGAAGTTTATATGTTAGAGTGAGTGGTAGTGTATGATATGAGTATTGTGATGAAAAGTTAAGTAGGGTTGAGAAGAAGTTAGAGAGAGCTCAAAGGAGTGGAAGGAAGTTTTGTAGATACCTTTTAAATCCTAAGGAACTAAATACAAGATTTCATCCAAGTTGTTATAAAACATATAGATTAGTAAGGGGGATAGTCTCAATGTAATAAAGATTGAATACATTGAGTAAGGATAATAGAAGGAAGAGTTTAGTGAGACTGTCTAAATAATGGTGTAGATTAAATGAAATGAATAAAATGTAGATGTGAATTTGAAATTTTTTGAGGGTCCAAAGATATATATCAAGGTTTAAAAGACATAGTAAAAGATACGTGGATATTGGCAAAGACCCTAGATAAGTAGATTATGCAATAGGGCTCTACATCATAAGGTACAATGAGGGGAAATGAGGGAGTGATTATAAATGATAAGGAATGGTAAGGGTCAATAAGGTAGTGATTAGAGATGATGAGGGATGAGGATGATTTTATTAAGGATTATGAATTAGTAATTAGGGATGGTAAAGGCCAATGAGGGAGTGATTAGGGGTGATAAACATTGGTGAAAGCAAATGAGAGAATGATTGGTGATGATGAGGGAGTGATTAAATATGATGAGGGATAGTGAGGGTGAATGAAGGAGTGATGAGGGTTGAGGAGGGACAAGGAGTGAGTTATTAGGGATGATGATACATAATGAGGGTCAATGAGGAAGTAATCGAGGATCATGAAGGAGTGATTATAGATGACTAGGGATATTGAAGCTTAATGAGGGAGTGATTAGGGATAATGAATAGTGATGAGAGAGAGACTAGGGGTGATGAGGCATGAGTGGAAAGTGATCAAGGATGAGGGAAGGATGATGAATAAGTGAAATTAATACAAAAAATTTGTTTGATGTGTGTAGGTCATCAATGTGACCTATGCTACCCCTACAACACCTATTTGCATCAATGTGACATAAATGAGTCATGTTATCCCACATGTTTGAGGTAAAAGATGTAAGGATTTGTGTATGTCATGAATGTGACCTATGATAACCCAATAAATCCACTTTGCATCAATGTGACCTAAATGAGTCATGTTATCCCACATGTTTGAGGTATAAGATGTATGGATTTGGTCATGAGAATATGACTACCAACTAGAAAGGTATTTTTAAGAGGTTTCCCTTGAAATTTGATGGGTGAGGCCTAGTAGAGTCTCATGGAGTCATCAATGTCTTGAAGGATGGCATCTAGGTGAGTAATCGCCATGTGCAAGGGCCTAAACATATAACTATCCTCCTAAAATAAGTGTATGATATGTGTAGGTCATCAATGTGTTTTTTTGATATGTGTTGGTCATCAATGCGGTTATTTGATGTGTTTAGGCATGAGTAAGAAGTGATCAAGGATGAGGGAAGGCTGATGAATAAGTGAAATTAGCACAAATTGGTTGTTTGATGTGTGTAGGTCATTAATGTGACCTATGCTACACCAATTTACATCAATTTCAAAGTGAGTGGTTTAGAAACATTAATTTTGACAAATTGAAGGCTCTTATAAATTCCAAGAATCAATCTAGAAGGTATAAAAACATAGAAAATGACTATTTGTTTACCAAAAATAGATATCAATAGAAAAAGATGTCTTGAAATCTCTAGGTTTAATACTTAGACCCCAAAAATGACTAAGTACTAACCTGATGAGATTTTGAAAAAATATTTTACACATCACAAGGATGCAACTATGAGACCAACTCTATTAGATATTGAGTGAGCCTAATTTCTTGTATTTACTAAAATAAATTTAAAGCATAATTTTACATTTATATTATTACATTTAACATTTATAGTATTAAATATAAACCTGTGGAAAAATAATAATTTAGATGAAACTATGAAATGCTCACGGAGTTAGTTTTGAATTTTTAACAAAGCAATTCATATGTGTTATATAGTACACTATACAATGTGTACACATTATTTTAATTTATAATAACACATACACATTATTTCAATTTAAGTTAGCTCATAAATGGATTGGATTTCTGAGCCAAAGGCTTTGGACTATGCATCTACACTTGAGATCAAGAGTTTTAGTAAAAACTAAGAAATTTAAACTTTAATCACTAAATATGCTATGGATTCTACATCAAAATTTGAAAAAATATTTCCATTACACTATATAATGAATGCACATTATATGACATGTATGCATTATGGTTCAGTAATTACCAAGCCATAAATTCAATAATGTGATCACATTAATTAAATAATGTGATCATGTTATTTAATAACATGATCGTGTTATCTAAAATGTCCATAGAATTGTCCCCTAACTTTGTGCACATACCCTTATATGTTGAAAACATAATAGGTACCAATGATATAGAAAAACAATGATGTCTATTGTGTTTTATGCTTAGGTACTGATAGAGTCAGGGGTTAAAGGCATAATTCATCGTGATATAGAAGATAATAATAACACTAATTCTAATGTAAAAAAGTGATGTAGACTCAAGAAAGGGAAATTATTAAAAAAGATAATTTTTTTTTACAAAAATATAACCAATTAATAAAAACAACTATGAAAGTAAACAAATAATTGTAAAATCAAGTAAGTAAAACACACTATTATGAAATAAAATAAAAATAAATAAATAGTCCATAAATGTAAGTAAATAATTGTCTTTGATATTTAAAGCTATTGGGTATAACTAAATATCGTACGTTCCCAAAAAGATCCTTGAATAATTAGAAGAAAATTATGGAAAATCATTGGTGGCAAAATTTATGGGAGCAAGGCATCGCATCAGAACAATTAGGAATTAGATGAAAAGAAAAGGAAATGATGAAGTTAATATTGTTGCTCTTTCTAATCATTATCTTTTTTATTTATTTTACTTGTAATGATGATTACAAAAAAAATACTTAATGAAGGGGACATTATTGATGGGAAGTAAAATCTTCGTGCTTCAACATTAGATATTGAATTGGTCTAATTTTAATTTTAAAACTAATTGAATCCCTCTATAGCTAGAACTCCATAGCCGTCCTCCCAACTTTTGGATGGTATCGATACTAGAAATTATCAAATGAATCTTTAGTTTTTTGGTGACCATTGAACCCAACCACCCACTAATGTAAAAGTCTATTTTATATATAATATTTATGTGCTGGTGACCAGTAATGAGACACGCCACAAATATGTTTGATTAAATCCTGCCTTGGGTTTGAAACTAGGAAATAGTGTTCGATAGGGATAATGATATTTACTCAAGTTATAATAAATTCAGACATCATGAGTATTCATACACAGAAACTAATGAAAATCCAATTTTTGTTCTTGAATGAGATGATTCTAATGAGCCTCAAGGGCTATAAATTTTTGATAGAGAAAATCTAGACCTTCCACTGGATGAAATTTTCCAAAAGGCTAGGAACCATAATGAGTTGTATCACATTAAAAGTTACAACAATCTATGGTGTCTCTCTTACGTGTTATTTCTAGGTGGTTCTTCTAATTACTAAGTATCGTCTTCTCTTTTGAATTATTTTGTGGTTGTCTATGACCAAGCTTTGGGTGTAAGACTAGGTCCCTTTTGTGTAAGGATACTTCTCCCTATTTGGATATTTTATGGATTTTCATTTAGTTGGGATTTATTTATTTTTTAGCTTATTTTCTTCTGGTTGCCTCAATTGGGCATCTTCTCATTTCCTTTTTTCTAATGATTTATTTTTTTGATCTATTTTGGGGAGACTTGGGCCTCCCATTATATCTAGGTTAGGTTCCACACCAGTCAAAGGTGTGTTTACCTTAATCTGAATAAGTAAATGAATATCATTTTTGATGTCCTTAGTTAGATTAAACCATTTTCATATGATATCTTTAAAAATGATAATAATTCTATGAGTAATTTATGTAAGGAATGAATAGGGTACATTTACTAAGGATAATGTATTTTATATCATTTTTATGTTTATTTTGTATTTTTTGGGGTATTTCTAATGTTTTTTATGTTATTGGATTTTTAGGAGATGATGGATGAGGAAATATCCAATACCACATGTTAATTGATGTTTCTTACATAGTCTAAGTGCACCTCAGGCAGATGTAATTATGCTAATGAGGGAAGAAATGGAATGTGATTACATTAGGTAAGATGATGATTAGATGAAACCTACCCTCTCAAGAAATGATAATAGATAATAAAGTTATATTATATATGGGTAATATTTTATTAAATGGATGAGTGGTTTATTTAAGTATTATGTAAAATATTGTAGAACAACATGAGTAAAGGTTTATGTATGCAACCTTAATATTAATCCTTAATAAAATGTCATAGGCAACTAGATAACTGGAGAATGGGTTATATACAAATGAATAGAGATATGTAAAAAAGGGTAATGGATGGATATTATAATGGGATGACACAAATTAAGTAGGGTATATATAGATGATGGTTTACACATGGTGCCAAAGACTATTTTTCACCATGGTACTAGTCCAAAGTGCCATAAGATACGATTTTCACTTTTAGACGGATTGTTTTTATTTCTCCTTTCATTTATTTATAATTTGTTTGATTTTATTTGATATTTTTTAAACATATAGAAACACTAGAGTATTTTAAGCTTGATAGCATTTTAGTTTCATGATGTTCAATGGTTCATCAATCTCTTTTCCTTTTCTTATCGATAGTTTATAAGGACTCTATCCATATTTGGAAATGATGATGTATGGAACTAATCAATTAGGTTTAAACATTATTTTATTTTCATGATCATTATTTTTATTTATAATATCTTATATTTTAAATTTACTATCTCTAATTTTCTTGTTATATCTACAATGAAGAGAGTTTTGATAGGATTGTAAATGGTTAAGGGCATTAAGATGTTTCTCATCTAGGTGATTTATATCATTTAACATTGACATGTGATATCTTTCATCAACAAAAAAACTTATGTAAGGAGATACATAATGATTCAAGATATATTTAAATAGGTAAGATGGACTAACTATTAAAGACAAGAGAATATGTGGTTGCGCCCATGGGTATGAAAATGTTGACATGGTAAGCTAACAAAATAGGGTAAATATGTAAAAGTTAATCATGACCAACATCATTGATAATGTTCTTAAGTATTTTGAGGATGTTTTTTTTTTTGATGCCTCTGTTTGAATGTTTATTTAACTACAATATATTGTGGACCATTTATGCTTGATATGGTATTCTTGGCAAAGACTCTTGACATTTTTTTCTTAAGGACTTAACATTATCCAATATGATTTTAGATAGGATACCCTAAAAATAGTTCAAAATCAATTTTGAAATCTATTTTATATTTATGTAGGTTAGCATAATGGATTCAATCAACATATTAAAGTATTTAGTGGTTTTGATTATGTGCTTATGATAATCAAAAGATTTAGGATTTATTTTTATAATGATTTTTATCCCTCATGTGGATAAGGGACGTGGAGTTGTAATGGGTTTCAATGATTGTTATGGAACATGGATTAGGTCACCAAGTTTTTGTCATGGGAACCATTTATTGATGTATTATCATCAATCAATTTTATTCATTGGCCAGTAATATTATATTCAAATAAATTTATTTATAATTACCATGCCACTAATATAAGCACCAAAAATACCATTGTAAACATTTTTAATAACTAAATCCATTTATTTAGAGTTTAACCACCATAATAAAGTTCCATCACACCCTTGATAGTATAATTTATTTTAAAATAATTAAAGTGAGAGGATCATTGGATAAAGGATATTTTGTGATTATTGGATAAGTTAGTGGGGATCACATTTTCATGGAAGTATGTTTATATATAATATTACTAAGGGGAAATAGGAACAATAATCTAAAATACCATTTCATATTCAAGTGTGTCATGCACTGGACACATCAATTGCTTGATGAAAAATTGGCTATAATTGTCATCTGGATGCATGTCAAGGAGTGAACCAAATTAGAGTATAACATTAGTTTCCTTGTTATTGGCTTGAGTAACTTGATTATAATATATAGTTTGAAAATAATTTATAATCCTATCCACCATATATATAAAATGAGTTAACTTATTATCTTTACCTTGGTATATATTAGTTACATCTTTGATGAATAATGAGGAATCCTAAAAAATTAGGAGATGCTAAATTTTCCACTAAATTGTGCGCTTGAGGCATGGAACAAGATATTCATATTATTATAAATGTTATTGGTTTATGTAAATCATACCTAAACTTATTTTATAATGACATGAACTCATGGGGTGATGAAAAAAATACCTACCCCGATCTATGACTTATGAAAGATACATAAAAGTAAAATTTCCACTCTAATAATTCATTTAAGGGCATGATAACTTTAACTAGAAAATATATGATAATAGGTTTGATATATATCAGTGGTGAATATGCTAAGGTATCTTCAAGTATTTATACATTTCTATCTTTTTGGTTGACATACTTTATATCACAATCACCTAGAATCATGACCCAACTAGCCATTCTCACTATTAAACCTGATTTTGAAGGGAGATACTTAAGTTGATCTACTTTTCTAATGATTTTAGATTGATTATTGATCATGCAATGATAAAGTTTTTTAGAAGATAGAATAACTAATATACATGCTTTCTTAAAGCTATAATATTTTAGTTCATAGGATAAAAATGTTTTCCTTGGATAGTACATTATCATTTATATTCCATGTTCATCAAGTTATGCCAATAATGTCCACAATGCATACTGTGTTTTTGAAAATTTTAGAAGTATAGGTTTTCCTAGAGTTGGTGGCATTAAGAGTGATGAATTTTCTAGACATAGTTTAAGATAAAAAAATAATTATTATCATTTCTCATTTTAATGAAAAGATGTGTTATTTTTTAGAATAAATGTGAAATGATGACATATGTTTAGAAGTTGTGATGTGAATCTATTGATGGATTGAATTTAACCTTGAAAACTATGAAGTTACTTGAGGTTAGTTGGTGAATAAATTTAAATGTTATAGTTTTGACCTTTGTAGGATCCACATTTATACCTTTGTGTGATATAATAAATCAAAAAAACTATCCTAAAGTAACCCTAAGCACACATTTTTGACGATTGAGATTGACCTTATATTCTCTAAATCGTTATTTTTTAGTGTAGTACCATAGGATTATTTTCTCTAATTTTTTATTTTTACAAAATATCATCTACATAGTATTTATTGATGTCATGAGGAATATTGTAAAAGGTCACTATAATTACATGTTGATAGATGAATCTAGTGTTTTCAAGCCAATTAATAATTAATTGACATCCAAACATTGATTAAGGTGTGATAAATGCTATCATTTTTTTTATTTAAGAGATAGTTTTATTTTATTCTACCCCAAAAACCATCCATTGAGGACAACATCTCAGAACTATGGTGGATTCAAAAAACATGTATATGTTTGGTAAAGCCAAATCATATTTAAGACATGATTTATTTATATCTCAAAAATATACACAGATTTTGATCCCTACTAGTTTCTTAGTGACTGGTACTATATTGGATATGAACTCTAAGTATTCATTTAATTATATGAAGCCAAATTATATCTATTTTCATAACTCCTCCTTCACAAATAGTGACACCATTAGATGATTTTTTATAAGTTTACATTTAATTTGTTATTTACATATAACAAGGTGATGTAAAACTAGTGATGGATCGAACCTTGGCATGTGTACATATGACCATTCAAATGCATCTAAATGAGTGGAGTCAAAATGGACTATTATTCTAGTTTCAATCTTCTTCTAAGGATTATTTTACATTTTCCCCTCAATATTCTAGCCTTACAAGTATGTTTTTTAGTAAGAAAATTTAAAAGCTTTATATCAAGTTTAAATAAAAAAATTGGTTTTACTAATAGAAAATAAATTATTATCATTTATTCTATATTATCATTTATATTTATGTTCTAAAATATCAATTTTCTTATTAATCATTAAATTATCTCTATCTATGTTATTTATTTCTCTATTTGTTTTATTCTAGAATATACATCTCATGCCAGCCTTGTATGGCATTTTCTTTACTAAGGCATTATCTCCATGAATTATGAACACAAATATATACCAAAAAAATGGTATACAAATATATTTTACTTTGAATGGAGTCTTCAAATGCTTAGTAACATGCCATATGCAGTTAATGTTGTCAAGACTAGCAATCACCTTGATAAGTTATCTCTAGGACAATGGTCTAGCTGGGCATGCTAGAACTATTGAAACCAAATATCACACCATAAAGGAGGTTTTTAAATCCCAATCTAATATTTGGGCAAAATTGTAATACCTATAGTCATGGGGGTTTCCTATAGTAGAGGTAGACCTCTAGGTTTAAGGGCTAGCTCCTTGAATTGATCTTTAAGTTCTTATGACCTATGCTAACTAGTTTATAATGGGAAAAAATAAATAAATATGAATTTAATTAAACTATTATAAGGGGATGATTCACCATGAATATTTACACAATATCATCATACTCTTTCACTAATAAATAAGACCTACAACACTATCTTTAAAGTCCTAAGATGTTTTAACATTAGTATTTAAATATAGAGGTGATATGAATGAGGATAGTCAAGGTGTATAGTAATTTATAAGCACCTCCCTCTTGGGTTAAATGGAAAAATTTTAGTATCATTCAATTGTAAAAAACTAAGATGAAAAAACCTTGCTTTGGAGGTACAAAAAATGGTGAATCAAATAGCTTGATGGCCTATCCTTTTGATATGCTCTCTAACAGATGAAATGAAATAGACATATCTCCAATGCAGACATACATGTCCATGGATTTGAATTCTGTTGGTTAATATAAGTACATTGACACTCTACTAACTTCATCATACCTATATTTAGTTTATTTAGTGGTTGAATTGTTCAAACACCTTCCCTTTCCCTTCTGAACATTGCCCTTTATTGTTCCTTCTACTTAGCATCATATTTATTTTAAAGACTAAGATTATTTTACCTAACATCTCACCCATCCTTTCATTGCCTAGTAGTATCTTTAGTGATATTGGTTTAACCTTTTTTTTCCTTGCCATCTTCCTCTTGAGTTTTCTTTGTAGTGTATAGGTGCCATTACTACCCATTATGTTATCTTCCTTATAGTTGCATTTTTTTCAAAAATATTGTAGGTGTATATGATTACAAATAGTGTCCTATATTATAGTCACATTTATTTCCCCACTAGTATCCTTAATAACTTCACATTATTCTCTTAATCTTATACACAATTCTTTTCCCATTATAGTTTTTGTGACTTGGAATATTACAACACACTTATTATCTTTATTTTCTTGATGCAACACTTTCCCTTAACATGTGAATTTTCATTCTTGTAACATCTTAGTTTCAAACATGACTTATTTCCTTATGGCCACATTATTGCCAAGTTATTTTATTTATGCTAATGTTTATCTTGGTAAGTGTTGGTTAAAATATTTTCGTATTCATTTTTAATTTATCCTCATGCAATTTTAAAACACCAGACATTCTTTATTCCTTTCTTTGGTTATTTATTTCCAAGACTATATATTTGTTGATTTGATAAGTTTTTTTATATATTTAAAACTAATCAACATGCACCTTAAAATTTATTTTTTAAATTAAAAAAAAAATTAAAAATGAAAGGCTCATTTTACTTTTATAGTATACAATTAATCTCATTATATATTTTTTTAAATTCTTTTAAATGCACTTATGGTAATGTGATTTTCTATTCCTAATAACAAATAGATTAATGGGATTCATATAATTTTATGAGCATTGTGAAGTGTTAAGGTGTGTGAACTTTTTTTAGATAGATTCTAAAACATTTTGTTATAAGAATCATCTCTCTTACTAAAAAAGAGTCTTTTAAAACTATTAATATTATCTTTTTCGTATCAACATGGAATCTTTAGCCATCTTGTTTTTTTTCAATTCTCTATCCTTTTATGTATTTTAATTTATTTCCCCTTGATCTCTCCTTTGTACTTAGGCTATATAATATTTTATAATTATTACCCCTTCTCCATTATTTCTTTATCAAAGTGACATCTTATACCATATTCACTTTCAAAGTATTAGGCGATCTTTCAAGGAATAATGACTCAATTGTTTTCCAAATTTTAAATCAGGTATACCAATTACCACTTATGGAAATCATATATGCAATAAATTTTCAATTATAAACATTTGGTACATGTATTAGATGGCGCAGACCCCAAACCTGATATAAAGACTACCTCTACCAAAGTTCAATATAAATTATAAGAAAAAAAATGATGTGACCTTAAAATTTATAATCATGGCCATGAACCTTAAATAACATATGCAAATTGATGGTTGTTTTCTAGGATTCACTACTTTGTCAAATCTTAAACCTATTTATGACATTATGAGTGAATATCAAAAACGTTAAATGCAATATCAATTAACTGATTTAAAATATAATGAATTTAAAACTATGGATCCTTTCTTGATTAAATTTCATTCTTTACACTCTCAAATCACTTACTTTTCTTACTTTGTTGATGTTTGAATTATTTTGTAACTTTTTACATCAAAAATAACAAAATTTGATTCAATTTTGTAGTCATAATAGTAATGAACATGCTTTTATTTTGAAAAACCAATTTAAAAATGTCAAAGAACATGATAAATCCAATAATAAACATGATAATAAGGATAGAAGATCTATCTCCAAACTTAATAAAAAGTTAGACCATAATTATTTTAACAAAACTATGATGATGAAGATCATTGATTTAAAAAGAAATGTGATATCAAAAGTGGAAAGATCAAGTTCAAAGACAATGCTACCAATAGTAACACTAAGACTCAAGTGAAATCAATGTCTCATGCTAGAGCTAGTTTTATTTGTGCTTTGCATGCTTATCTTGTTGAATGGATTATTTATTCTTGTACTACTAAAAATATGATATATAATGCTAAGTTGTTTACTTGTTTAGAATAAAATTTTTCTAAAAATCATTTAATCTCTATAAATCATGCTTCTTACAATTTTTAAGCCATAGAAGCTATTAAAATATTTAATTGGGAATTGCATAATAGATTACTTGTTCCTAATTTAAAATAAAATTTTCTTTCTATTTCGTAATTATAAAAAATAGACTATAACTTATAACTTTCTAGTGACACTTGTTATGTTAAATCTATTAATCATTATTTTATAGTATCTACTAGTACTTTTTTAGACAATGATAATTTATTTAAATTTACAAAATTATTTTGTTCCTCCTCTTCTCATACTTTGCTTATTTCTAGTGATGATAACGTATGGCATGAAAGATTAAGATATATAAATTATCTAAGTATTATTCTTATGAACAAACTTAATATTGCACAAGGTTTTTCTAAAATTCCTCCTGCTACTTATACTTATAGTGGTTGTATGCATGGTAAAATTCATAGAGAATCATTTCCTAAAAATTACACTTACTATGATACTAAAAATATTCATTTAGTTCATATTGATCTCTTAGGCACTATGCAAATGCATTTTATTAATGGTGTAAAATATGATTTAAATTTTGTTGATTCTTTCTCTAGGTGAGTTTGGATTTATTTTTTCATAATAAAATATCAAGTTCTAGACACTATTATTGAGTTTCATTCCTTTGTTAAAAATATTCTCATTGATCTTTATGTATATTACACACTGATAATGGTACTGACTATGTTAATAATAATTTTGTTGAATATTGTAGGCAATATGGCATTAATCATGAGAAAATTATTTCTTACACACTTGAGAAAAATGGTGTTGCTAAATGTAAACACAGGACCATCATTGAAATGGGTAGGTGTATATTACATGCTAACAATATATGTTATAAGTTTTCCATTGAAGATATGTATTGTGTTATCCATCTCATTAATAGCAATCCCACTAAATTTATTTTAAATATTACACTTGAAGAAGCTTGGAGTGGTAGTAAACCTAATCTAAAACAATTAGATGTCTTTGGGTATGATGCATTTATTCATAAATTCCAATTGTTAAATGTAAGAAATTAGATTCTAAAGTATATACTTTTATCATTATTGGTTATGAATAACTATCTAAAGCTTATAGGTTGTATGATCCTCAAACTAAAAAATTCAATTTTAAATGGTATGTTAATATTTATAAAAAAATGTGTACTTGATTGTGCTTCTATTTCAAATTCTCTTTATATCATTTTTTCTTCTTCTCCTTGGAAAATTAGTGATGATAATAATGATGGTTTGCATCATGATATTGTTTCTTAGATTTCTTCTCTTATTTGTAGTCTTGCTCCACTAAACACTATGCCTAAGTTGGCCAAGATAACTATGAAATATTATAGAATTGATGTAGATCTAAATTATACTCATATAACTAGGCACAAATTTTAAAATTATGCTTTTATGTCTAAACGTATGTAGAATAATGATCTTCAAACTCTAAAATAAGCTCAAGGTCACCCTCATTAGTAAAACATAATGTATGATGAATATAACTCTTTGATTTATAATAACACTTGGGACTTGATCCAACTACATAAGGGACATCATTTGGAAAGTTACAAGTGGTTTTTTAAAACTAATTTCAATTTAGCTAATAAAATTAAAAAATATAAAGCTAGATTAGTTGATATAGGTTTTTTGGAAATTGAAAGAATTGACTATAATGAAACTTTTGTGCCTATTGGTAAGATTAACATAATTAATGTTGTTTTAGCTTTAGTTTATCACATGAATTGGAATTTTTATCAAATGGATGTTATGTGTGCTTTCTTAAATGGTAACTTTCATGAAGAATTTATATGTTTTAAGGCTCTAGTTTTATTAGTCAAGGAAATTAACATCTTTTAAAATTAAACAAATCTATATATAGTTTAAATTAATCTCCTAGAGAATGGTACTCTAAAATATATCAATTTTACATCACTCAAGGATTTACTCATAGTTTTAGTGATCCTAATTGTTTAATCAAAACAATCTAAATGGCATAGTTATCATTTATATGTTGATGACTTAATCATAACTAGTAGTAATAGTTCAATGGTTTTTTTCACTAATTTTTTTTTAAATATATTTCAAATCACTAATTTATCTCTCTTACATTTATTTTTAGGCATTCAAGTTTGGCAATAAATGTATATCATGTCTATTTCTCAATCTAAATATGCATATGATTTTTTAATCTAGATTTAGCATGTAAAATTACAAACCATTTTCTATTCCCTATGAACTTGGTGTTAAATTACTTAATGAAATGTAAATTGAAACTCTTGATCCAAATTTATATATAAAATTAGTTGGTAGTTTGAAATATATTACTCATATTCATCTTGATATTGATTTTTTTGTTGGATTGGTTTATCGCTTTATGTCTCAACCTAAATCTACTCCATTTAGAGTTGCTAATAGAATTATTCTTATATTAAATTTACTATAACTTTTAGCATGAAAAATACCTCAAATAGAATTTTTTATTTGGCATGTTATTTAGATTCTAATTTGGATGATGATCCTAATGATTGTTGATCCACAAATCATTATTGATTCTCCTTGGCTTCTGGCATCATTTCATAAAATCATAAAAATCAAACTATTGTATCATTATATTCCATAAAAGGTAAGTATATATCTTATAATCATGATATAAAGGAAGATTTTTTTCTTAGAATAATTCTTTTAGATAGGGGCCACCCACAACATTTGACTACTCTAGTTTTCATTGATAATTAAAGTCATTGTCTTAGAAAAAATATAGTTTTCCATGTAATTTCTAGGCACATTCAAATTCAACATCACTTTCAACATGAACTTATTGAAGACAGTTAAATTATTCTCTCTTTTTATCCAACTAAAGAACAAATGGATGATATATTAACTAAGTAACTATGTAAAGATAAGTTGTCTTTTTTTTATAACAAGTTAGGATTGAAGGAAGTTCTCATCAAGGGGTAGAGTTAGTTATGTTTCATCCATTATTTGTTTGTAAAACCATAAATAAATTTTAAGGGGGATTGTTAGGTTTAATATTTATTTATGATAATTTATTTTATCCTAAGTTACCTTTTCATGTGTGAGTAATTTTTATGTATGTGAATTATTAATTCGCATTTATCTAAATTCTATGAGGTGTAACTCATATCTTTGTGATACTTTAGCATTTGGGGGATACATGAATTTTAAACCCCTTACCCCACATTATACACACCTCCATTCACTTTTCTAAGGAATAGGACATAAGTTTTTACACACTTAGGAGGATTATCATGTAATAATGGGATTCCTTGTAACTCTCATTCTCCTTCTTTAGCTATATAAAAGAGCCCTTCCTCTCCTCTTTTCCTTACTATAATCTCATATCTCTCTCTCTATTTTTATAATAAACTCTTTATTTAATATTTTATTTATGTATAATTTTGTTAAAATATATCTAATAATATCACATGGGTTTTCATCTGATACATTTTCTCTCCCACATTAAAACTCCTGTCTCATTTATGGTTTCCACTTAAGAGGTAACTTAGTCCTAAAAAAAATTATATCACTTACATGCTATGTCATTTATGATTATTATTCACATAAATACTTCACTTCTTAACCTTGCCAACTCTATGGAAGATTTAATAACAATTATTTAGATCATTTGGATGTTTACACATGTTTCAATCATTAGTTGGGTGATCGAATGACCAAGAAACTCAACCCAATTTTAATTTATACTAAAAGACTATATGTAGGTTTGATGGAATTAATAAAGATGTATTTTTATATTTTTATTATGAAAAATTATTTTAAATATCTTCTTATTTATTTTATAATTGTGTAATATAGTGAAAAACTAATCTTAGAGCTATTCATTTCTCAAATGAGTGACCAGAATATAACTCTATTTTCCAAGGTCTATGTAGGCATATTCTACCTTCTAAATTGAATTTGAACTTGTTTCAATGAAAAATAGAATGGAATAAATTTATAAAGTGTTGAATAATGAATATACAACTTTAATAAACCATCATAAAAAATTTATATCCTAAGAACAAGATTATATAATCAAATTTGTCACTTTGGAACCTTGTTTATGGCTACCTAAACATCACCCGGAACAAAATCAACACTAATTAAATTTTTACACATCCATTTATCTTTAAAATCTTAAATTTTCTTGATATAACCTCTTAAAAAATCAATAAAATGTTTGATAGGATTTCATAGCTTAAATCTCAACTTATGGGGTTTTTTGTTACAAATACCTTATTCTAGGGCTTTATAGGAAATTCAAATCCCAAGAACATGTAATTGGTTGTTCATAGTGTCTAATAATTAACTAAAATATATAACACTTTTAAAATACTAATAAAAAACTATTTTACCCATTCCATTCCTCAAATTGGACTCATGAAGTAGTTTACACATGGATCAAGTTATTATAGTGATTGTGAATGGACAAAATAGTGTTATTTTACAAGGTTTTATTCACATAGACCTTTGAAAAAATGAAACTACTCTCCAATATTTGGTCCTAATCATCCATATTATAATTAATTAAACACAATAATTAAAACTGCCATATCTCTTCATTTTAAAATAGATGTAAGTTTCCATATACACACAGGACTCTATTTATATTATTAGATTGTCAACAAGATTTTAGTTTCCTATCTTAGCATTCAAGATTCATCTTAGATTATTAGAAACATAATCAATAAATATTAAAACATATGAACTAGTAACTTTAACTCATATATCATAACTTCAAAACCAAACAAAATTCCTTTACTAATTATTTACACATTCATTTTTATAAAAAATATTCCTAGAGGCCTTCTTGACTCCACCTCTCCATTCAATCTTCCTTGATTCAACCTTATACTATTTAATTGGATTATTAGAATTTAATCAAACTTATTTATAACAACTAATAGTTATTTATTTATTCTTGGTCTTGAAATAGACCTAATAATCTCTCTTAGCTCTTATCTCAAACTAACATACTTCTTCAAATGTAGGATTGGCTTCTAGGCCTTTATAAGGATGATTTTAAACATACAAAAGTGATAATATATTTACAACATGTAGCCAAACCTATTAGTACTATTTTTCATGTTTCACATCCTTTAAAACTTGTTACTATCCTAACAAACCTTCAAAAGTATTTAAAATTTTAAATCCTTCAATTTAGAGGGAAAATACTAATAAGCTTTCTAAGACATCTTATATATCATTTAAGACCTCCTAGACCCTGAACAAGTACAATTTATGATATTTAAATTATAAAATGTGAATTTATCCTAATGATCTTACATTAGAATCCCTTGGTAGGAAAAATATTTGACATCCTACTCAAATGACACCGTTGATCCTTCTTCCACTTCTTCCAACATTTTGGTACTTTATCTTCTTTTTTTAATTTTGTATTACCCTATTATTTTTCAATCCTTCATCATGAGTGAGCCTAAGTGACTAAATGTATTATTAATTCTCCTTATTGAATTTAAATGAAAATGAATCTATCTCATTTCCTTCATGGTATTTTATGCTTGCACATATAAAATTAGAAAAATTGTTAATTGTAAAAATTTGAGGCAACATTGCCATTGCAATTATTTTAATCTTTGTAATCATTTCATCTTAAACTATTACTAGTTATTCCATTATTTTTTATCAACTTATTGACATAAGTTCGCTGATTTGTCCTCCTTATCACATTATTTTATGCTAATTGACTCCTCATACCTATTATCTTTTCTACAATTTATTCATTATCTAGATTTCTTTGTTGCACCAACAACCAAGTTGTCAACCGATCTTATATTTTTGTACTCATCTTTGAAATTACTCTTTGATTTATTAGGCCATATTCTTACTTTAAAATATTATCTTATTCATTTGAGATTGGGTCCCTTATTTTTCATCTTCTTTACCTACTACATTCACACATTCACACAAAAAGTTATATTTGAAACGTAGAAGCTAAATCACCTCCTCAATTTCATTTATTTTGAAACCCTTAATGGGATTAATTGAATTATTTTTTTCTTCCACATCATTTTTTTCCAACATCTCACCTTTCTCTAGTTCATATATAACCACCCCTTTTTTATTTTAACAACTTTTCTTCCCTTTTTAAGGAAATTTTCATTTTCTAATTCTTCCTTCTTTTGACTAGTAGCTTCATTAGACACTTCAATATTTTCCTTATCTTTATGCCAACTTATTGACATATTTATCTTCATATTCACTCAATTAGGATCCGTACTATTGTAAATCTCTCATTTATTTGGTTAATTTCTTCTTGGACTTCCATATCAGTCTTCACACTATCCTTTTTCTTACTATGGCTATTATTTCTTATTATTCCCTCCATATCTAGTTATTATGGATCACCTAAGTCTCAAATTAATATTTTACCATAATATATAATACTTCATTTTTGGAACTATCTCTAGATATTCACTAAGCTCTTTACGTTCATTCAATCCTTACTAGGCTTAAGATAACTAAAGCATATGAAATTTCTCTTTTCTTCACTATTATTACAATAAATATACCCCTAAAATATACTTAGTTTTCAAAAAAATCTTTATTCACCTACAAATTTTAACTTTTGTGAAAATGGTTAACTTTTTAAGAGCTTTCCTGAAGCTCTGATACAAAATTGATGATAATCTTATCAATTTCTTTCACTATCCTAAGATACAAATTTTATTCATCTAATTAGATATAACTTTAAGAAATTTTGTTGTTTTATTAATTATTATATGAAAATAATATCCTATTGTATTTGTATTGAAATACCAATAAAAGTTTTTTGAGTGTTTTTTTCTTGTTGATTTACACCATAAAATTTGATTAGAAGGTATTTCAATGACCTTAAAATATGTTACCTAGTACTAGGACTATAATCTACCTCAAAATAACCCTTCATAAAATATTAGAGCACTAATATTTATATTTTTACTTATTTTATATTCTTTGAGGATATTGTATCTATTTTCATTTCAAACTTATAATATCTCTTGAATAAATTAAACTCAAAACTCTGTTAATAGCTATTTAGCTCTTATCGGCCTGTTAGGCCTAATTTTGTCTTTAGGAGTTAAAATTTAAATCCAATCCTTTAAAAAAGTTAAAATCACTATTTATTATTTTAATTAATACAAAAAAACATATCTTCAGCTTCTATTTGGGTTTTAGTTCCAACAAAACAAAATTCCAATCAAAAACATTTATTATTGATGACGACTCTAGGCATAGTAATACACAATCCCCTGAATTAGAATACTTAAGATATTAATTTCATCATTAGGTTTAAATTTAATTTAAAAACTTGATACTTAATTATATTCCCTATAGATATCACAAATTAATGTTAATATTAATGTACTTGACTCATTGTCTAGGTGGATTTGCCTAGGTATCTACTACTTTATGTAGGACTATTACTTTAAATATTGTTCAAAATAATAGTATAGTTTAACCTTATTATATTTATAATAATTCACCTTACCAATTTTGTGTAATTATTAAAAATTTGATATATATCTATGGGTGTTTACATAAGTTCTAATCATCAGTTGGGTCATCAAATGATTAATCAACTCAACCTAGTTTTAATTTTTGCTACATGACTGTATGTAGATTTTTTTTCCTTGATAATGATACATTTTTATATTTTTACTATCAATAATTAATTTAATGAAATTATTATTGATTATATATTTTCCTAACATAGTGATAAACCAATCTTAGAGCTATTGGTTTCTCAAATGAGTGACCCAAATTTAATTTTGTTTTTCATGGTCTATGTAGGCCTATTCTGCCTTCTTGAAGGAATTTAAACTTATTTCAATGAAAAATTGAATGAGATATATTTACAAAGTTTTTAATAATTATCATACAAATTTAATTAAACCTCATACAAATTTAATATCCCAATCACAAGATTAAACAATCAATTTCTTTTCTTGTAGAACCTTCTTGATGGATACCTACAAGTCACCCTGAATATGGTCAATGGTAATTAAAATTTTAAAAATAAATTTATATTAAAATGAATGAATTAAATTAATAACACATTCTAACAACTTATTCAAAAAATTATAGGATTTCATAGTTTATATCTCAACATATGGGTGTTTTTTCACAAACACCCTATTTTAGGGGTTTACAAGAAATTCAGAGCATGAGATATTATAATTGATTGGTCATATAGTATATTAGTTAAATAAAATTTATAAAAATATTAATATATTATTAGTATTTTACTTCACCCATTATAGTCCTCAAATTAGACTCATGCAATAGTTTACATGTGATTAAAGTGATAATAGTTCCTGTGAATCTATAAAACAGGGTTATTTTTGAAGGTTTTATTCACATATACCTTGAATACAATGAAAATTATCTCAAAATATGATTTTTTCATGCTCATAAATTATATAATCAAATAAATAAAATAATTCAAACATTTATATATCTTCATTTTATAAGAAAACTAATTTTTCATGTACACATAGGACTATGTTTATATTAATAGACTATTAAGAATATTTGTTTTTTTGTCCTAACATTAAAGATTCATATTAGGATCATTAAGAAGATATAAATAAGGATTAAAACATGTGAATAAGTAACTTACATCAATAAAACATATCTTCAAGACAAAACAAGATTCCTTTATTGGTTATCTACACTGTCTTATTAAAAAAAATAGAGCCCTAAAAGCCTTTTTCACTCCTCTTAATTTAAAATTACATGATTCAAACTTATATTGTTTATTTTCCTTATTAGACTGTACTAAGACTTTTCTGTACCAAATAATATATCTTTCTTTATTTTTGGTCTTGAAATAGACACAAAATCTCTCTTAGCTCTTATCTCTAACTAAAATTCATCTTCCAACATAAGATTAGATTGAAATATTTTTTAAGAATGATTTTACATTTACATGAGTGATAATATCTATAAAAAATACAAATATAATTGTTATCAATGTTCTCTATGGTTCAAGTCCTTTTCAAATATTTACTATCCTTATAAACCTTCATAATTATGTAAACTTTCAAATCCTTCAATTACAACAAGCATTCTAAGACTTATTATAGATCATCTAAATCCCCTAGACCGTAATAAAGTACAATTTATTATATTCACATAAGAAAAAGTTATTTTTTCTAGATGTTCCTGAATTAATAATGTATGTAAAGGTTACTTTGAGGGTCAAAATGATACTATCAAGAAATATATTTATGATGGATAGGTCCTCAAAATGGATATAAATGGAACTCATTCTAGTGTGTGAAGAGTTTTCCTTATATAATGAAGAAGAATCACTATCATAATTACATAATCTCAAAATATATTACTTGAATACAATACATTTAAAGGCTTCATTTGTTATGGATATTATATGCTATATGAGACCTTATTCATGGAGTCTAAGAACATTTAATTTATATTTCATGATAATGAACATAATGAATTTATATATAAGATATTAGTTATTTTGGAAACATGTAGCTAATTTATCAAAGTAGAGCCAAGATGAGTTATAATCTTCAACTTCTTCCTCAAAAAAGAAACCACCATCCATGAAATAATTTTTGCCAATCTTATGAACCATTTGTGTTTATTTTATATGATGCCTCTTTCTATGATTATTATGGAACATGTAAATTTTGACAAAACAATGTGCATCATGGATTTCATATTCTACGATACCTATATCCACAATTGAGAATCTAAATGGTGGCAATGTGAACTTCGACATAAATGGTTGATTTTTAGATGTAGATAGGTGATTAGTGGATGTAAAAGGTAAATAATCAATATGCATATAATTATAAAGCAAAGGTGATTAATTAGTAGGCTCATAGGTATCTTCAGTAAATGGTAAATAATTTGAATTTCAATGTATCCCTTATAATAGTTCAAAATATTGATAGGGTTGAGGATCAATAAGAATGACAATATCCATAACATTATGAGAAACCTTTAAAAACTTATAAAGGGTGGATGGAATGGCATTCATGGATGGCTAAGGAGCAGATTGTATGGGACATCTATATCAATAATGTGAATGCTTTTTTCCTTCATGATAGGCCCGACCATGAGTGGAAGATAAATATCTCCCATTAACTGGTGCTCATTATTATCATATGACTTTAATTTAATAGTATTTGGATCTAGTATTTCCTTGTAAGGTATGAAATGATTTATCAAATTTAATTTAAAAATATTTAATCCTAATATATAATCTATAAACACTCTTTTCACTTTATGATTATATATAAAGACTTTTGTGTATAATGGAAAATTATGAGATGAACCCATGGTTGAAATGTCTGAGTGGTAAAAATTCACTTAATTGGTGGAGGATAAGTGTCATATAAGTTCTTATAAGTTCGATGGATTGATGTATTCTATAAATTTAGATTCTTATAAGTTTTTATTCAAAATGTCTTTCTAGGCTAGAGACATTTTGAGAAGGTCTGAAATGTAAATATGGGCTAATGTTTCCTCAAACTTATCTATGATGTTATATTTTCATTAAAGGGTAGGCAGAGAAGAACATCAAATTATAATTTTTTCATGCATTATGGTGTGTTGAAATTTTGGGATTTAATTTTGAAAATAAAAACATGATGACCCATATGGTTAATGTGATTGAATATACAATCAAAGGGAAGCAAAAATTGGTTGACATTATTAATTTTGTTTTGAATTTTATTTTGCTTAGTAAGACCATTTAGAAGGTATTTTTATATATCCATTGTTTTCTACTATTGGATGTTGATGTAAGATTATCTACTTATATGTTTCCATGTTGAATTAAATCTTGAACATAGTTCTTAAGTCTCATACAATAGTTGGTGTAATACCCTTTCATTTTATGGTGGTGTAAATATTCATTATATCTATAGAATTGAAGATTTGGAGAGTTCATATAAAAGGGTTTAGTGTTTGGAAATGTGATTATCTTTATGGTAACCAAATTTTGAAAGACTACTTCAAGTGGTTATCCTAAAATAATGAATGTTCATTTTATAATTTCCTGTTAGATTTGGATGTTATGCACGATAATTTATTAGTAGTTTGGGTGATTTGTATTTGTTTAACATTAGTTACACCATCCCCTAACACATTATTATTCTTCATAAAATAACTTGGGTTTTTCATTTTGACTTGAAGATGAGTTAAATTATTTGGATATTTTGACGATACCTTTGGTAACTAGTTCTATTTCAATTTGAACTCCTTTTTCTAAGATTTTTTCAAAACATTTAGCACAATGGAATTGTAATTGATAGCAAAATTAAAAAATGAGATGATTTGTAAAGATAGCTATAAGTTATTTTTTTGGAGGTTACCATGTGAAGTGATTTGAAAAAGCACACCTTATTTTCAAGGAAGTGAATCTCTTCCCATTTCATTTGTTTGTTTTGTATATATCTAACATGGTCAATTCATGTTCAACATTATATGAAAATTGTCACACAATATTTTATAAAAGCCTTTCAAAGGTCGTAATGGATTATCTAGGTAAGTAAAAGAACCACTCCAATGATTAAATCTCTACGTTACATGGAAAGTCTTAAAATATAATTATTTATATACAAAATATCTGAACATGTCATATAAAAATATTTAAGTGTTTTTTGAGGATATATTTTTCATTTCTACGTGTAAAACTTTGGGGGTTTTATATAATTTCAAAAGGATGTGGACAAATCTCTTCAAACATAGTTTTTCTATTTTGGGATTATCAACCATCTTGTAATACTTTTATTGATGCTTCACATTTTTTTTTAAATTACATGTCCTTAAGATCTGAAATTTGGTTTGTTTTTTTGTTTTAAATTTGGTTTATATTTAAAAATTGATTTAGATTTAGATTTGAGATTGAAAATACTAGGTTTTGAAGATTGAAATTGACTTACAATATGATTTGGTTTGGCAAACTGATTTAGATTTGATAAATAAAACTGATGTGGATTAGAATTCAAATTTGGATTTGTATTTTTTTTTTATTGATTCTTTGATTTGAATTCTAAAATAAATTCTAATTCAGATTTTTAATTTGTTTTGTTGATTGATGTTTGGATTTGGATTGGAATTCAAAATGAAACTTTTTTTCTTAATTTTTATTTTGATTGATGTTTGGATATGGATTCAAAATTAAATATGAATTTTTATTTATTTTTATATTGATATTCATATTTGAATTCAAATTTGGAGTCTTATTTTAATTGATGTGAGTTAATCCTAGGTTATTAGTATTTTTTATAAGATATCTCACATTTATGATTAAAATGTTTGACTTGTTTAAAATGTTGGAATTAATATCATATAATTTTTTTTATAGCCCTTTGATATGGTAGTCAATGGTAAAGACATGGATTTATTAGGATGTTTAATCTATTATTATATTTCCCTTATCCATATATGTTTAGAATTCATATGAAAAGATTATATGATGACATTATTGTTTTCTAGAGAATAATTGGATGTCATTGATATTATATAGGAGGTGTTGCATTTATTTTAAGAACTAGGAGGGAAAAGTATTTAGGTAGAAAATAAGGTATAAACTTGGTTCCTAACCATAAGATTTTTAACAAAACTTCACTCTTATTATCTAGGAAGTAAACCATAACTTGGGTTGGTTGTTCCATAGGGAAAATAATAGCATGTTAATGTTCATATTAAAAGGGTCCCTAATTATTATCATTACAATTTATATCAATATGATTTTCTTGTTTTCCAAATTAGAAGGGTCATTTATAAAAGGTTCTTATCTAAACAGACAATTATTCAACAATGATTGGTGCCTAGTGATGGGAGACATTTTTTTATGTTTTTAACTGAATCCAAAAAGTATTATGAATAAAAATTATAATATATTCACAAATTTTTTGAGTTACATGGTTTTTGGACTTCTTTATTAAAGCTTTACTGATTAAGACTTTTTATTTTAAGATTAAAAATTTAATTTGCAAACACAAAATACATTAGTTATGTGGCTTTCATAAAGAGATAAAAAAAATTAAAATGAAGATACACAATAAATTAATACTCACACAAAAGAAACATGTGACATGAAAAGATAAAATATATATTAGGTCATCTACTAAAACTTGTTGGCCCAATGTTTTAGAGCACTAAATATAGAGGTACAACCACACCCATAACCCATAAAACCCATCTTGGAGGGTAAATTGAGAGTAAATTCTTGAATCCAGTTGCTTAATAATGCACTACAAATTAAATTCTTGAATGACTATTTTAATATTTAAGGATTATACAAGTTTATCTAAGGGATGTCCTCTATATACATAGTAGTACATTGCAACACAAGACCATTGAATAAGTTGATTAAAATACTTTAAAAAATGTGTAAGTACCTATGTTCCCACTATCTCCATAAAATTCTAGTGGAGTGACATTAGAAAAAATAGACTTCAAGATCATTGTTGAAATCTTGAGTATTGATAGATGAAACCCATTCATGTCATGGTGTAATTAAAACACACAACTACATAGAAAATTGAAATAACAAATCCTCAATTTATATTCCCCATTAGTACATAGGGTTTATTCTACCATGCGGTGGTGAAATCCATAGCCAATAGATCACTTAAAAATAGGTGGTGATAATTTCAAACATAGCATAAATCACTAAACCATTTTTACTTTTTGATTGCATTTTTTACTTGTCTATTGTGTTGGGGTTTTGAGTGGAAAAGAGTTATAGAGTGGTCCCCACATATTATCAAAATCTCCTACACAGTCTATAAAATAAATAGGTGAAGGTAAACATAGCCCATAAATCTTAGATCCTTGTTGTCTACTAGATAAGACCACCCTACTTATACAATACTATCCCCACATTTAGTGCCTATATCTACTATGATTAATTTGTACCCTTTTACAATTAATGAGTGTCTGAAATTATCAATATTACCCCCTAAAGGAAATCTACAAAAAATGTTTATCTAGAACAAAACCCCACTTTGCAATCATGTTGTGTAAATCCCATAAAATTTGGTTTCACTAATGCTTAAACATTTTTATGTTTTTTAATGACATTATCAGGGTCAATGATGGAATCAAGTCATGAAGATTAGAAATGATTGAGTAATAAAAAATAAAAAATCCAAATTATGATTGTAAAAGAACAATTTTTAGGGACTTTGGGAGGATTTTTCAACATTACACCATAGTTTGAATGTGCAAACTTGCAATATGCAAAATAAAGTCTAAGTCCTAGGCCAGGTGTCAAAGTGTCATCAAAAAGAAAGTTGTAGGTTTTTTTACATGATAACGTGTTGTGTTAAAATTCCATTAAAAATTATATGGTAAAATTACAATCACATTTACAAAGGGATCTCAATTTAGTGAACATGGGAAAATTTGGAGATGTTTTGAACTTTTGCAAAAGTGCAAATGAATTTTCAAAAACCTGTTGAAAGATGAATGACTAAAGAGATGTTGGAAAATTATGCACATTTGCACTGTTTTAAAAGTACATGTGGGTTCTAAATTTTTTTTAGAATGCAAAATGGTCCATGTATCTTCTAAGGACATTATGTGATCTTATTCAATTCTATGAAAAACATGCTTGATTTATTAAAATAATATCTTCAGTGGTATCATATTCAATATATGAGGATATATGTATGCAAAGGCTTCATGAACAATTTACTAAATTCAAATGAACACAATCCAAATAAAATTCATGAGTTTGAGAACTAATGTGTGTGCACACTATGAGTTTCTAAGCATATTTTTTGCCATCATCTCTTTATTGGCAAATTTTTGGGCTAATTATTTGGATTTAAGATTGAAATGTTAACTAAATGAGTAGATTTAACAAGTAAACAATATCCTTTTTGGACAAATTTTATTCCCATTAGATTAACAATACCATCTTCCACATCAATGAACTTTTTCTCCCAACACTAATCATCATCCTAGTTTAATGCCTCAAATTAAGGTTTATGTTTTATCTCAAGACAATGTGCACTAGACAATACTTTCTAAAATATAAATGATTTTAAATATGTGAGATCCAATGGTTATGGTGATATACATAAGGAGATTCATATTCAAGGAGAGATAAATATTGACAAAAGTTACCTTTAGTTCTAAGGACCAAACTATAATGGAAAGTTTTAAAGGAAAAATAAGTTCAAATATCTATAGATAGAATTGTAGAGTTTAAATTTTCAAAGGAAATTTGAGATGTTGAATGAGTGTGGAGATGAAATTTTTTTTTACACTTTTGCACTTTTACTAAAGTGCAAGTGTAGTTTGAGAACATATTAGAGCCAAATGGTATAAATGTGAAGCCAAGGTCCGAGAACCCACAAAAGTGTAAATGTGCAGCCAAGGTACACAAACCTGTTGAAGGCTAAAGATTGAAAATTTGCACATGAAGTGTGAAATAACACTAGAGGTGAAATGATATAAGTGCCATAATCATAGGTAATAATGCTTAATTAGATGTTATTATGATGGATACTAGTATTTGTCCAAAATAAAGGAGCTTCATTGATGAAGATAATCTCTACGCATTTTTATTCTAAGGTTTTTGAGATTGAAAATGTATCATTGGAAGTTTAATTTTAATGGGAGATATCTTGTTCTTCATGTTATTCAAATGGCCATGAATCCCACACTACTTCCACTAAATTTGGATTACTCATGGAAATTCAAATTTAATTGGTATCAAGGAGAAGACTCTACAACTGAATGGAGTTCATGTGGAATTATTGAGAGGTGTTGTTAATATTTTGCTAATTAAGGTTTTTTTAATGGCTTATGTTAGAAAGCTTACTCATGGAAATATAATCAGGGCATCATCTACATTGAAGACATAGACATTTGATGCTAACATGACAAAATTATAGTCATTTTTTGATATGTATGAAAAGGAGGGTAGCCATCAAGGGGGCATACATTTATAGATGACTAGATAGAATGTAAAAGAATTTTATTCTTTATTCTTCCCACCATTATTTAATTATTTTTATTTAAATGGGAATGTGATGACTAGATCATCAATTGACACATCATCCTTAGTTCAGGTGGGAAAAGGATTAAGTGAAAAACATGGAAAAATGGTTGCATATAAAGTTAAAGTTTGTTTGCACTAAGAAAAAATATTCTCCTCTAAGATAAAATGTAAAAAATATCTTTTTGGGAATTTCAAATATCATCATGACATGGATAGTTGAGTTACAAGAATCATTACCTTGTAGAGCATGAGAGTCTCCAGGAATTTGCAAAGAAATATTCTGGATGAAACATATTTTAAGAATATTTTGGGTGATAAAATTTTATATAAGTAAAGAGGAGGTGTCCTATTTACATAGATTTTTTTAATTTTTATTAATCCTTCTCGTGTATTTGTTTTTTTTGCTAAGGTGATTACCTTGTATAGTCATTAAAAAAATCTGAGAGCATTTATGTATGTCTCCCCTATTTTAGAATAAATCCACTATGGTTTTTACCATGTTATCATTATTAACATAGATGTATGTTTATTTAATTTCAAGTTAATGGAAACTATATATAATTTCTACCCTTTCTTGTGAATACAGTGAAATGTCACATTCTACACACAATGTTGATTGGGTATCAAGTTTTATGTCTCGTAAAGGTAGTCATTATGGGAATGAACTTTGATTATAAATTTATTTCTACATTGTGATTTGGGAATGTTTTATTGATAATCTTTTAAGGATATCATGGATTTATGGAGTTGATAGGAGAAGGTGCTTTAGACTTTATTTACAGTGTATGATTTGGAGATTTCAAGGATCATTTGAATGTTTACATTGAATTGGTATCAATGAATGCAAATCATTTGTGATTATTTTATTTATCTTTTTTCTTAGTCTTTTACATCTTGAAATGAATGAATTCCTAGTGTTAAAAGCTACCATAACCCTTTTAAATTTAACTAACTCATCCTACCTATAGAACCCTTGCAAGTAATATATATTGTTAAAGATTTTAAGTGTTATTTGATTATAGATGCATAAGTATTGTAAATATAGAATGTGTCTGTGATTGATATTTGAAGGTTGGCATTGTAATTTACTTTTGGCTCTTAGTTGTCAATAGTTTCTATAAAAATTAAAATTACAATCACATTTTATTTGTCTTTAATAGATTGTGTCCAATTTAAAATCATTTGCTCAGTCTGTGTGATAACTCTTACTAAGTGGACTATGAAATATTTATTATTCTTTAAATAGATATTTATGTATTTGAATAATTCTCTAGAGATTGAGCTTTAATATCTCTTTTTATGACCAAGCTATCCAATAGGTTCTCTCACTATGGTTTAGGTAGAGCTAGAAGTAGAAATGAACTAACCATACCCTTTATTTGTTTCTTCCAATCACTATCTATGTTCAATCCATTAAGTTGTTAAACCCTTTCTTAGATACAATGAAATAAATGAGTTTTATCATCTTTGTCTTCCATCTTTTCAAATATGTATGGCTTAATTTTAGAGCTATATAATTGATAATCAACAAGTAGTTTGTGACATTGTTGGGGACTAAAATATTTAATGAATTGACCTCTGATGAGTACTTTCATGTGGTGTTTACTCATATTATCTCATGTATTAAAAAATTAATATTATTTGAGTGTGATTTGATATTTTTTCCATCAACTATATATCACTTCACTAGTGCCGTAGCTAAGGAAAAGATCCTTGAAACCTATGTTGCCATAGATTCTAATAGAGAGCTATTATATATTCATGTTTAAAAGTGATTTAATATTTTGAATGTGGATCTAAATGTTTAGTGTCTTTGTTTCTCTCTATCATCACTAATTACAATAAAGTGTAATTTTAGAATGTATTACTATATGTTTGTGATCTATTCTATCTTAGAAGATTTATTCTAGTGGTGATACTAATTTTTTGTATCTAGCTTTGAAAGATCAGTGCCCATTTTAATTTATTAAGTTTTGAGTGTTTCCTTTTTTTTAAATTAAAAGGTCTGAGATCCTCCTTTAGAGGTGATTCATTAAATAATCTTATCTTTGAATAAAGTTTTCTTAATAAAATAAGTAGATAAGATTGGAGTCAAACTGAAGGATAAAGTTGTGGAGGAAAAGAGTGTTTGGACCATCATAATTTTATTACACTCAAAATTATTTTTGTTGAAATTATTTTGGTTGAAGATTATCATACTTATCCTAATAAACTAGTGTCTTATAGTACTATTCATTACCCAACACTTTCTCAATAATTTGAATCTCCTCTTCATTTTAGTCCCTTGAGAAGGTTAAGTCCCCAAAGTCCACCTCACTCACCCTCTCTAAACCCTTTATCATCTGATATTGAGCCCACCGCAAACCCAATCATGAGACATGGAGATCAGGAAGAGAATTGATGTCTATACTAAATTTTTTGTGTATACACTAGAATAAGATACACATGAAGGGTTCAACTCTTTTCTCCATTGATGTATAAATTCATGGTAATAAATTAATAATGTTTATAAAATATAATATGGTGATAGAGTTAATCATCTATTTCTTCTATCATAATTTATAAACATAAAAAAGAACCCAAATAAATGTGTGAAGGACTTTAAATACAAGGTTTATTAAGACTATGATGAGGCTAGCTGATAATATCAGGATGACTGATACTAATTTTTTTATTAGAAACTATGATTTATTTGATAAGAAGGAAACATACTACTTGAGAGATAAGGCTCCCACAAATCTGATGTTGGCATTCAACATGGAAAGTTAGATTTCAAATAATATAAAGGCTATGGATGAGCCTTTGAATAAAAGGGGTGATGTAATTTTATCCAATTTTGAGAAGTATTTGTCCAATAAGACTTACAACCCTGAGGGAACTATGAAAACCTTAGACTCTTCTTTCAAAGGGATGTCATACAAGTCACATAGATATGAGAAGGGGATTTCTCATGGATCTTGTAGTGAGGACATAGATCAAAATTAGAATAAAGCATGAAGGAGATACTCTTTCCACAATAAAGATAATGATATAGGGAAGATACCTACCTAAGATGAGATAAATGATAAAAATCAGATTAAAGGAGCTTGGAAGGATGTTTCTAATCCATTGAATGCCAAGGTTAATGTTGTAGAATATGATTTTAATATTAATTGGTATGTTAAATTAGTCCTATCCATTCTCATTTTGATACAATTGAAAGAGTTGATGAAGATGCAGAGAGCCTAAGTTTACATTTTAATGTGATGAGATTAAGATGTTTGATTGTCAAATTTTTCAAAGTAAAATGTTCTCCTCCATATAATTTTTGAGTGCTACCACTGTTGATCTATTTTGGAGTGTATCGAAATTGGTAAGCGACCTAACTCCTAAATTTGTTTGAAATATAAACATCACACAAGCATATGAGTTGCCAAATATTGACATTGAGTTTTTAGATCTTTTATGATTTAAAAATGTGATGGGGGAAATCTTTAGTTGAGGATGAGCATATGTTAATTAATGTTTCACTTGACCAAGAGAAAGAATACAATATGAGAAGAAAAAAATAAGGTGATTCTCTATAAGTGACCACCGCTGGAGATCAAAAGGTAGGGGATTAAAATAAAGAAGTCAAAAAAACCAAAGAAGTCCCTGGTTCTTCCAAACTAGCACCTGGTTCCCAAATAATCAAATAGAAAGGTGTTCCATCCAAAAATGGAGATCCTTTATTGTCCATTATTCTTAAGGATTCAAATGATGTAATAAGAAATACACCCTTAAAAAATATTATTAAAAATGCTAGTTCATCCCATTTTATTCCCACTCTAACTTTAAGTGACTATATTCCTACTAAAATTATTGTCACACTTCACCCAACTACTCCCCTTCGTTGGTACAATGTATGTGATATAGCAAAATTATTGAGTCCATTAAAAATCATTGTCCCACTTGTTGAGCTATTAATAATAACATAACACAAAAGGAGGGCATTTAAGTATTTAGATTTTAATGAGAGTACAACTAACAATGAGATTAATTCAATCCCAACATCCATAGATGATGGTTAAGAGTCACGTGAGGCTATTGAACCAGCCCCTAAGTTTTATTTATTAACTACATTGATAGAAATTAATCTAGATTTTGAATGTTATTATACTACCTTCTTGATTAATGGTATAATTATTCACAACTATATGTTTGATTTAGGAGCCTCTTGCAATGTGATGCCCCTGAATGTCTATAATGATCTTGGAGTAAAAATAATAGCTAATTTTGTCAAGTGATATGTGATGGATTCAAGAGAAGTACCAATTTTTAGACTAATAAAATGATTGGTAGTGTAATTAGTGTTTCATCCATGTAAATTTATGAATATGGATGTGGTAGTTGTGGATTGTCCTCCAAAGTGGGTGATGTTATTGTCTAGAAAATGGGCTACCTGTATGGGTGGTGATGTTTAGATGGAATTTTCTTATGATATCATTCCTTTAGAGGGTAAGATGGTAAAAATTCATAAACAACCTAGAATGGTATATATGCTTGAGTATCCAAGTTGTGATCTAAATAGGGTTTTGTACACTGATGTAAAATTAGGTAATTTTATTGGGAATGTATATTTTGTTAAACAATATGTTATTTTCTATGTTGGATATGACAGAAAGTGGTGATATTTGGAGAATGTGTTTTAATGGGGCTTGATATAATATTGGAAATGGATATTGGGTTGTATTTTATTACCCTAATAGAAATCAATTAAGGTTTTTTCCATCTATATTTTAAGTACACTAATAATATTATAGAATATGAGGTACTCTTGGTTGGTTTGAGGATCACCTAAGAACATGGAACTACATGTTTTGTTATAAATGGTGATTAAAAATTAGTGGTTACGTAGGTCCAAATGCTTATACCACCAAAGATAAAAGGTTAAAATAGTGTAGAAATGTTGTATGGGATTTTTTATAATTATTTTACACTTTCAATATTTGTCATCAAAATAGAAGTTTCAATGAGGAAGGTGATAGACTTGTATGTTTTAGTGTTCATTTTGAAAGTTAGAATATAAAACTCACTATTACTATCAAGTGGAAGTACATGTCAAACCTTCAGTCCCAGATAACATTCATTATTGAAAAATCTTTGATGATGATGATCAAATTATATAGTTTATCAATTACGGAGTTGAATTTTAGGGTAAGATCATGGAATTAGAATTCATGTTCAAAATTTGTGATGGGAAATATCTCATTTATTTGAAGATAAACACCATCACAAGAGGATTGTTATGTTTAGAGGAAAATTTTCATGGAACAGATAGGATTGAAATTGGACATCTATTTATCTCAAAAAATGTGACTAAATGCAATGTAGGTTATGAAGAAAATATTAAATTTTTTTGGATTGATACTTAATTGAGTGAAAAAGAGAAGCACACATACATGCAAATATAAAATAATTATAAGGATTGCATGGCCTAGTCTTGCTCTAAATTGAAAGCATGTAGAGAGGATCTATTTGAACATGTCATCCCATTACAACCTAGCAACAAACCTTTCAAATAGAAGAAAAGAGCTATAAACCCCATTTTGGACACTAAGATGTGGGAATAGTTAAATAATTTAAGGTATGGTTGGATTATAAAACCCATCAAGTCTTCATCGTGGGTGAAAAACTTAATCCTTGTAAGAAAGAAGAATGGTGACATTCACTTATGTGTGGATTTTATAAATTTGAATAAATCTTATCTAAAGGATAATTAACCCTTACCTAACATGGATAACCTATTAAGGAGTGTTATAGTATGAATTATGTTGTCCACATTAGACAATTTCTCAAGGTATAACCAAGTTATGGTAAAAGAATCTGAGAGACCTAAAACTGCATTTACACTGACTTGGTTCACTTATGTCTATATGATAATCCCTTTTAGGTTAATGAATGTTGTTTAAAAATTTAAGAAAGCTATATATGTTGATTTTTCATGGGTAATTAGCAAATTTATTGATATGTATTAGGATGACATTAAAACGTATTTCAAAAATAGAAAAGAGCACTTGGAACATGTAGAAAAAGTTTTCATTACATGTAGGGAATTTGGTATTTCCCTTAATTTAAAGAAATATCACTTCAAAGTATAAAATTCTAAGTTAATGATACACATGGTGTCTAAGGATGGTGTCATGATAGATCCAGAGTGAGTGAAATCCATTAAAAAATTGCTTATCCAAAATGAAAGATAGGAATTCAATCATTCTTTAGATAAATCAACATTGTAAGAAGGTTTGTGTCCAAATCTGAAGAGATCACTTTTCTTATTACATCCATGTTAAAAAAGGACAAAGCCATCAAGTGGAAGGGGAAGGCCATACAAGATTTTAATGACATCAAAGGAGCTTTGAAGTCTACCCTGATCTTGGCTAGTCCTAATTACACTAGGGAGTCTTAAATATTTTCATTTGCATCACAAAATACTTTAGTCATTATTCTATTGCAAAAGAATAATGATTGTCATGAATAACCCATGCCTTTGTTTAATAAATATATGAAGGGATCTAAACTAAACTATTCTATAATGGATAATTAAGCCTTTTCCCACTTGAAAACTATTAAAAATATTCATACCTTATATTATAAGTTCAAATATTTTTGCATATGTCCCGCATATAATGGTCAAAAATATCTTAGACCAGATTGAAGTATTAAGCAAGAAGCAAAGGTGGGTAAACAAGTTGCAAGAGTAAGAAATAGATATCCAATCCACTAATTTGGTGAGAGGGATGGGATTAGCCAAGCTCATGGCTGAGACCAATTTGTAAGTTATGGAGGTAAACATAATTGTTTTTAATATTTATGATGCTTTGAGTAAAATTAGTATATCTCCATGGTATAAAGACATTGTTTATTACTTGCAATGTATAAATTATACCCCTAACTCAGATAATAATCAAACTACAACTCTTAAGCTTGTATCCAAGATTATATTATCCTAAAATTCATGATAGAAGAATAAATATGTCATTTAATTAGAGAATTTCATAGTGGAGTATGTGGTGGTCAATTTGAACCTAAACTTATAGTTCATAATATCATGAGAGTTGGTGATTGGTGGCCTTCACTATTCAGTTATGTTGCATAGAAAGTAAGAAAATGTGAGAAATGTTAACCCTTTACTGGATGGTTGAAATCTTTTGGCTCTCTCCCCTTACAACCTGTATAGATTGAAGGCCCATTTAGACAATGGGGAATGGATTTTTTTGGGGGAATCACTAATATTTCAAGTAATGGGCATAAGTGGATATTGTTCACAATCAACCACATCATAAAATGGTTAAAGTAGTCCTTAAAAACAAGGCCACATATTAGGTGATCATAGACATTCTATTTAATCACAATATTTATAGAATTGGTGTCCTTATTAAGATAATTGTTTGTAATGCCATGATTTTTATATCTAAACCTTTGATTGCATTGTGTAAAGAATATGTGATTACATTAATTTATGCTCCCAATTACAACCCTCAGGGGAATGGCCAAGCTGAATCTAGTAATATGAAATTTCTTAAAATCATTAGAAGGACTTTATAAGTTAACAAGAAGTGGGGTGAATAATTTAAATTTGATTTATGGGTTGATAGGATCACACCTAAGAGGGATACAAATAAGAGCACTTTTGATCTTATTTATAGAAATAAATCTATTTTACCTATGAATCTATAGTTTACAACCTATTATTTCATTCCAAGCTAGAAGTAGGTGATGAAATTAACCACTATGAAAGAAGAATAACCCAGATTAAAAAACTTGATGAAATTAGAAGACAAGCTCATGAAAGACACATTGAGTTCAAGGAAAGAGTCAAAAGAATATTTGACAAAAGGGTCACTTTGATAACTTTTCAAATAGGAGATCTGGTTTTGTTTTGAGATAAAAGACATGAATACAAAGGTAAAAATGGAAAATTTAATGCATTATGGATGGGCCATTATTCTATTGACTGAAGAAATAGGGAGCATAGTTTTTTATTTATATGGTGGAATACTAGAAATAAAAGTGAACAACAAACATTTAAAGCACTTCCTTGAAATATTCCATGTTTGTGTAAAGTAATGTACAATGTATAATCTTATTATTTTGTTTCCCTTCTATCTTGGGTTTTATTTGTACATTTATTTTGTTATTTTTCATTATGTACTTGTTCTCAGATCCTCTTGATCTATTTTTATTAGTTTGACCTTATTTCATTGAGATTATAAATGTGTTTGTTAAGAATTTGTAAAATTTTTGACTCCATGACCCAAAGGATAGGCATATGGTCTTGTTTTATGGGATTATTTACACACCCATAAGCAGTTTCTATTCCTAAGTGAAAGCCAGTGTTGGTGCCCAAATCTATTTTGATTAATTTTTTCTCATTCCTAAAAAATGAGTGTGTGAAAGTATAAATATTACACCTTCAAATAAATCCACAAAACATGTTCATCTAAAATAAAATATTGATTTTTTAATTGTGTTGTGCAAACCCCATAAAATTTAGTTTCACGAATGCTTAAACATTTTCATGTTTTTAGTGGCATTGATAGGGTCCATGGTGGAATCAAGTCATGGAGAGTAAAAATTATTTAATATTAAAGAATATAAATTTAAAATAACATTTGAAAAATAATAAGGTTTTTGGTACGTCGGAATAATATTTCAACATTACACCACAATTTGGACATGAAAACTTCCCATGTGCAAATGAAAGTTTGAGTCCTATCCTACTTTTCAAAGTGCCATCAAAACGAAAGCCATAGGTGTCTTTTCATTCTAATATCTTATGTCAGTAGTTCACATGGAATTTTGAAGTCAAATTATAAGGAAATTTACAAATGGGTATCGATTTAAGGGAAAAGCAAAAATTTAGAGATGCTTTGCACTTTTACACTATTGAAAAATTACAAATGAGTTCTTAATGCCCACCAAAAGCTGCAAAAGTGTAGAGATGTAAAAAACTTATGTAATTTTTCCATTTTCAAAAAGTTTACATAGGCTCCAAACGTATTTGAAAGGCAACATGGGCCACATATCTTTCAAAGACATTATGTTCTCTTATTTAGTATTATGACAAAGTTGTTTGATATATTAGAATAATATATTCAATGGAGTCATATTTAGTATAGGAGGATAGATGCATGTAGAGGCTTCATGACACCTGTGTTAAATTCAAATGAATACATTTCAAATATAATGTATGAGTTTGACAACTCAATTGTGTACACACAAAGAGATTCTAAGCATATTTGTTGCCATCCTCTCTAGATTGGTAGATTTATGGTTTTATTATTTGGTTATAACATAGAAGATTTAACTAAATGACTAGATTTGTCATGTAACCAATATCATTTTTAGATAGATGTTATGCCTACCAGATCAACAATAGTAGCTTTGACATCAATGACCTTTATCTCCCAACACCAATCATCATCCCAGTATGATACCTTAAATGAAATTTCATGTTTTATCTCAAGATAATATTCACCAAGAAATAATTTTTCAAATATAAATGATTTTAAATATGTGATATCTAATGGAAATGATGATAGACACAAGGTGAATGATATGTGAGGAGAGACAAATATTGATTAGATTCACATGAAGGTCCAACACCAAAACTATAGTGGAAATTTTTAAAGGAAAAATAAGGGTAGATGTTCACAGATGGAATTGCAAAGTTTAAATTTTTCAAAGAAAAGTTGACTTGATGAATGAGTACAGAGATCCAAAAAATTTATATTGATTTTTCACTTTTACAAGTCAAGTTTGAGATCCTATTAGAGGTTAATATTATAAATGTGTAGCCAAGGTCCTCAAACTTGCAGAAGTGTAAATGTGTAGCCAAGGTCTACAAACTAGCAAAAGGTTAAAGAATGCAAATGTGCACATGAAATACAAAATCCCTCTAGAGGTGAAATGATACAAGTGTCATTGTCATATGTAATACCACTGAATTAGATCTTATTATGAATGACAACAGTATTTGTCCAGAATCAAAGAGCTTCATTGGTGAAGATAATCATTATACATTTTTATTCCAAGGGTTTTAAAATAGAAAATGGGCCACTAAAATTGTACTTTGAAGGGGAATTATTTCATTCTCCATGTGATTCATACAATCATAAATCCTTCTCTACCTCAACTATAGTTGGAGTAGTTATGCAAATAATAAGTGTATTTACTATTAGGGAGAAGACCTAGAAGCTAGATGGAGTTCATATGGAATTTGTGAGAGATGTTGCTAATCATTTGGGCCTTAAGATTTGATAATGGATTGGGTTAGTGACCCTATACGTGTAACTATAACCAAGGGACAAACTAGATTCAAGACACATTTGTTTGATGTCATCATGATAGGGATAATGACATTATTTAATGTGCATGAAGAAGAGGACATGCATCATGAAGGCATGTAGAAATGACTAGCTAGAATGTATCAAAAAAATTATTCTTTATTCTTCGATCCATTAATTCATTGTTTATTTTTTAAAGGGGAAAGTGGTAAATGGATGACCAACTAGAAAATCATCCTTAGTTAATGTGGGAAAATTATTAGATGAAAAATAAGCCAAAGATGGTTGCACATAAAGACAAACTTTGTTTATACTAAGGAATAATATTCTCCTCTGAGCTCAAAAGCAACAAAATTCCATTTGGGCATGTCAAATATAATCTTGACATGGATAGTTAAGTTAAAAGAATCATTACTTTATAGAGAATGAGAGTCTCTACACATATGCAAAGACATCTTATAGATGGAGCATATTTCAGGAATATTATGGGTGAGAAGATTTTGTATAAGAAAATTGGAGTTGTCCTCTTTATATATTATTTTTTAATTTTTAGAAATCCTTCTTGTGCATTTGTTTTCTATTTCTAAGGTGATTAACTTGTACAGTGATTAGCAAACTATGAGAACATTTATGTACATGTCATGCTTGTTTCAGATCAAATCAACTATGGTTTTTATCATAATAGCATTCTAAACATATGTGTATGTTGATTTGATTTTAAGTTAATGAAAACCATCTATGATTTCTACCCTTTCTTATCAATAAAGTGTAACAAAACATTATTCATGCATTATTGATAAGGTATCAGGTTCTATGTCTCCTAAGGGTAGTCATTCTAGGCATGAACTTTATTTATAAATTCATTTATACATTGTGATTTGGTAATGTTCTATTGATAATATTTTAAGGATATCCTATATTTAAGGAGGTAATAGGAGAAGGTGATTAAGACTTTACTTTCATTGTATGCTTTGGATATTTCAAGGATCATTTGAATGTCTGTATTGAATTAGTATCAATGAATGCAAATCTTTCCTAATATGTTTCTTTATCTTGTTTCTTAGTCTTTTACATCTGAGAGTGAATGATAGCATGGTAATTTAAGGAATTTCCAGTGTTGAAAGCAACCACAACCCTTTTAAATGTACCTAAATCATCATACCTAGTTTTCCCTTATAAGTAATATATACTATTA
>JARHVA010006359.1:662500-702500 GCA_037957365.1 Torreya grandis
TCAATTTAGTTATATGACTCACTATATTGGTTGAGAGGGTTAAATATCACAACACTAAATTGAGTTAGTGTGTTAATATATTAATCAAAGATAATTACAACAATACATGTTGCAGAATTCATATCTCCAAAAATAGAAATACAAGTTTATTGAAACATTTGAGTAAATTGATTATGTCTATTCTAAAAAAATAAAAGAAAAAGTATACCACCTTTCATCCATATAATTGTGGACATATGAAAATCTTAAATGTATAGTGTACCATATGAGAGGGTATAATTCAAAGAACAACACACTCAGGATGAAACTCTAAATTTTAATTAGCATAACTACAACAAAGCTATGCATATATCTGTCTCAAGTATACATTTTTTTAGGTCTACTTGGATTTATATAATATAGCATTTATTGACATAGCGTATCCTATTCCACAATCAAAACCATAAAATAATTCAACTAAAAAGGAAGTTAAAAAAAATTAAATTCATTAAGAACATTTAATAGATTCAATAACAAGTGAAAATCATTTTATAAAAGGATAATTTTAATTGCATGTAGCACCATGACAAGAATATAACTCCTTACACCTTCTAGGTCGGTGATCAACTCTATATATACCTGTAAAATGAGATATTGATAGGACCCTTTTGAAATATTTTTCACTTAGAAATGGCCCATATAACATAAAAATTAAGAAGGTTTAACACTTGCAATCTTAATATACACCATTTTATTTGGTTTCTTCTAGTATTCAATACATATCTCTTCAACCACTATTTTTCACTTATGTTAAATTTATCAGATACCATAGAGACCCTTCAAAATATAAAGATCAGTCAAAATTACAACATCTTATTAGAATCATATAAATTCATTGATGATTAGGTCAAATAGACTAATAAAAAAACTCTTTGTTTGATATTTTAAAATTAGGTCAAGTGTATTCCTAGGGAATATGGTTTATTTATGTGTAGGTTTCCATTTTTTGCACACAACTCTTATTACAATTTCATGTAATGGTCACTATTTGTCTTCAAGGATGGGAAGCTGATCAGGAGGATCTTTTCCACTATATATTACTACACCTCAAAAATATTTTATATTAGTTTCATGCTAACGTTAAAAATATCATAATTAAGTTCCATGCCTATATAAAAATTCACAATGTCTAATTATAGTTATACATTATTGTAAAACTCTTGTAGTGTCAATATCATTTTTAGGTCATCAATAATAATATCTAGTGACATTATGGCATTCATCAATTATGAATGGGTTGTTAGCATCAGTTCTAATAATCTAAATGATGTTTTATATCCTTCCATTTTATATTAATGTACATTTTGATTATTTGTATTAAATTATCTAAACAATAATGAAGTTATCTAGCACATTAAAACCATGCATTTGACCTATTAGACATTTTATATAACTTAGCATAATAAAACATTGTTATTATAGTTTTACACTACTTCTAATCACATTCCTCGATTTTAAATTTATTTAACACCTTTTACCATCATGTCTTTTATCAATTATGATTCAATTCATAACCCTTTTAAATGAATATATGTAAGTTGTCTATTGGGTCTCCCCTTGGGCACTAGATCAACAATATTTCATAAAGACTGAGATGAAGAATGTATATCACCAAATATGAATAAGGAAATTTGATACGTGGAATACTATGTTTAAAACACAATAAGTATTATATGAGTGCTTGGTCATGAAATTTGGGTTAAGTAACATGAAAATTAAATTTAATAGACTCAAGCACGTAAGCATTAAAATTATTTCTTGGTAAGTTTATCATTGTGTATTTATCTTACATTTTAATTTTTAGTAGGATAAAGAAAGAAAATTTTATGCACTCAAGACAAATTTTGTAGTGGTTATAATAAAAAATATATAGTTAATTTAAATAAAATAATCTTCAACAAATAAGAGTTAGTATAATATGGTTTTAATCATTTATGAAGAAGTATGAAATATGGATATAGATAATTTTTAAGTTGTCATTGAGTGGACATCACTTATACCTCTATTTAAAATATTTATATTTCATAGATTTGAATTTATATGTATGAAGTTCATTTCAAAATTTAGTGGAGCATGCAAGTCTATCATAGAGGCATGAGGTGGTAAAAGAGACATTTTATATCTATTTTAAATATAACATATCTTACTATTTGGAAGGGAAAATGATTAAACAACTACTATTTATGCCGTCAAATTTTACCAAGGAATTGAGGTTGATTGAGTGGAAATTGGCATAAACATAGTAACTCTGATGAGTAAATAAGGTATATACATTTCTTAATGAGTGAAGAAGGTAAGCAAATTTCTTAATTTAGTGATAAAATTAATGATGCAAATAAAATTACTCATGTTATGATCATAAATTATATGTCATAGTAAAATCATTTAAGAATTGGAATAATGATATATTGTGTAATAATTTATTTTTGGATATGGGCCATCAAAAAGTGTAATGCATCAATAATAAAGTTAAATAAAACTAGATACATATGAAATGGGTTAAGTTTATACAAAATAACTCATTTAAAAAATAAATAAATAAAAGTGTATAAATTATGGAAAAATTATAGACACACCAAGTATAATGTGTTCCTTATTACTTGAGATTTAAGTGGAAGTCATGGGATATGATTCTTTAATGTATGTAGAAGATGAAAATTTAAAGACTAAATGGAAAACATGCACAAATACATTTAATTTGGGAATGAAAACCATGGTTTGATTATAATAACCAAGAAGGATTGCTTTTGAAAAGAAAAATATTATGTATACCATGAGGTTATATGTTAAATGTTTTGATCGAATAAAAACACAATGAGAGACTACACGCCATTTTGGATATGAAAAAAGCATATTCATAAATTCCTTAGAATTGAGTTTTTCCTAAGTTCATTGTGGATGTGCATAATTAAATTTATTAATGTGTATTTTTATAGTTTTGAAAAAGCAATAATTTATAAGTCAAGGTTGTATCAACCACTATTTATACTAGATACAACATGGGAACATATCATCACAACTTTATTAAGGATTTTATAAAATGCATAAATGCCATGACCATATTAATATGATTGTAAATAGATTTTCCAAGATCACACTTTTATTTATATGAAATATAATTAATGATTATACACATTTATTTAACATAGTTTTAAAGAAATTTATGAGGATACGTGAATTGCTAATCATATTATCTCAATGATAAATTAAATTGTTGGGAATTTGTATAGGACATTGTAGAACAAGTTGAAAACACACACACACACACACACACACACACACACACACACACACACACACACACACACACACACACACACACACACACACACACACAATTACAATTACAATTAATTTATTATCCTTAAACAAATGGAATTATTGAAGTATTTACTATAAGTCTTGCTACTATTACATTATATAATTATAGGAAATATATACGAACATGGGATTCAGTTCAGCTGCAAAATAAAATTTATTACAAATTATTTAGTTAATTGGAGTCACAAAATTTAACAACATGAAAGATGAAATAAGGAAGATTCATGAAGTGTAATACTCTTATTAATATATTCACAATTTACATCCATACGTATATAACTACATAGAAAGAGTACAACACAATATAATCAACCCACAAATTTCAATAAAATAGTAGAATATCTAGTGGTAGACCTAATTTTTACACATTGAATGAATTAGAGTTCCAAAAAGGAAATTATAAAAGGTTTAAGTTAAATAATATTATAAAGTATAAAGTAATGAAGAAGTTAGCATCCAATGTATATGACATTGAGTTTCTTAAAGGTATCCAAATTTTAGCAATTTTAAATATTATAGAATTTTACTATCATCATGACAAGTATAAAAATGAGAAAAACCTAAGTTTATATTATGGATAAGTTTATTGGAGAAATAATATTTTAATGGAATTTCAAAAATAAGCTTATAAGGTGATTGATTCAATATTTTAAAAAAGGGCGTGTGAAATGGAGTATAAATAATAATTGCTGAAGTAAAAAGGCTAAAAAATATAGGATACGACATGGATGAGCACATAATATGCTAGTAAACATGGAATACCAATAGAATCAATCTTGGAATGAAAATATATAAAGATATTGTGTTTTGTTTCTTTTACCTGGATAAAGTGATGTAAGAACATTTGGAATGAAGGTGAGTTATTTGAAATTGATAATGTAACCACATTGTTCATATAACTATATAAACTTTATATAAACTTTGTATACCTTTATGTAAGCATACCTTTATATAAACATAACTTTATATTTGAGAGAGATTTATATTTACAATGATTAACAAGTGTTGTCGATGACTTTACTACCTGCCCCTCCATTCAACTTGGAGACTTCTATATAAGGAAGTCTGATGAACCTACTGAAATATATTTGAAATCTTCCTTAGTTGAAATGTTGCATTGGAGGTCGTTCCTTCTCAGTGGCTGAGAGCTATGTGGCTTTGTTGACTGCGAGCTAAATGGAAGAGTGAGCATTCAGGTTCCACAAGAGGATAAATAAATTAGTGCACCTAGAACAAACATAACTACACTTAGGATTGTGTACAATAAAATTCCAGATCTCAAATTTGTTCATATGCATTTACTTTAAGTTATGTTCTGTTTTCAGTCTAATTTTCGAATAACTGCAGTCCTATGGTTTTTGCCAAGGGGTTGTACAACTCTGAGAGAAGACCAGTTTAGAAGACAATTCTGAAGAATCAGAAACATACTCATCTCCATCTAAATATGAAAAGGAAGAATGGTAATAAATTTAGGTTTAAAGGTATAATCTGCTAAAAGATCTAAAGTCCCTCAATCCATATGAAAAACAATAACTCGTCCTGATACATTTAATAAGTTGCACATAGGATAATCATCTTCTGAGCAAATTGATAGTAAGTCTACAATGCATCAAATCAAGCTCATGACTTGAGCCAGAGAAGATATTTTTGTTCCAATAAAAATAGCTATAGATAAAAAAATTGAATTTAAAAAATATGATGCATTCTTAGATACCGGATCCAGCCTAAGTTCACAAGAAATTAATAAAACATCACACGTGCACATTGCATTTCATGAACAAGATTTAGAGCATTCTCTACATAGCCAATCTAATCATATCCAACAATCGATTAATTCTATGAAATGACATCTCTCTCTCAGGGATTTTTTCAAACACTTGGGTAGCGTCCTCCATTTTCGTAGATTTTACATGCATGCTAATAAGAGCATTCCATACTATAACATCAGACTCAAACCTAGTTCTAATTGTATATCCATGAAGTATCTTGCCAATTCTAATTGCATGTCTAAGAATCATCTTATCACTTCTAATTGCACATACGTGAAACATGTTGCCTTTTTGGAAAGCATCCTCGACCAATGCAGAGGCATTGAAAGAGATCTATAAAGAGTAATGGTTAGCTCTGATCCTTGTCCATTGAAATATGTGAAATAGCTCCAGAGCCACCTTAACATTCCCATGTTGAACATATCCTAAATTGAGAGCAGTCCATGACACCGCATTTCGTTCAGGCATTTTGTAAAACATTTGGCGAGCATCCTCAAAACAATGGCACTTGGTGTACATGTTAAGAACCTGGTTTTCCAAATATACATACTTTCCCATAACTATGATTTTAATTAGCCTATCATGTATCAATTTTCATTCTTCCAAAGTACCAGATTTGGTCCATTCTTGTAAAAGAGAGCTATACAAAACACGCAAAAATATGAGTGGACAGAGAGAGTTGTTGATGATAAAATTTAAGGTAGACCAGATGTTGTAGTAGTTGTGGAGGAAGAAAAATCTGTTGGTTGAATGGCTGCATCGCCTGGGTTACACCCTGAAATAAGAATTTTTACTGATGTTTCTAATGTTACTTGCAAAACTTCGGCCCGAAAAAAAGATTGATGAGGATAGAAACTACCAGTTTATCTTCTCATAGCTGCAGATGGGTTAGTGAGCCACATGCTTGGTGAAGAAGTTACTAGAATTATGCTTCTTCTTCCATGAGGTTTCAAAGTTGCAGTATTTTCTTGCGCAAAAAATACACCTTGTTGATAAAAACTCAGAGGATTCACTAGCATACTTGTACCCTATGAAAGATCCATAGGACTAGATATAGGTTTATTCGCATAACCATGAATGGTTGGGAATGTAAGGGAACGTTGGAACTAAGGAAAAAACATTGTAGGCATAGATTCTAAAAGGGTGGAAGTGTGTGGGAATATTGCGGTCTTCTATGCCAAAACCAGTGATCCCCATACTGGAAAAGGCACGACAGCTCTACAATGTATAGATATAAAAATGTTTTCAAATTATATCTGCTATCCCCTACCTTGCCCATCTAAATACGCAACAAATATTTGAAAATTTCAGACATGATAAAAGAATAATGAATCGTTATTCTTCAGTGACTATTTTGAAAGCACAATTTAAAAAAAAGTTAAAAGTATATATCGCCCCAGTTTACCACTGTGCTACTTAAAATAATTTTTAACATGTTTCACAAAAAATGCTTCATGCACCAAATGCACCTGTCCTTTCCTGTGTTTCCTTAAAATGCTTAACAGGTGTGTTGCTTCCCCTGTTGTCTCTGTCAATCGAGCGTAGGTTTTAAGGAACATACGAAAAACAAACAAAGCTTATTCGCTTTGGTTTATGCCATTTAATTTTTGTTCAGCATTAACTTAGAAAGGAATAAAATATAAATATCGGTTGAAAAATAATAGCCTTCCGTGAAACATATAGTACCGGGCAGGTACTAATAAATAGCATCGAAAGGAAATAGGTTATAATACATCTCATTTGACTCCTTTATGGATGCATTGCAATCACTAAGTGGATTGGAGGTGTGTAAATTGTAATTTATATTATTTAAATAATAAAAAACAAATTTTTTTTATAATATTTTTTTATGCATGATTTTGAGATGATTTATTATTTGTGTTAAATTTTTAGGTTGTAATAGTGATGTCAAAGTTTCATTAGATTTTATAATTGTGGCTACACCATTTTTGTGGATGTTACTCTATGTGAAATGAAATACAAATATTACAATATATTAGACTTTTTTTTAAGAATAAGGATAAATTTTGATAAGCATTGGAGTCTCTATATTATAATGATATATATATTTCAAAATTTAAACATAAAATATTATTATTAAGAGTAATATGAAAAAGTATAAATGGTTCAAAGAATAATATTGTATCTTATTAGACGGAAAAAAATAAATAAATAAATAAATCTCAAAAATTATTTAACATTTTTAAAAAAAGTGTGTGTGTGTGTGTGTGTGTGTGTGTGTGAGAGAGAGAGAGAGAGAGAGAGAGAGAGAGAGAGAGAGAGAGAGATTTGTATATATAATCTAAAACATATATGTTTGAATAATATTATTTTTCAAAATTTAAAATATTTTCAGTAGAGATTGTAAATGTGCGTTATCTCGTTATGCCAAAAAGTGAAACACATTATTATAATTTTACCCATAAGTAATTCATTTTATATATATATATAAATATATATAACACTTAAATTTAAAAATCCTTTAATTAAAATCTAAATGATAAAAAGAAATTCAAAATTTTGGCAAAGTCATACTATAAATAGAATAAATATTACATGTAAAACATAGAAATAAATCCACAATAATAAAGGTATGTAAATTATTAAAAACCAATATCATGATAATATATTTAGCCATATGTTTTAACCAAAAAAAGTTTAAAAAAAATGTCATGCTAGACATGTATATGAAAAATGTTAGGAAAAAACACAATTTAATATCATATATCCATCACTACAATCCATTGAGAGCATTTTGTTAAAATTCCATTGATAAATTACCTTATGTGAAGTTGGGACATCATTATAAAAACTAGTTATCATTATGCCCTAATATGTTATGCAATTACGTATATTTTTTTTATCTTTTTAATGGTATGTAAAATGTTGTAGTTTATAAAACACATTTTGTTGGAAAAAAGATAAATTAGAAAAATATTATAAATTTTTATCCATTTAAAATATATATTATATATTTTTATATTTGTTTGGAAATTTTTACATTTGTTATGGGTCTACACAATTTTAATTGTATGTAATTTGGGTGTTGCATAAGGTTTATAGACAAGTAATACTTTCAAAAGATGTGTTGGTTGATTGTGCAAGGAAAGGTAGTTATCCATGATCATGTGGACACTTCCTATGAAAATTTTATAATCTTTTTAACATGAAAATTTGATGATAGATATTTGAAAAATTATTTTCTTAGATTCATCACATACTAAAATGTTATAACGTAGAGTGTAGTGTTTGATTAGTAGTAAGGTGTTACAAGGAGATATAAAAGGTGAAAATAAATGAAGGTTATCTTAGTTGATTTCTACACACTTCTTTAATTATATCTATTAGACTAAAAAAGTGTGTGGAATGTCTTGGGTTGATCAATTAGATTCTTACCTAGTAAGTATTTCATAAAATAAATCTAAGTCAAGCATTTTGAATGTGACACGTAAGGAATCCATGTTAGAGAGAAAGGTAGAAGCATATATTTGGAATGGACCTTTCAACTTATATAAAATTAGGTACATAAACTCTTAAACTTTATTATCTCTTCCAATCCACTCCAATGATGTCAATAAGTGCTCAATCATAGTAAGATAGTCTAAAATAGAGGAAAAATCTTCAAGATTGAGAGATGTAATCTCAACTTCAAGATGCATGGCTCTCATGTGATCTAATTTACCAAATAAACCCTATAATTTATCTTGCATTTTGAAAGGAGAGTCACATCCATCAAAATGAAACAAAATACTATCACTCAGATAAGTTCCTATCATACCCGTACACTCATGTAATTTGCATTAGTGCTGGAATTTCTCATAGTCCCTAGTGAATATGGTTGAAATTCAATCATAAAGGCCTATAATCCTTTTCATTTAATGATTATTTCCATTCTATGTCTCTATGTATGGTAACTATGTGTAGTTAAAGGCTCAAAATAACCTAAACAAAAATAAGAAATTCTGTTAGTAAATCACCAAAGAGAAAAAGAATGCAAAAGGGTGCAAAAATCAACACTAAGATAACTCGCCCAATATATTTATATTGAGACTCTCAAAAATTTTCACTTTATAATATTAGGCCATTTTTATAAAAAATGACACCAATGGATGGATAAGTGAAAAAAATACACATTTACAAAAGATAGAATTTGTATTCTAGTTACGATTTAAAAGTTACGAGTATTAAAAACATCCCACTAATGGGTCAAAATAATAATAATTGCTCCAAAAACTAATTTTCATAACCAAAATGGAAGGGGACCATTAGGAACTTGTTGGAATCATAATTTCATAGCAGATGTCCTTATATCAACAAAAATGAAAAATCAATCTGCTATGCACCCCTATGTGCTTGTAAGAGACATAAAAATACACTATAGTCAAAACAATATACCACATGTGCATGAAAAAGATCCACTTCAAAAAAATAAAACTAGATAGTAAAATAAGGGGGAAATTTACCAAATTTATATTTCCTTTGAAAAGAGAAGCAATGAAGAGGAATTTAAATATAATTGTTTATTTGTGAAATGTAGCCCAAAGTCTACCTATTATCCAGAAGCACCCAACATGAAGAAACATCACATGAAATGCTAGATATAAATAAATTTATATAGTTTCTTCCAAAAAGGCAAATACCCACCTAGTTTTTTGTTAAAATGAGTAAAACCCAAAAATTGTTTTCCAAATAAAGATCTTGGCTATCTAGATTTATGTATTTATTAAGAAAAATGTATCAAGCCATTGGAAATGGCCAATAACAATGAAAAAATACCAAAAATGATAAAAAAAAAAATCTAAGACAAGTAGGGAAAATACATTTTCCTTGCCCTTTCTTGAATCTAGATCACTAAAACCCCATGAGAAGTTAAAAATCTAAGAAAATAAAGAAATCTCCAAATAACTAGGTTAAAGAAAAAAAAACATTTAGATAAAATACTCTACATAAAAATTAATAAATGGATATACAAAACACTAATATCTCTTATACCATGAAAGGAATTAGAATAAGATCATTCTAAAAATCCATGAATCTGAAGCATTCACAACAAAAGCATCACAAGAACCCGTGATGATGAAATGCAAAGATAAGATAAATAATATAATTTATAGAAACTAGCTTACTTATTACAAAGGAGATGCCTTGCATAAATAAGCAAGGTAAGAAAAAAATAAATTAAAACTATCTAATGTGGGATAAATACATAAAAGGCCCAACTAGAGAAAAGATGAAAACTAGCTATAAAACCTAGAAAAAGTTAGAACCTACTCTAACAATTCCAACTACTGATAGGAGAGATGACTATTACACTTGACTATGTATAGAGGATACTTCACAAACCTATATGATCTGTGAATTTTTATTAGAGAGAGAGACTACAAATATTGTATTGTTGGTCAATATGTTTACAAAGGACATTATCCCTATGATAGAAAATGGGATAGATTTGGATTCCTACATTGCATCAGAGGAGATATATGGATTTTTATTGGTGTTAATGGCTATTTTTGGTGTCATAATACTTACAAAAAAAGACTTGGATATTATTTCCTATGGGCTTGTTAAATTTTATCATGGATATGTTATAAAGTGTACTAGAGTTCACATGAGGACCTTATATTTTGGCACCCTTATACATATATTTACATAAATTAATTAACAAGGAATAAACTATCATAGGGTTTCTTATGATAATATAAGTTTAGATGTGGAAATATATTATGATGGATAGGCCTATTAGGTAGCTGCAATAGAGAGCATATGGAGATCCATCTGCATATTGATGTTATATTATGATAGGTGCATGGAGGACACATATGGGTGATTTGAAATTTTAAATTAGGGAATTGGATGTGTTGGGACTTATAAATATTATATGGAGACCATACAAGGATGTAAATCCATATCGGGCACAAGATTCATATAACATTTGTTACATATTGAAACCTTGTTACATCATTAGTTGTCATGAGTACATTATAGAGTGTTATAGAACATACAAGGTTCTGATAAATTTTTATATATGACATGATCTACTAACAAATCCTCATGTGTTTTCATGAGCAATGTGAGATAGACCTCAATTGAGACCAGGTATAGACTTGAGGGTTTTTAAGTATAATTTATTATATATGTAAATTGTACCATACCATTTGAGGAGAGATATTTCAAATGTTGGGGTGATGGATATCCTAAAAAAAGGTAGGAGATTATATTAACCATTATATTTATTTTATTACATGAGACATAATACATGTAGATAAAATATTACATGTTACATTAAGAGTCCAATTATGGAGGATATCACAATAGATGGAACCTATGTAGGTAGCTATCCTAAGATATGGCAGACATGATGGTGGGATGATGTACACATTGATTAGGCATGAGTTTCATAAGTATAGGTTGAGAAGGAAGAGGTTGATAGAGTAGGATGAGATACACATATGATTATGGTTGACACCAATAAGGAGAGAGAAGGTGAGGATAGAGGATGTATATTACATGATAGATCCATATTGGTGGAGATGATGTAGCTAGATCATGACTATTAAAATGATAAATAGAAGACAAGGCCTTAATTAAGTGACTACATGAGAAGATTAGAGTGACAGCTATGGAATTTATAGGACTAGAAGGTCATGGAATCGATAGAGGGGGTTAGAGAACTATAGATATAGTGAGATTATAGGTGGAGGTTTATATATTGAATTTAGAGGATATAAATTTAGAGGGTTTATTATTGTTTGATGTGGGTACAAAGAAAAAGGATTATGCAAGGCTTAAATAGAGATACCACATAGAGTGGGATGCCATAAAGATAGAGTTAAAGAGGGTGAAAGAGTTCTTGACTACACCAAGTTAGCTAAGGGCCTTATTAGATGTTATGAGGGTGTTGGAGTAAGAGACCTATTAAAATAGTGTTTTAAAATAGGTAGTGCCACTAGAGAAATAAAGACATTAATTGAAAGAGTATTCAATTATTAGTAAATCAGGATAAGGGATGAGGACAACACAGACGATGAAATTAAATTATTTTATTAACTAATCATCTCACAATGCCATGTTTTCTTAATGGAGTACACCACATTATCCTATTTAACCTCATACAAAGGGAAAGTTAAGAGATAGAGGATAGATGCACAGTTTTTATATGTATTCGAGATATATTGATGCATATACATTTTGTATATATAAATAAGACACCTTTGATGTATTGATGGACACATGATAGATATGTGCATGGTTTATTTTGATGTGATTATGTTATGGATTGACTCATGTTTATGGTTGTTTTATTTTTTTAGATGTAGTAGATGGATAAAAGGAAAAATGATTTGATCTATTATCCATTTGATATTTAACACATGTTATTATTAATTATTGAGCATGGTCACTAATATGTTAGGTTGTCATTGATGTTAAAAGAGAGCATATGGTTCTAGCACATGAATGAAAATAAAGTTGTGTTTGATATCTTGGAGATATATGGAACATTTTTAGGTCTATAAGGATAAAGAGGAAGTTTTGAGGCATCTATAGATGTCTTGGTGATGTTTTGGTGTTGCACTAGATCTTTTGAAAAAATAAACATGCATCTTCTAGCTTAAAATAAGCTAGACCATCAATTAATATCATGCAAATATGAATGAACCAAAAAGTTTATACATTTATTATAGGTACTCATAAAGGCAACCAAGGACAAATGATTTAATGGAGATATTGTTTATACTACCAAGAAGGTACCTTAAATATTTGGACTCTTAAATTTTTTTCTATCTCAGGGTACAAACCTTAAAATTTTCTCATGATAGACTATGATGGGCTAGAGACCATCAAGTTTAACTACATTGAAGTCTAAGGTTAACTAGTCATTAGATCTAATAGTGAATATTTATTGTCCAGTTTGTGATGCAATGGTGTGTATGAAGATAATTTATCAAAGGTCCCTAAGATTAAATATGCATGTGATAAGTGTCTTTATCTCATTAGTCTGACATGATATCAATTGTTCATAAGTGTTCGTATAAAAAAATATCAATGGTGCTGGTCAAGTCAAAGAGTTAAATGTGCAAAAGGCATGTAGAGCTACCAAGTAGTACAATCATGGGATCTCAGATCAAAGATAAATGGTGAGCATTACAAGATAAATAATAGGATAATCTTAAAGAGATTGATGATGCATATTTATCCAAATTTTTTAGAGTGCATAAGATGATGATAAAATGCTCGATATTTAGTGTCAGATCAGTGATAATTGGAATTAGAATATTCAAATTAATGAGGGAAAACCAATGTGTAGTGATTGAGATATATGTTTTGATCCAGGATGAGTTTCATAGTGGTGTAAAAAGTAAAGTTATATAGCACTTTAGGATGCATCCATAGAATCTAGTTAGAATGTCTAAATTTATGTACAGTCAAAGTTATGGAGATTCAAAGATGACTATTTGTTCATTCATGGTGTTCCATTGTATATAATATTGTTTAAGTAATTTATGTTTTATCAAAAGAGTTTTTTGGTGTGAGTAATCACCTAAACATGTCTTGAAGGTCATATGGAGTGGACCCATGTACTTAAAAGTGATATTCTGTTCTTATTTTTATCGATGAGTGGATAGGTCTCCATAACATCTATAAGGGCTTATAAGGACTATTTGAAAGTCATAATTGTTTTACTGTGACCCATTGATGTTATGGTTGACCTATGAGAATGGTATTAAACTATGTATTAGCATAATATAAGTATTAAGGGTAAAGGTAAGTATTATGGCTGACCTAGAAGTTATTATTAATGAAGACTCTATAAAGAGTGGAGACCAAGGCAATGGTTTCATGTCTTGAATGTGGAATAATTGATAGAGTAAAATATATAGACAAAGGAAAGATATTAGAGGGAGTGTGATCAATGGATGGACTAAATTACAAATCTTATTGGAGATGAGAGAATAAGACTAGAGTGATCCAAAATTGGTATTTGGATGCATTACTCATATGAGAGATTTTGAGTGTGTGTGATGAGTTAAAGGAGAGGTGTTATACATTGTTTCTCCAATCAAATTGATATACAATCAAGTTTATAAATATATTAAACTCATAAGTGTTGTGTGGGTGAATAACATCTAAAACAAGTCGGTGTTATTTATGAAGTGGGTTCTTTAGTAAAAGGTCTCATTTTTTTATCATATTATAAGACAAGTAGTCCGTGTGTTTATAGTGTTGAGAGTGGGTTCTATTCCCCATGAGGGTTTCATAGTAGTTCTTATGTTATGTGTGTGATCTTGCATCATCTTTATTATTCATTATTATGAACATATTGTATACTTTATGAATACATGTGATCATTGATTAATAATTTGAAAGGATTACAATTGAAGTTTGAAATATCTTGCATCACTAATTCACCCCACTCTAAATGATTGTACCTCCTACAATTAACATTAGATTAGGATCTTAATTAAAATTTTAACCACTTGGAGGTGATGTAAAGTACAATATGAAAAGTTGACAAAAGTAAGGCTTCTATAAAAATCAAGTAAAATTATTCAATGGATCAAATTTTGATTTTTGGAGTGCAAAGATGAGGACATATACCATGTCTCTAGGTTTACATACTTGGAAATCTATCATAAATGGTTGTACTACACCAACTAGTTCTACTAATAAAAATTTCATTGAGAATAATTATAAAGCTATGAATGGTATCCAAAGTTAATTTCAGCAAAGTGATCTATTACAATTTTATGAAGGATATTTGGGATAAATTATAGACTATCTATGAAGGAGACTCAAAGGTAAAATTGGCTAAAGTATAGACCCAACAATGGAAATTTAAACATCCCAAAATGGAGGAAGATAAGTGTTGATGAGGTAGTAAACATGATCAGAAGTCTTAGAGAGGTGATTAATGAATCTATTTTAGTACAAAAGGTATTCAAGACTCTTACACTCAAGTTTGATTCTAATTTTTTTAATGTAGAATAAAGTCATGATATCACTCAGTTGAACATAGATGAACTACATGGCATCCTTACTACCTATGATATGAGAGTTGATGAGAATAGACCTCCTACAAAGGAAACCTCCTTAAAGGTGATCAAGAGACAAAATCTAGAAAGAACAAGTTATGTCTTGAAGATTTTGATCTTAATTAAGGTCAACTAGAAGCCATAATTACAAGAAAACTGAATACAGGATTAGGTAAGTATGAAGGAAAATTTCCTTTCTAATGTTTTTCATGTGGTAAAGTTGGGCATATTATATTTATATGTCCTGATAGAGACAAGGTTGAACACAAAGAAGCTTATGAGGAATCTCATGAGGATGAACACAAGAAATCTACGGGTCCTAAGAAGTACAAAAAGTTCTTTAGTAAGAAAAATGTAAAGAAGGAATCATACATAGGTAGAAAGATCCTTTACCATGAAGAAGATAGTAACTCATCTATAGAAGAATAAGTAAACATATTTGACAATGATGATTCATTTTATAATAATGACATGGAGATAGTGTTCAAAGTTTTTAGTGATGATGAAGGTGAATGTTCCTTAAGTATAGATTTTTTCGGTGGAGATACATCAGAGGAAGAAGATGATAAATTCAATGTTGATGATAAATATCTAGACATTATGGAAGAAGTGAAGATACTCTAAGGAAAGAATAAAGAACAAAATTCCTTGATCAAATCCTATAAGGAACAAATTGAAATTTTTAATGGAAGGATGAGTAATGAAGCAAAGGATCATGATGAGATAACACAATATCTTGAAATTTAGGTTTGTAATATTAATTAAGAATTAAAGAGTAAAGATGAAGAATGTATCATGCATTGATCAAAGATGGAGTCTTTGTAATTGAAACTAACTCAAGCTATGATCAAGATTGAAAATTTTTAGAAGTCAGAAGGAAGCAACTCTAAAAGCAATGATCTCTTGATACATAGAGATATAGCTGAAGATTTAGATAATAAGGATGAATTGATAAATGCTCTTGAAGATTTGAAGATTTAAAAGAAAAAGAATGAGAAGATGATGTCATAAGTCAATGACTATCAATATAAATTTAGTGTGTTTAAAGAAAGAATAAATGATGATGCTAAGGAACATGAAAATATTATCAAACATGTCAGTTCAATCAAATAGAAACTATGTCTACAATCCTGAAAACCAAATAAGATGAGATCTTAAGGTATGCGATTGAAATTGAGTCATTAAAAATTGAGTTAGACAATACATCTTGTGAGGTGAAGTCATTTATAAATTTTTAAAAGAGATCAAATGTTCTTGACAACATTTTGAGTATTGAAAATACTGAAAATGATAAATTCATGTTGGATACAAAGAATAACAAAAGTATGTAATTCTAGACAAGATAAAGACTGATGTAAACAAGGACATTTAAACTTTGAAGATGAATCATCAATGAAAGAATGAAGGTATTGGCTAAATGAATACAAATTTGATCAAACAATGAAATGTTATAAGGTACGTAAATTTAAATGGTTATTGGTACTCCTAAAATCAATTTGGTCATAGGTTTAAAGATTGTAAAGGATCCTTAATGAATAAATTTAAATGGAATTATGAGTAAGACAATGGAAATAATGAATAACATCATCACTCAATAAATTCAATGGTTTCACAAGTAAATAATGACATATTTTACTACAAGTGTCAAGTATTTGGTCATATTGCAAAGTTTTGTAATATCTTCATCAGAAGATCAAATAATTAGGTACATGAATGAATTTATGAAACTTAATGTAATCATCATATATCTCAATCACATTGTATGTACAATGTAATAAACCTCATATGTTTCAAATGTCATGAGAGAGGTCACATAAGAAGGTTATGTAAGAATGATCACTATTCTTCTTCAAAGATTATCAAACCTATCATGAATAGAAGGATTCATAATGAATGGAGGGCAAAGCAAGTAAATAAAAAATAGGATCAAAGTCGACTATTTTCCATGATACAATAGGGAACAAGTTAAAGTATCAATGAACATGCCTTATCCACCCAAACAAAAATGGAAATTAAGTAGGATCCTAAAATAAAGGAAAAGAATAAGGTTGAGAACTCATTCACAGTCAATCTGAAGATGAGGAAGGACTTAAAGTCAAGTAAGAGCATGGAGATATAGGAGTCTCTTGAGTTTTAAGATATTTGATTCCTTTATGAAAAGTGGGTGTCTTTACCTATGCTTCTTATGAGACATATTTCATGTGTGGAAACAAGTGTGTGTGTTTTAGGTAATGATCAAAATGCTAATCAATTCAAAGGTATGTTCTCTTCAATTTGATTATATGAAAGGTGTGTTTGGCTAAGGGGGAGATAACTTATTTATCTTTATTAGATTGAAGAGGATGTGCATGATGTGAGATGAAGCATATGTGAAGATGATTCATTCATGATAGAAGTGTGAATATGTATGCTATAGATGTGAATTAAAGAAGATTGATATGATGACTTGATCAAAATAATTCATGTGTTTTGATGAGGTATTGAATATTCATGCATAAACAAAGAGATCTTGTAGGTAGATAGGTCTAAGGATAAGATAAGGCCATGTATAGATTGGTTTTTCCAGAGAAAAGATGACATGAGATGGAACTTGATGTTAGGGAGAACTTTTAAAGCTCTATGAGAAGTTTATTAGATCCAAAGATCATAGAAATATAAGTTTAGATTAGTGCATGTCAAAGTGGGAGCAATTGTTTTATATACTTTAATGTATGTAAGTATCCTAATCATCTTAATAGTAATTGAATGCATACATATTGTTTCGGATTGATTGTTGGCATGTTGAGGAAGAGACCCTTGTCATCAACGTCAAAGGGGGAGAAAGATCAGAATGAAGAAGTTCAAATGAGTATGAAGTCATTTTGAGGGTGTTTTTCTATCAATGACAAAGGGGGAAATAATTGAGCATGGTCATTGATGTCTTAGGTAATCATTGATCTCAAAATAGAGCATATGGTTCTAGTGCATGAATGACAAAGAAGTTGTGTTTGATAACATGGAGAGGTATAGTATATTTGTAGCTTTGTAAGGACAAAGAAGTTTCCAAGAATCCATAGATGCCTTGGTGAAGTTCTAGTGTGTCAGTTGACCATTTGGAAAAAGAAACATGCATCTTATATCTTAAGAGAAGCCATACTATCATTTCACGTCATGCAGATATGAATAAACTAGTTAGTTTCTATATTTATTCTACATACTTAGAAAGTAAATTGAATTTATATATATGTTGAATATAGTACCAAGAAGGTACCCTAAAAATTTGGACTCTTGAAGTGTTTTTTAGCTCAATTTATAAACCTTCAAAGATGATCTTTACGATGTTGATGGGCCAGAGACCATCAAGTTTTACTATATTAAAGTATAAGGTCAACTAGTCAATAAATCTAACAATGAGCATTCATTATCTAGATTATGATCTAATAGTGTGCATGAAGTCAAATTTTCAATGGTTTCTTAGATTAAACATGATTGTGACAAATGTCTCTATCTTTTTAATCTGACAGAAGATCAAGAATTAACAAGTGTTTGTATAAATATAGATTGATGGTACGGGTTGAGTCAAAGATTCAATTGTGTAGAACAAATATAGAGCTACCAAGAGACAAAATAATGGGAGCCTAGATTAAAGATCAATGGTGAGCATTACAAGATAAATACCAAGACACACCTGAGGAGATCGACTATGCATATTTGTCTAAAGTTTCCAATGGAACAAGATGATGAAAAAATCCTCGATGTTTAATGTTTGATCAATGACCATTAGAATCTTAGTATTCAAATTAATGAGAAAAAACTAATGCATAGATTTTTCACTATATATTTTGATCCAGGATGAATTTCATTGTGGTTTAAAAATAAAAATTGTAGATAACTTCAACGCACATCTAGAGAATCTAGTTACAAGGTCTGAATGTATATAAAGTCAAAGTTATGGAGATTCAAAGTTGATTGTTTATTCATTCATGGTGTTCCTATGAACAAAATATTTTTTAATTAATTTTTTATTTAAGAGAAGAGTGTTTTGGTAGGACTAATCACATGAATATGTCTTAAAGGTCATATGGACTAGATCCATATACTTGAAAGTGATCTTGTGTTCTTGTTTTTCTTGATATAGTGTTAAATGAGTGGATAGGTCCCCATGAGACATATAAGGGCTTCTAAGGCCCATTTGAAAGGTGTAGCTACTTAAGTATGGCCCATGGATACTCGATCAACCTATGATGATGGTGTTGAACTATGTCTTGGCATAACAAAAGTCTTAAGGTTTAAGGCAAGTATTATGGCCGACCTAGAAGTTGTTATTGATGAAGAATCTATAAAGAGTGGAAACCAAGGAAATTGTTTCAAGACCTGCATGTGGAAGAATTGAGAGTGAAAAATATAGAGCCAACTGAAAGAGATCAAAAGGAACATGCTTAGTGGATGGAGTAAAGTATAAATCATAGTGAGGATGAGTAAAGAAGCCTAGAGTGATCAAATAGAGGTTTTTAGATACATTACTTATATGATCAAGTTTGAGTATGTGTGATGAGTTACAAGATAGGTGTTATACATTATTTTTCTAATCATATTGATATAGAATAAGAGTTCTAGAGATATTAATTTCATAGGTGTTATGTGGGTTTTCAACATAAAAAATAAGTGGGTGCTTGTTTATATTTAAGGGTGGGTTTTCATTGTGAAGTGGGTGCTTCAGTGCTACAGTAAAAGGTCTCATGTTTGTGATCATATTATAAGACAAGTAGTCCATGTGTTTGAAATCTTGAGAGTGGCCTTTATTACCCAAGAGGATTTCCTAGGTAACTCTTTGTGTTATGTGTTTGATCTTATATGATCTTTATTATTCATTATTATGAATATCTTGTTAGATATAAGAATACTTGTGATCATTGATTAAGAATTTTAAAGGATTAAAATTAAAGTTTGAAATATCTTCCATCACTAATTTACCCCCCTCTAAATGATGTACCTCCATAATTTATATGTTTCAGATAATGATGATATAGAAAATGAATGTGAAATGTTTTAGACAAAGTGAGATAGACTAATAACTAATTTTCATAGGATTTCTTGGAGTTCTAACAAGATTAAAAACATTATGAGAAAAATTTATTTCTATGTTTCACAATACAATATGTAATAATGATATAGAAAAACAATGATGTCTATAGTGTTATATGCCTAGGGACTGATAGAGTCATGAGTGAAAGACATAATGCATCATGATATATAAGATAATAATAACAACTTTTTTAATGTACAAAGTGATCTAGACTCAAGAAATAGAAATAATGAAAAAAAGATAATTTTTTTTTGCAAAAATACAACCAACTAACTAAAATAAATGAGGAAGTAAATAAAAAATTGAAAAGCAAGTAGAAAACACTATTTATAAAATAAATAATTTTGAAAAAAATCCATACAAGAAAGTAAACAACTATCTCTGATATTTAAATCTACTATCTAGAACCTATTTCTATATGTTCCCAATAGGTTCCTTGAAGAAGCAGGAGAATAGTATGGAAAATATTTGGTGGGAAAATTTGGGGGAGCAAGACATGGAATGAAAATAATTAGGAATTAGATGAAATAAAAGGGAAAGGGATTGATGAAGTTAATATTGTTACTCTTAATAACCATGGTTTTTTTTTTCTTTCTTTTACTTACAATGATGATTAAATAAGAATGCTTAATGAATGATCTAGAGTTTAGTTTAGAAAAAGGTCCCAAGTCATGATGAAACCTCTTCAAACTAAAGATCTCATTGAGAGATTTTGGTGCTTCTTTGATATCAAAAAATGGAGTTTGAATGCCTAAGTTATAGGCTACTAAATTTATTTTATGATAAGAAAAATAAGGAGGTATCACAATTTGAATGTGACAAGTAGACCAATCCCTTGTTGACACATGGCAGTCTATTTTTGTATATTTGTGTAAAAAATTGGTTTAGTGTTTGGTTTGGTTTTAGCCTCTTATATTTGACAACAGTCATATGGAGAATTGTGGGCCCCACTATTGGCTCGCTTGGGGCCCTCAACAAGGGTCGAGACACCTGATTAAGGAGGGGTACCTTAGCCTCCATCTCATAATGTAATGCATTCAAATTTTATTTTAGACCATTATATTATGCCCACCGAATGCATGTGGGAGAATTGAATTGTATGTTTTTAAAGCTTTGTAATATTTTCTTGGTAATTCTTTACAATTTATTATTACCAATCCCCATTAAGCCACATAGGAAAACTAGCACTTGCCATGCCAAACTACATTGCCAAGCCATAGAACTCGAGAATGGGTCAGAATGACAAAAATGCATGCCACATCTACCAAGTCACATGCCCAGTCATAGAACTCGATAATAGGTCATGTATATTAGAATATATGCTAAATTGGTACACCAACCAATGTATATGCTATGTTTGGTGCCTTGAGACCACCAAAAGTGGCATAGGCATTGTTTAAGGTGGTGCCAAACCTTTAAAAAGACATGAAAGTTGTTTAACTTTGTCAATGTGGGATAAAGGATAAGCCCAAGTGCCCAAAATGATAGGCTGATGAATTGAACCCTGCACCTATTGTGAAAAAGGGATAAGTCTTGACTAGCCATGCTATGGGATGGAAAACAATATAAAATGAATGAATTTCTATTTAAATTTAATCTTTGCAAGACTGTGTATTTTATTTATAAGAGGTTGAGAGCTTGGAAATAGCTAGAAAATGGATTTTGATGCATTATTTGACCTTATACACAGAGGGTAAGCCTTTTTAATTATGTTTTGTAATTAAAAGAGAAATTAGAAGTTATTTTATTATAAATTGGATACATCAATAGTTAAGTGATGGGACTTACGCACCTTCGGAAGGGCTTGAAGATTGAGGAAGGAATCTATGTTGCCAAGCTTAAGTATATCAGTGAAGGTGGAGTTATTGTACAAAGATCAGGCCTGAGGGAAGTTATGCAGCATTTCAAAGAATTTATAAGCTATTTTTTGCACAAATTTAATAGAAATGGTCCTCACTATTGGGTGGACCCATAGACATAGGCAAGAGATTTCAAACTCCGTTATCAATGTTTGATGGTAATTTATCATTTATTCACATGTTTTAATTTAGTTTTATAAGTTTTTAATTATGAATGCATGTAAATATTAAAATTAAACATTTTATGACATTTTGATGGTTCCAATCCAATTCAATAACTGAGAACACTTAAAGGCCAAACAATTTGCAGGTTCTTTTGAGTATTTCAAGAATTTGATAAGTTTGAGAACTTTAGTATTCATAGTTTAAACTTCACTTTGAGTTTATCAGTGTAGTTTATAAATCAAATTGGTATCAAAATATTTATAAATCAGGGTTAGCTTCTGATTATATGATTTGATAGTTACTTTCAGTTTATTAGTTTTCACTATTTTGTAGTTGTGGAATTAGTGTGTTTGCAGGAAACCATGGGAAAGTTATCTCGTAAATCCAAGATGGAAGAGCTTGAAATCATCAATACCCAAATTTAGGATGAGAATGTATTTCTGAGATTCAAGTTCTTAACTCTTTAAGAGCAAATTGCAAGTTTGAAATCAGAGCTTGAATCTAAGGATGAGCTCTTGATCAAATTGTAGTGTGGTGAACCCAAGAAGGCCATACCTTCTAATTCAGATGACTATGATTGAGTGCACTATAACTTATCCACCAAGTAATTTATCTTATTCTTCCCATTAAGATTTGGATTCAAGTAATGATGCTTTTGTTAGTTTTGAAAAACATACTAAGGGTATAGGATCCAAATTGTTGAACAAAATGGGCTTTAATGGAAGAGGACTTGGTCAAAATGGCCAAGAATTTACTAACCCAATATAGGTAGAGCATAGACCTCTTCATGTAGGTTTGGGTTACACAAGTGAGCAGGTGGATACTAGAGAAAATTTATCCATGCCTAAAGGAGGACCAACTTTTGATAGCAAAGGTTTGAGGTCACTAGTAGAACATGTGTAGTGTAAGAGAACACATAGAAGAGGTATTGAGATTCCAACTCCTAGTTCCTACACTAAAGTTAGCACTAAATATTTTGATCCAATTTTTATGTTTAAGAAATTTGGATTTAACATTCAAAAGATGATGCAATCATTTCCTTGCACTTTTTATGGGATGCATAACCATAGTGTTGCATTTTTTTTGGAAAATACATGCTTTGATTAAGTAGATTGTAGGTGCTAAAGACCATTCTAGTCATGGCAAAGTGAGAAGAGGTAAAAGGGAGACCTCACCTAATAAGGTTTTATGCACTCATCGCCATATGAGTGGACATCAGATTGATCATTGTTTTAAACTTCAATCATCTTCTCATTCTAGACATGGTAAAACTAAGATGATTTATCAACCTGTTGATAAGGTCAATGAATATTAAATCAATCCATAATGATGTTAAGGAATCCACTGAGAAAATCAAGTTAACTAGGAATAAAATTTAATTATATTGGAATTATAATGAATTGATTTTTCAAAGCATTATTGAGAATTTTATTAAGGGAAAGAACAAGATTTGATGATGCATTAGTAGATCTTATGAGAACACTTCAAGATAGGTTTATCATTAGAAGTATTTCAATTCTCACCTTATGTTGAATAGCTCTATGTTTTAGAATCTCTTGTTTATGCTGAGTGAGTTGTCTATGGAATTGATAGGACTTTAACTCATTCGATCACTTGCAGATAATAACAAACAACATGTTGTAGGTTGAGTTAATTTACTTACAACACTTGTCTCATATTTAACTGCTATTTTGAGAATGTATCTATTATTGGCACATAGATGTATATATGCATTGCAAGACCCAATGGACATGTTTGGATGTTAGGTAAATATACACTTTGTGTTCTTTACATTTATTTAACATTGTAAGTCCCATAATAGGGCATTGTATAGAAACATATCTACAACATTTATTATATGTGGTTGGCATTAACAAACTTATTTTGTAGTTACATTGGGAATTGTTTCAATTTATTGACAGTTCACCACTTTACAAGATGTCACATGCGTAGATAGTTTTGGAATGTTATGATTAGTTTATTGACAGTTGTAGATTAATTTACTCATGCCATGTTGTAGGCATTTTCAACTGAGTTTTGAATCATTTATTTTACCAATATTTATATTTTTCTATGATTGGGTTCTTTATAATGTGATGAAGTAGACTAGTTATCAATTTTTAGGAGATAGTAGACTTTTGGAGACTAAAAACCTCTTTTGTAGGGAGGTGTGTTCTAAATATTAGTTCATAAAAAGGTCCCAAGTCATGACGAAACCTCTTTCATGTTGCAGAGCTCATCGATACCTTTTTGGCACTTTTTTGGATCACAAAATGGAGTCCAAATGCCAAAGTTATAGGTTGTTAAAGTTACTTTGAGACAAGAAAAATAAGGTGTCAAAATTTGAATGTGACAAGTGGACCAATCACCTGTTGACACATGGTAGTCTCTTTTTGTACATTCATGCAAAAATTAAATTTGGTGTTTAGTTTGGTTTCAATCTCTAGTCTTTGACAACAGTCATATGGAGAACTGTGGGCCGCACTATTGGCTCATTGGGGGACTTCAGCAAGGGTCGACACACTTGATTAATAAGGGGTTCCTTGACCTCCATCTCACAATGCAATGCATTCAAATTTAAATTTAAATCGTTATATTTTTCCCACTGAATGCATGTGGGACAATTGAATTATATGTTTTTAAAGCTTTGTAATATTTCCTTGGTAATTATTTATAATTTTTTACTACCAAACCCAATTAATCCACATGGGAGAACTAGCACTTGCCATGCCAAACTACATTATCGAGCCATATAACTCGAGAATGGGTCATGATGACTAAAATGTGTGCCAGATCTACCAAGTCACATACCAAGCCATAGAAATAGAGAATAGGTCATGAATATTAGAATATATGCTAAATTCATACACCAACCAATGTATATGCTATGTCTAGTGCCTCAATCCCACCAAAAAGGGCATGGGCATTGTTTAAGGTGGTGCCAAACCTTTAAAAAGACATGAAAGTCATTTAACATTACTAATGTGGGATAAAGGATAAGGCCAAGAACCCAAAAATATACACCGATGGCTTGAACCTTGAACCTATTGTGCAAAAGAGATAAGTCTTGACCAGTCATGCTATGGGATAGCAAACAATATAAAAGTAATTAAATTCTATTTGAATTTAAGCTTTGCAGGACTGTGTATTTTATTTTTGAGAGGTCGAGAGCTTTGAGATAGCTAGTAAATGGATGTTGATCCATTATATGACCTTATACACAGAGGGTAAGCCTTTTTAATTATATTTTTAATTAAAAATGGAAATTAGAAGATATTTTATTATAAATCAGATACACAATTAGTTAAGTGAAGGCACTTAAGAACCTTTGGAAGAGGTTGAAGACTAAGGAAAAATTATGTCTTGGCAAGCTTGAGTATATCAGTGAAGGTGGAGTTCTTGTATAGAGATCAGGCCTGAGAGAATTTGTGTAGTGTTTTAATGAATTTGTAAGCCATTTTTTGCACAAATTAAGTAGAAATGGTCCTGAATATTGGGTAGACTCGGAGACATAGGAAAAAGATGCTAAACTCTATTATAAATTTTGGATGGTAATTTGTCATTTATTCCTATGTTTTAATTTAGTTTTTTTATTTTTTTATTATGAATTCATGCAAATATTAAAATTTGACATTTTACAACATTTTGACAGTTCTAATCTAATTTGATAACCAAGAACACTTAAAGGGCAAAAAAACTTCAATTTCTTTTGAGTATTTCAAGAATTTGATAAGTTTGAGAAATTTAGTATTCATAGTTTAAACGTCACTTTGAATTTATCAGTATAGTTTACACATCAATGAAGGGCCATGTTTGATGGGAAGGGAGATCCTTGTACTTAAATCTTAGATGTTGAAATGTTCTCATTTGAAATTCAAGAGTTATCAACTCCTTGTATGGATGTAAATCCATGTCCATCCTCCCACTTTATGAATCATATAGACACTATAAAACATTATGGGAATATTTGTTTTGATGGTGACCATTAACCCAACAACTTGCTCCAATAAAAGGTTTATTTCAACCAAAATTTGTGTGATAGTTACTAGTAACTAGATAGTTCCAAAATATGTTTGACTAAGGTCCACTTTTGGTTATTCAAATTAGAAAATTGTTTTTAATAGGGCTAATGAGATTTATTTAAGTTGTAAGAAATTTGGACATCGTGAGTACTCATGTATGGTAACTTATGATTATTTGAGTTTTGTTCTTGACTAAGATGTCTCTAATGACCATCAAAGGCCCTAGACATTTGATGGAGAAAATCTAGACCTTCCACCTATTAAAATGGTCCAAAAGGCTAGAACCATGATGCATTTTATAACATTCTATTTTTAAACAATCGCTAGTTTCTCTCTTGGCCTTTTTTTTGGATTATTTTTCTAGTTGTTGGGTATCCTCTTCCCTTTTGGCTTATTTTGTGGATGGTAATGACCAACTTTGGGGTGTGGGATTTAGTCCCTTTTATGCTAAGATACTTCTCCCTCTTTGTCTCTTGTATGAGTTTTGTTTTATTTGGGCTTAATTATTTTATGGTTTGTTTCCTTCTAGTTGCCTTGGTTGGGGCTCTTCTCATTTCCTATTATTTCTACTTATTCATTTTTTGGCTCTATCTTAGGGAGACCTAGGTCTCCCATTATGTTTGTGATAGGTTTCATACTAGTCAAAGGTGGGATTACCTTAATCCAAAAAAGTAATGAAATATAATTTTATATCTCCTTGGTTAGAGTAAAACCCTTTGTTATATGATATATTTAAAAATCATACTATTTTATGAGTAATTGACATAAGGAATGAATAGGGTACATTTGCTAAGGACAAGGTATTTTTTTATTGTTTTTGACATTTTTAAAATATTTTTGGTGGTTTTTCTAATGTTTTTTTATGTTATTAGATTTTTGGGTGATGGTGGCCAAGCTAATATTAGATACCACATGTAAATGAGTGATGATTATATAATCTAAATGGAATTCAATTTGATGTAGTTATCCTAATGAGGGAATAAATTTAATGTGATGATATTAGGTAAAATGATGATGATTAGATGAAAGGTACCCTCCCAAGAATTGATAATAGATGATAAAGTTGTATTATATATGGTTGTTGTATTTTATGGATGAGTGTTTTAACTAAGTATTATATACAATATTATACTAAAATATGAGTAAAGGATTATGCAAACAACCTGAAGATCAATCCTTAAATTGAAATGTCATAGAAAATCAGATAACTAGAGAATGGGTTATATAAACTAGAATATGGGTTATATACAAATGAATAGGTATATATAAAAAAGGGTAATAGATGGACAATGTTATGGGATTCCCCAAAGTAAATAGGCTATATAAAAATAATGGTTTACATATGGTGAAATAAAGTATTTTTCACCATGGTAATTATCCAACGTGCCATAAAAATGGTTTTCACTTTTGGAAATATTTTTTAATTTCTCCTTTTCATTTTTCTTATTTCCTTAATTTGTTTTGAAAATATTTTACAAACATACAACATCACTAGGGTAGTCTAATCTTGAAGTAACTTAAGGTGTATGATGTTCATTGGTTCATTAAAATATTTTCCTTTTTTGTAGTTATTTTTTAAGGACTCAATCCATATTTGGCAATGATGATGTATGGAAATAACCAATTAGGTTCAAACTTTATTTTATTTTCATGATCAACATTCTTATTTATAAGATCTTAGATTTAAAACTCTATCTCTAATTTAATTATTATATATCTACAATGATGATAGTTTTGTTAGGATTGTAAATGGTTAAAGGCATTAAGATATTTCTCATATAAGAGATTTATCTAATTTAGCATTGAGATGAGATATGACTCATCACCTACAAAATTATGTAAAGAGATACATAATGATGGAAGATCTATTTAAATTGGTAATATGGACAAAATGTTAAAGACAACAGAATATGTGGTTGCCCTATTGAGTGTGAAATATTGGTATGGAAAGACCACAAAGTAGGATAAATATGTAAAACTTAATCATGACCAACATCATTGATAGTGTGCCATAATATGTTGAGGATGTTTTTTTTTTATGCCTCTACTTGACTTTTTCCTTAGGTATAGTATGATTTGGACCATTTACGCTTGATATGGTATTATGATCAAAGGCTCTTGACATATTTTTTTTTGAATGACTTACAATTATTTGATATGATATTATAAGGGATACCATAAAAAAAAGTTCAAAATGAACATGGAAATCTATTTTTTAGTTATGTAGGTTAGTAGAATGACTTTCACCCACATAGTAAAGTAATTAGTGGTGGTGAATATGTCCTTATTACCATTAGAATATTTTGATCTTATTTTTATAATGAGGTTTAACCTTCATGTGGATAAGGGGCATATAGTGTTAATGGTTTTTTAGGCTTTTGATGCAACATGGTTTTTACATGGGAACCATTTATTATGGTATTATCATGAATGAATTTTATTCATTGGACAACAATATTAGATTAAAATAAATTTATTTTCAAGCAAAATATCATTAGTATCAACACCAAATGTACCATTATGAAATTAATTAATGATTAAACCAACCTATTCACATCTTAACCACTATAATTAAGATCCACCATAACCTCAAGGGCATAATTTATTTTCAAAGATGGTAAAGTGAGAGGCTCATTAGAAAAAGGATTTTTTGTGTTTATGGTATAAGTTAGAGGGATCAAATTTTCAATGAGGTATGTGTATATTTATTATTACCAAGAGGAAATATGACCAAAAACCTCACATACTATTTTAGATTCATTATTTTTCATGCATTGGACACATCAATTGCTCAACAAAGAACTAGTTATGATTATCATATGGATGCATGTCAAGGAGTAAACCAATTGTGGACATAACATTAGTTGCCTTGTTATTGGCTAAAATGAACTCAATCAAAGTGTATATTTTTTTAAAAAATGTTTTATACCATCCAATATATTTTTATAAGGAGTTAAATTATTATCTTTATCTTGGTATTCATTAGTTACTTGTTTGATGAATAATGAGGAATCCCAAAAAACTAGGAGATGATAAATGGTTTATAAAATTGTGGGATTGAATCTATTAACAAGAAAATCATATTCTTATATGTTGTTGGTACAAGTAAATCCTATATAGAATTATTTTAAAATGACATGACCTTTTGGAGTGAAGAAAAAAATAGCTATCCTTATCCATTATTTTTGAAAGACTAGTTAAATTAAAATTTCAAATTTAATGATTCATCCAAGGACATGATAACTTTAACTAGAAAATCTATGATAATAGGTGTGATATATATAATGGTGCTTATGCCAAGGTATCTACAAGTATTTATCCTTTCACATATTTTTTAATGAAATTATCTATATCAAACTTACATAGAATCCTGACAAACCTAGCCATTCTCCATACTAAAGCTGATTTGTTAGGGATATACTTAAGTGAATCTACCTTTGTTATGATTTTGGTTTTATTATTAGTTATGTAATGAAAATGTTTTTAGAAAGAAAAAATAACTTATATACATGATTTCTTGATGGTAAAATAGTTTAGTTTATATGATAACAAAGTTTTATTTAGATAGTATATCATCATTTCTATTCCCTATTCATAAATTTATGCCAATAATATACACAATACATACTATGTTTCTAAAAAGTTCAGTAGCATAGGTTTTCCTAGAGTTGGTGGCATTAAGAGTGATGGATTTTCTAGATATATCTAGAGATTTGAAAACATTTATTTTCTTTCATCATTCCAATGAAAATATGTGTAATTTTTAAGAATAAATGTGAAATGATGACATATTTATAGAAGCTTTGATGTGAATCTATGGATGGATTTAATCTTACCTTTAAAACTACAAAGCTACTTGATTCTTTTTGGTGAATACATTTATGTTATAGTTTTGACCTTTGTAGGATTAATATCTATACCTTTTATTAATATAATAAAGCCCAAAATATTACTTAAGGTAAAACCAAGCACACATTTCTTTGGATTGAGATGGACCTTGTATTCTTTGAATCAATTTTTTATGTAGTACCATAAGATGATTTTCTTTAGTTCTTAACTTTTCAAAAATATCATCTACATAACATTTAATGATGTGCTAAAGCATATCATGAAAGATCACTATAATCACACATTGATAGATGGATCCATTATTTTCAAGGCCAAATGGAATTTATTGATATGAAAACATTGACCAAGGTGTGATAAATGCTATTGTGTTATTATTCAATATCTATTTTGATTTCATTCTATCCCAAAAAACCATCCATTGAGGATAAAATATCATGACATATGGTGGATTAAAAGATCATGTGTATGTTTGGTAAACTTAATTCATATTTAAGTCATGTTTGATTGATATCTCAAAAACATATTAAAATTTTGATCCCTACTAGTTTATTAGTGATTGGTACTATTTTGGATATCCACTACGAGTAGTCATTTGGTTAGATGAAGCCAACGTATATCTATCTTTTTAACTCCTCCATCATGATTTTATTTTTTTATAGTAATGATGTCGATGTTATTTTCAATTAATAATGGGGATTAATCTTAAAACATTTTTGGAGATGGATTTATATTATGTTCCCCCTTAAGGTCTTACTGATTGGAAGTGCCTTCGTATGATATTATAGAGGGTGCAGCTGTATGGATATGATTATTTTAATCTAAAATATCCCCAATCGATGTTCAATTATCTAACCTAATAAAAAATCCATTCTTATTATCTCCTACTTGGGTAATATCTCTAATTCTTCAAAATTTAGATATGGCCTCATCATTTTTAAATTGATAAAGTGAGGGAGAATGTTTTTAATCACATAGGATAAGTGATGACCTTCTTATTAATTTCTTGCAATATCCCAGGATACAACTTTTGTTCATCTACTTAGATCTACCTTTAAGAACATTTATGGTTTTCTTACTTCTTGTATCAAAATAATACACTATTGTATTGGTCTTGAAAGACAAATAATTTTTTCTTTCATTCTTTATTTATTATTTATTTACACTCCGTATTCTCATCAAAAGACACTTCAATGACCTTAAAACATGGTACTTAGTATGAAGATTTTAATCTACCTCAAAGTAACCATTCCTCAACTATTAAATCACTCAAATGTATATTTTTATTTCTTGGATATTATTAGAGGATAGTATATGCATTTTTAATTCTAAATTTTGGTATGTATTAAATAAACTCAATTCAAAACACATGTATAGTTATTTATCTCCTATATGCCTCATATGACTAATTATATCTTTAGGGGATGAGAGTTAAATCCAAGACATAAAACAACTTAAAATAACTTTTTCTAGTCTTAATTATTGTAATAAAATTATCTCCAGCTTCTATGTGGTTTTCTTGCCCCATCAACATAAAATTCCACTCAAAACCTTATCTTCTTGATGACAACTATATGCAAAATAGTACACAGTTCCCCAAATTTGAAAAATCAAGAGATTAATTCCTTGGTTAGGTTTTAATTTCATTTTTCAAACTTTTCATTCATTATAAACCCTATAGATACCATAATTTAATGCTAAGATGAATCTACATGACTCATTTTCTAAATGGATATACCTAGGTGTTTCCAACTTTAGGTATGCCTATTGATTTAGATCTTATTCAAAATAACCTTTAGTTTAATCCTATTCTCTTCACTCCTTGTTAGGATTATCCTTTATTTAGGATATCATATTTTATCCTAAGTCAAATTTTCATGTATGAAGAAATTTTATTTATGTAAATTATTAATTCACATAAATTTGGATCCATGAGGTGTCATTCACCTCTTTGTGCTCCTTTAGGATTTGATATTTATTTGCATGAGTAACTCATTCCACCACCTAGAACACACCTCTATTCACTTTACAATAGACTAGGACACAAGTGGAACACACTTAGGAGCATTGCAAGGTAATAGTGGGATTTCTTTTAATTCCCATTCTCCTCCTCTAGCTCTATAAAAGAGCCATTCTTATCCTTTTTTCCTTCATTAAAATATCATATCTCTCTCTATTATTATCTTGTACTTTATATTTAATATTGTAATTTTGTATATTTTGTTTGTAAGAATTTGAATAAGATCACAAGGGTTCTATTTTATACATTTAATTTTTTACTTTAAAAATCTTGTGTTATTTATGGTTTGCACTTGAGAGGTAACTTAGTTTTTTGAATTTTTTATTTTTTCCACTTTCATACTATGTCATTGATGATTATGATTGGAATAACTACTTTATGGTATTAGAGCTAAGATCATCTTATCGAAATTTTATTAGAGTGTGCAGATTTTTGTTAGAGAGATTTTATGGATTTTTTTTGAAGTGCTCCACCCTTGTTATCTATTTAATCCACTTCTCTCTCTTTTTTTCTTGTATTATTGATCTGTAACTTATAGTTTCAGGCTACTTGTAAGGAGTATTTTACATTTTATCCTCATTAGCTTGGCCTTCCAATTAAGTTTTTTACCAAGTAAATTTAAAATCTTTATATCAAGTTTCAAAACAAAAAATTATGTTCCTATTTTACTAATGAAAAATATATTATTATATTTTATATGAGATTATCATTTATATTATTTTTCTAAAATCTCATTTTTTAAAATTAATTCTCAACTTATCTCTATCTCTATTATTTATCTGTATTTTTTGTTTTATTTTGGAATATGATTCTCATGCCATCCTTGTATGAAATTTTATTTCCTAAGACATCTATTGTTATATAATATTCTTTATTTTTCATATTACCTATTTGAACTCTCTACCACCTGATCATACCTATCCTTCAATCCTTTTACACTCGGCATACTCAAACACCTTCATTTTCCATTTTAACCATTGCACTCTATTATTACTTATGATTAGTGTCTTATTTATTTTAAATTATAAGATTTTTTCCTAAAATCTCATTCAACCTTGTGTTTTCCAGTATTATCTTTTATACTATTGGTTTATCATTATTTGGCCTGACCATCTTACTCTTCATTTTTTTAGCAATCTACACGTGTCATGGATAACTAGAATGCTCTCTTCCTTATAGGTGCATTTTTTTTTAAAATATTATAGGTGAATATGATTAAAAAGAGTTTCTATATTATAGGTATGTTTCATTCCCTATTTGTGTCCTTTCTATCTTGTCATTCTTCTCTTCATCAGCCATGTAATTCTTTTCTAGGTCTACTTTTTTATGACTTGGAAACTTATAAAACACTTACTCTCTTTATTTTCTTCTTACCATGATTTCGTTTAACATGTGTGTTTTATTTCATGTAGCATCTTAGTTTGAAAAGAAACTTATTTAATTTTTTGCTTTCATTATTACTCTCTAACTTCTAGATCCAGGCTAATTCTAAAGAGTATTTTACATTTTTTTTCTCATTATCTTGGCCTTCCAAGTAACTTTTTTAGAAAGTAAATTTAGAAGCTTCATATTAGGTTTCATATCAAAAAAATAGATTATTGTTTTACTAAAAAAAAAAAAATTATTGTCCTTTATTCTAGATTATCGTTTATATTTTTGTTTTAACATCTCTCTTTTTTATTAATTCTCATATTATGTCTATCTCTTTTATTTATTTTTATTTTTTGTTTTATATTTCCATATTCTCCTCATGTTATCCTTGTACAAAATTTTCTTTACCAAAACATCACTTTTTATCTAATATTCTTTGTTTTTTAATTTACTTATGTCACCTCCCTACTACCTACATCATACATGTCCTTCATTCCTTCTACACTCAACCTTCTCAAAAGCCTTCATTTTCCCTTGTCACTATTTCTTGATGTTATTCCCTTTTTTCAGTATCTTATTTATTTTAAAGTTTGATTTTATTTACCTGACATCTTACCCAACCTTGTGTTTCCCATTATTGTCTTTGGCACTATTGGTTTAACATTATTTTGACTCACCATCTTCCTCTTGAATTTTTTTATAAGTCTACATGTGCCACAACTACCCCAAATATTCTTTTCCTTGCAGGCATAATTTTTTCAAAAACCTTACAGGTGCATTTGATTACAAATAACATCCTATATTATAGGTACATTTCATTCCCTATTGGTATCCTTACTATCTTGGAATTATTCTCTTCATCCACCACATAAATCTTTTCCTGATCCTTTTTTTATGAATTCATGTCTTAAAATGCACTTATTCTCTTTATTTTGTTGTTACCGTGCTTTCCTTTAACACGTGATTTTTATTTCCAGTAACATCTTAGTTTCAAAGGCATGTTCTTTACTTTTATCCTTACATTATTGATCTCTAACTTCTAGTTACATGTTACTTCAAAGGATTTTTTAACATTTTATGCTCATTATCCTAGCCTTCCAAGTAAGTTTTTTAACAAGTAAATTAAAATATTTATATCAATTTTTAAAATAAAAAATTATATTCGTGTTTTACTAACATAAAATAAGTTATTTTCCTTTATTCCATAATATCATTTATATTTTGATTCTAACTTCTTAGTTTTTAATTAATCTTCAAATTATATCTATCTCTATTTTTTTAATTATTTTGGCATACGATTCTCATGTTACCCTTGTAAGACAGTTTCTTTATGAAGATAACACATTTTATCTAATATTCCTTGTTGTCTAGCTTACCTATTTTTCCTCTCTACTACTTGTATCATACCTATCTTTCATTCCTTCCATGCTTAACTATCCCAAACACCTTATTTTTCCCTTCTAACCATTTCCCTTTGTTGTTCCTTCTAGTCGATGCCTTATTTCTTTTAAATCTCATGTTTTTTTGCTTGGCATATGTCCCATCCTTGCATTTCCTAGTCTTGTCTTTGGAACTATTGGTTTAGCCTTATTTGGCCTCAACATTTTCCGCTTGAGGAATTTTAAAAATATATAGTTACCACACTTACCCAGAATATTCTCTTCCTTGCAGACACATTTTTTTTCAAAAATATGGTAGGTGTGTATGATTACAAAAAGAATCCTATATTATAGGTACGTTTCATTACCTATCAGAATCCCTACTAGTTTAGCTTGATTCTCTTCATCTAACATGTAATTCCTTTCCATATCCATTTTTTTGTGACTTGAAATCTTACAATGCACCGATTCCCTTTATTTTATTAATTCCAAAATTTCTTTTAAAATGTTCATTTTCTTTCTTGTAGCATACTAGTTTCAAAGGTAACTTATTTACTTTTTGGCTACTTTATTTCTACTAATTATTTTATTCCTAAGCATTGTTTTAAATCTCTTCATATTTGTTTTTGCTTTATCGGTATGTACTTTTAAAATACCAAACCTCTTTCTTCCTTTCTTGGGTGATTTATTTCCTAGATTATAGAATTCTTCATTTGCTAATTTTTTTATATATTCAAAACTAATAAGCATGCACTTCAAGTTGTAGTTTTTATATAATAAATTCAAAAAAAAAACAAAATCAAAATATAAGGGCCACTTTAATTTTATAGTATATAATTAATCTCATTACCTCTTTTTTTAGTTTTTTAAAATGCACTCATTATAATATAATTTTCCATTCCTATGTACAAATAGCATAATGGGCTTTATATTATTTTTTGAGCATAATTAAGCATTAAGTTGCCTACACTTTTGTTAAATAAATTATAAAATGTTTTTTTTTTAAACTTCAACTCTCTTAATAAAAAAGAGGCTCTTGAAACTATTAATATTATCCTTTCCATATCAACTTTGAAATGTTATCCATCTTATTTTTTAATCAATTCTCTATCCTATTTTAGATTCTATTATTTCCCTTGATATCTCCCTTACATTTTTATAAAGTCTTTTCTTTGGCATTCTTGCCCCTCCTTTGCACTTTTTTTTGTAAAAGTGACTTCTTCTTTCCTATTCACTTTCCAAGTATTGAGTGAGATTTTGAGGCACAATGATTTCATTACTTTAAAATTTAAACTCACATCTATCAATTACCACTTATGAAAATCTCATACATAATACATTTTCACTCTCCAACATTTGGTGAGCATGTTAGATCCCATAGACCCTAAATATGATTTAAAGACTACCTCCAACGAAGTTTAATAAAAATGGTAAGTGAAAAATGATGAGACCCTCTAAATTACATGTGCACATTGATGGTTTTTTCCTAACATCCATTGATTTTTTAAAGATTAAGTATATTTATGACATGGTGAATGAATCTCACAAAATTCAAATTAAAGATCATTTATATGATTTAAAGTATAATTACTTTAAAACTATGGATAATATATTGTTTAGAGTTTATTATTTACATTCTCAATTAACTGGTTTAGCCATTAAAATTTTATATTAAAATTTGATTCATATTATCATGAAAAAATGGTTGCCTCAAACTTCTCAATAGTTTATTACTGACATTCATTCACAACTAGATTTTCCTACTTTATTTGCTTTGTTGATGTTGGAAGTATTTTTTAATTTCTTAAAATAAGAAGAAGAAAAGTTGATTCAATTTGGTAATCTTAAGACTAATGAACATGCTTTTGTTTCTAGACACCAACATAAGAATGGAAAATAACATACTATGTCTAATAATACACATGATAATAATGATAAGAAATATATATACAAACCTAATAAAAATTTAAAGAGTAATTCTTGTGACAAAAATAATAATGATAAAGATCACTACTTAAAAAATTAATGTGATAGCAAAAGTGGAAAGCTTAAGGTCAAAGACAATGCTATCACTAGTAACACTAAAACTCAAGATAAACAAAAGTATTATACTAGAGCTATTTTAACTTATGCTTTGTGTGATTCTCCTATTGAATGGATTACTTATTTTGGTGCTCTACTCAACATATGATATATAATGCTAAGTTGTTTAATTTTTTATATCTATATATTTCTAATAATCATCTAAGTGATACAAATCATGTTTATTCCAATTTTGAAGCTATAAGAACTGTTAAAATCCATAATGTTCAATTACGTAATGTCTTGCTTATTCATAATTTGAAATTGAATTTGTTTTCTATTCCTTATTTATGCAAATAGGACTATAAAGTATAATTTTCTAATGACACTTTTTATGATTTATCTACTAAGCAAGATTTTTAAGTAGTTTTTACTGACTTTATACATAATGATAAATTGTTTAAATTTACATATTCTCTTATTTATCCTCTTTTAATACTTTGATTATTTATAATGATGCTAAATTTTGGCATGAAATATTAAGACATATGAATTATTAAATTATTTATCTTATGAACAAACTTAATATGGTACAAGGTTTACCTAAAAATAATCCCACTACTTCTACTTATTATAGTTTTATGGATTGTAAAATTATTTAAATTTAAATAGAATATTTTATTAAGAATCACTCTTGGAATGCTAATAAAAATATTAATTTAGTTAATATTAATGGTGAAAAGTATGCTTTAACTTTTTTTGATGATTTCACTTGATGAGTTTGGATTTATTTATTTAAAAAAATATCAAGTCATAGACAGTTTTATTGAGTTTCATGCCTTTGTTGAAAAATAATCTCATTTTTATCTATGCATATTACACACTAATGATGGTACTGAATATGCTAACATTTTTTTTTTGATATTGTAAAAAACATGGAATTAAACATGAAAAAAAATATTTTTTACACACCTGATAAAAATCGTGTTGTTGAATTGTAAACATAGGACTATCACTGAAATCGCTAGGTGTTTGTTGCATGATAAAAATATGCATTATAAATTTTGGGTTGAAGCTATGTATTATGTTGTCTATATCATTAATATTACTTCCACTAAATCTATTGTAAATATTACACCTAAACAATTTTTGAGTGGTATAAAACCTAATCTCAAGCATTTACATGTTTTTGGTTATGATGCATTTAATCATAATCCAATTTAAAAATGTAAGAAGTTAGATTATAAACTATATACTTTTATCTTTATTGATTATGATGAATCATCTAAATCTTATAGGTTGTATGATCCTCAAACTAACAAAACCAAGATTAAACAAGATGTTAATATTTCTAAAAATTGTGTACTTGACTATAATTCTACTTCAAATTCTCTTGATATTGTTTATGTTTCTTTTCTTTCTAAAACTAGTGATAATGATAATGATAATGATGTGTTGCATCATGATTTTATTTTTCAAGTTCTTTCTTCTTATTCTAGTCTTTCCACACCCATATGTATGCCTAGTGGGCCAATACTATAATAGAAGATTATGGAGTTGATGTATATCTTAATGATACTAGTAAAACTAGGCAATAATTTTACAATTATGATTTGATGTCTAAACTTATGCATAATATTGATTCCCAAGGTTGGGATGAAACTCTAATTTTTAGTTTGCATAGCTACAATAGAGCTTGCATATATTTGTCTAATATGTTTTTTTTATAGGTCTACTTGGCTTACCAAACACTAATACTTATTGAGATATATTTTCCTATTCCATGATCAAAAACATGAAATTATTCAACTCAAAAAGAGGTGGAAAAAATTCAACTCATTAAGCACATTTAATAGATTCAATAAAAAGTAAAAATAATTTGAGAAAAGGGTAATGTTAATTCAGTGTAGCATCATGAGAACCATATAACTCCACATGCCTTCAAGGTTTGTGATCAATTCTACATACACCTGTAAAATGAAATATTGATAGGACCGTTTTACAATATTTATCCACTCAGAAATGGGCCATGTAGCATCAAAAATTAAGTAAGAGATAACACTTTCTATCTTAATATATAACATTATATTTGGTTTCATCTAGTATTTTATGCATATCTCTTCAACCATTGACTTCCACTTATGTTAAATTTCGTGGATACCATACAAACTCTTCAAAAGATAAAGATCAATCCAAATTACAACATCCTACTAAAATTATATCAATTCATTGATGCTTGGGTCAAATAGACTCATAAAAAAAATGTCTTTGATATTTTAAAATTAGTTCAAGTGTATTCCTGGGGAATATGTTTTATTGAAGTTTAGATTTCCATTTTTTCCACATATCTTCTATTATAATTTCATGCAATGGGGACCATTTATATTCAAGGATAAGAAACTGGTCAAGAGCATCTTTTCCACTATATATTGTTACACCTCAAAAATATTTTATGCTTAGTCTCATGCTAATTTTAAAAACATCACAATTCGGTTCCACACCTATGTAAAAATTGATAATATTTAACTCTAGTTATGCATTATTGCACAATTCTTATAGTGTCAATATTATTTTTATGTCATTAATAATAATAACTAGTGAAATTATAGAATTCATTAATTAAGAATGGGTTATTAACATCACTTCTAACAATTTAAATAGTGCTTCATCTCCCTCCATTTCATATAAATGTACATTTAAATTATTTTTTATAAATTATGTAAACAATAATGATGTTAGGGAGAACATTGAAACCATACATCTAACCAATTATATATTTTATAGAACTTAACATAATAAAACATTGTAATTAATTTTTTACATTATTTTTAATCATATTCCTTTATTTTTAATTTATTTAACACCTTTCACCTTCATGTCCTCTATCAATTATGATATAATTATATTCATAACCATTTTAAATGAATTTAAGTAGGCTATCCACAAAGTCTCCTCTTGTGCTCTAGATGAATAATACTTCACAAAGATTTACTTGAATAGTGGATATCACCAAATACGAATAAGGAAAGGTGATGAGTGGAATACGATGTCTGAAAGATAAGATGTATTATATGAGTGCTTGGTCATGAAA
>JARHVA010006359.1:707500-745000 GCA_037957365.1 Torreya grandis
TTCTTTCACCTGGATAAAGCAATGTATGAACGTCTAGGTTCATAAGTCACATTTTATCAAAAAAATTATACTTAGTATAGAAACAAATAACGTTTAGTGTTTTTCAGTATGATGTTATTTCAAATAAAAAAATTATGTTATTTTACATTAAACTATTGTGGAGTTAATTTATAGAGCCCTTGTGTAGGTGTAAATATATATTCATTATCTCTGGAGTTAATTTATAGAACCTTTGTATAGGTGTAAATGTAATTTCATTAACCTTACATAGTTAATGAATCTTCTAATCTTAAAAGGTTAAAAAATTAATATTTAACTTACTCATAAACCTCTACATAAATATGTTTTAGAAGTTTTACAAAGAGAAGTTAAGTAAGAGTTTTTAAATGAAAAATGAATTAATGTTTATATATATTTCATACATGTTTAAATATATAATGAAGTGGTAGTGGTGCTAAAAAAAATGAGTGGTAATGTGTTCATAACCTTTTGTATAGACTTATATTCATAGATTATGTTTGTTAATTGTTGTGATATACACTTTAGATGTGTGATCTATGCATATGGTATTAAATGAAAAAAACACTTCTAAACAAATTGAATTTTTTAATTGATGGGGAATAAATATTATTTTAAAGATAGATAAAGGATTTGTTTCAAATTCCTAACTATTATTTATTTCTTTGGATGTTAAAATTATTAAATTTCACACCATGATGTAATACTGGGCATTGGTAGAATACTATGTGTTTACTAATTTTTCCTTAAGTACGTGATTTATTTGAATTTAATAAGGTAAAAAACTTATTCATATAACTACAAAAACATACCTTTATATAATAACACCTTAATATTTTAGAGAGATTTATATTTATAGTGATTAACAAATAGCATCAAAAGGAAATAGGTTATAATAAATCTCATTTGAGATATTTTTGGATGCAAGGTAATCACTAAGTGGATTGGAGGTGTGTGTAAGTTGTAATTTATATTATTTAAATAAAAAAAGACTTTTTTATAATATTTTTTATACATGATTTTGAGATGATTCAATGTTTGTGTTAAATTTGAGGCCTCAATGGCTACAAAAATCTTTCATTAGATCCCTTAATTGTGACTACACACTTTTGTAGATGTTACTATAAGTGAAATGACATATGAATATTACAATATACTAGACATTTTTTTTGGAATTGGGACAAATTTTTATAAGCATTAGAGTCTATGACATTATAATGATATATATGTAAAAATTTAAAATGTTGGATATAAAAAAATATTATTAGGAATAATATGTAAAAGTATAAATGGGTCAAAGAATAATACTATGTCCTACTAGATGGACAAAAATAAAAAAGCAAATAAATCCTAAATATTACTTAATAAGTTTTTAAAAATAAAATTTATATGTATTTTATCTTTGTATATAATATAAAACACATATGTTTGATGAATATTATTCCCTAAAATTGAAAATATTTTGAGTAGAGATTGCAAGTGTATGTGATCTCATTATACCAAAAAGTTGGACACAATATTATACTTTTACCCATAAATAATTCATTAAATATAAAATAAAAAAATTATAATATCCTTTAGTATTATAAGTAAACACTTAAATTTAATAATCCTTTCATTAAAATCCAAACAATATTAGAACTTCAAAATTTTGGCAAATTCATACTTTAAATAGAATAAATATTACATGTAAAACATATAAATAAATACATAATAATAATGGTATGTAAATTATTAGAAAATAATACAGTAATTATATATTTGTCATATGTTTTACTAACAAACAATGCAATGGTAGACATGCATATAAAAATTTATTAGGATAAAACATCGTTTAATATCTTAAATTCACCACTACGATCCATAGAGAACATTTGTTAAAATTCCTTTGATAAGTTACCTTATGTGAAGTTGGTACATCACTTTAAAAATTATTTATCATTATGGCCTAATACATTACACACGTATATTTTTATATCATTGTAATAGTACATAAAATATTATAGTTTATAAAACACATTTTATTGCATAAAAGATAAATTATGAAAATATTATAAATTACTATCAATTTAAAGTATATGTTATTTAATTTTATATTTTTTTGGAAAAGTCTAAATTTTTTTATAGGTCTACAAAATTTTAATTGTGTGTAGTTTGGGTGATACACAAGGTTCTTGCACAAGTAATAATTTCAAAGGATGTTATGTTGATTGATTGTGTAAGGAAATATAGTTATGTGTGAATATGTGGACACTTCCTATGAAAATTTTATAATTTTTTAACATGAAAAATTGATGATAAATATTTGAAAAATTATTTTATTATATTCATCACATAATGAAATGTTATGAAGTAGAGTGCAGTGTTTGAGTACTACTAAGGTGTTGCAGGGAAATATAGAAGATGAAAATAAATGAAGGTTATCTTAATTGATTTCTACACACTCTTTAATTATTTCTAATATAATAAATAAGTGTGTGGAATGTCTTGGGTAGATAATTTATATTCTTACCTAGTAAGTATTTCATAAAATAACTCAAAGTCAAGCATTTGGAATGTGACACTTAAGGAATCCATGTTAGAGAAAAAGGTAGAATAAAATATTTGGAATGGACATTTCAACTTAGATAAAATTAGATACATGCTCTTCATATTTATTATTTCTTCCACTCCCCTCCAATTATGTTAACAAGCGGTAAAATCTTTGGAATTGAGAGAAGTAATCTCAATTTCAAGCTGCATGGCTCTCATGTGATCTAATTTTACAAATAAACCCTTTATTTTATCTCATATTTTGAAAGGAGATTAAAATCTATTAAAATGAAACAAAATACTATGATTCATAATATTTCCTATCAAACCCATACAATCATGTAATTTGCATTAGTGCTGAATTTATTATAGTCCCTAATGAATATGGTTGAACTTCAGTCATTATGTCCTATAATCATTTCCGTTTAATGATTGTTTCCATTATAGGTCTCTAATTATGTTAATTATGTATATTTAAAGGATCAAAATAATATAAACTAAAATAATAGCACAAGTTAGTAAATCACCAAAGAGAAAAAAAATGTAAAAGGGTGCACAAATGGACATTGAGATAACCCAACCAAAAGATTTATATTGAGTCCCTCCAAATTTGGCACTTGAAAAAATTATTTACTAGTTATAAAAAATAACAAAAATGTATCAATAATTTAAAAACATACACCTTTGAAAAAGATAGAATTTATTTTTGAGTTACAGTTCAAAAGTTATGGGTCTTACAAATTTCCTGTCAATGTGTCAAAATAACAAAAATTGCACTCAAAAGTAATTTTCATGAACAAAATGAAAATGGATCTATCCTTACAACCACTCTTTGGAACCATTATTTCAAATAAGATGTCCTTAAATAAATTAAAATGAAGAATATATCAGCTATACACCCCTATGAGCTTGTAAAGGGAACAAACATCCACTATAGGTAAAACAATATACTATGTGTGCATGAAAAAGTTCATGTTCAAAAAAATAAAACTAGATATTAAATGAAGGTGGAAATTACCAAATTTAGATTACCTTTTAAAAGAGAGGTAATGAAGAAGACATTTTAAATAGTTGTTTATTTGTGAAATGCACCCTAAAGTCTACCTATTGTCTAGAAGCACCGAAAATGACAAACCATCACACAAAATTCTAGATCTAAACAAATCCATATAGTTTCTTCCAAAGAAAAATATATCCACATAGATTTTTCAAAAAGTGAGTAAAACCCATTAATTATTTCCAAGTAAAGGTCTTGGCAGTCTAGATTTGTGCATTTTTTAAGAAAAACATATTAAGCCATTGGAAAATGGCCAAGAACAATGAAAAAATACCAAAAATGAGAAAAAGAATCTAATAAAGTTAGGAATAATACATTTCCCTTGTCCTTTCATGTATATAGATCAGTAAAGCCCCATGAGAAGAACAAAATTTGAGAAAATAAAGAAATATCCAAATAACTAGGTCAAAGAAGAACAAAAACATCCAAATAAAAAACTTGACATCAAGATTGACAAATGGATGTTTGAAAAGATAATATACTTGATACCATGAAATGAATGAGAAAAATATCATTCAAAAAATGCATAAATCTAAAGCATTGAAAACAAAAGCATTACAAGATGTTGTAATGATGAAATGCAAAAACATGATAAATAATATAATATTATGATATTGCTTATTATAAAGGAGATTCCTTGCATAAATAGGCAAGGTAAGATAAGATACAAGAAAAATTATCTAATGTAGAATACATTCATAAAAGGACAAACTAGGAAAAAGATGAAAACTAGCTATAAAACCTAGAAAAAGTGAGAACATAATCTAAAAATTCAAACTACTAATAGGAGATATGACTATTACATTTGAGGATTTATGTAGGATACTTCACCTCCATATATGAGGTGTGAAGTTTTATTAGAGAGAGTCTACAAAGGCTGTATCACTAGATAAGATCTTTATAGAGGATATTATCCCTATGATAGACTATGAGATAAAATTGGATTTTAAAATTGTATTAGAGGAGATATAGGGACTAATATTGGTGTTAATGGCTCTTTTTGGTGATGTACTAATTCCAAAAAAGAGTGGGAGATTGTTTTTAATGGGATTATTAGAGGTTACCATGGTTATGTTGAAGAGGGCACAAGATTTCACATGAGGACCTTACATTTTAGAACACTTATACAAATAATTATATACATTCATTGACAAGTAATAAACTATCATAGGGTTTCCCATGATACTATAGGTTTAGACATGGGAATAGATTATGGTGGAGAGTCCTATTGGGTAGCTGTAATAGAGAGCATATAGAGATCCATTTGCATATGGATGTTATATTGTGATAGGTTCATGGAGGACACATATGGATGATTTGAAATTTTAAAGTAGGGATTTTGATGATTTGGGACTAATAAATATTATATGGAGACCATACAAGGATGCATATCCATAGAGGGCACAAGATGCATGTAACATTTATTACATATTGAGACCTTGTTACATCATTATTTAACATGATTACATTATATAGTGTTATAGGACATACAAGGTGCTAAGATAGTTTTGCATATGACATGTTATAGCAACAAGACCACATGTGTTTTTAGGATCACTGTGAGATAGAGCTCAATGGAGGCTAGGTATAGATTTTAGGTTTTTAAAGCATAATTGATTATATATGTAGAATGTACCATACCATCTAAGGAGAGATATTTTAAATGTAGTGGTGATGAGTGCCCTAAAAAAAGGTGGGAGATTATATGACCCATTATATTTATAGTTTCTTACATGAAACTTAGTACATGGAGACAAAGATTACATATAACATTAAGAGTCTGATAATGGAGGATAACACAATAGATGGAACCTACATGTAGTTATCCTAAGACATGATATATATGATGGTGTGAGTATGTCCACATTGAGGAGGCATGATTTTTATAGTTATAGGTTGAGGAGGAAGAGGGTGATAGAGTAAGAGAAGTTACATGTATGATTGTGATTGAAAACAATAAGGAGTGAGATGGGGAGGGTAGAGGATGCATGTTCCACCAGAGATCCATATTGGTAGAGATGATGAGGCTAGATCATGAGGGATAACATGATAAATAGAGATTGAGGCCTTAATTATGTGACTACATGCAGAGGTTAGAGTTAGAGATATGGAAATTATAGGACTAAATATTGATGGAATAGATTTGGGGGGGGGGGGGTCAGAGAACTATAGAGATAGTGAGATTACAGGTAGAGGTTGATATATTGAATTTAGAGTCTATAAACACAAAGGAAGCTTTAGTAATTTTTGATGTAGGGACACAAAAAAAGGATGATGTAAGGCTTATAAATAGATTCCACATAGAGTGGGATGCCTTGAAGATAGATTTAAAGAGGGTGAAAGGTTCTTGACTACACCAAGTTAGCTAAAGGCCCTATTATATGCTATTAGGGTGATGGAGAAAGTGACCTATTAAAAGAGTGTATTAAAATAGGTAGTGCCACTAAATAAATAAACACCTTAATTTAAAGAGTATTCAAGTATTAGGAAATAATGATAAAGGGATGAGGATAACACAAATGATGACATTAAATTTTTTTTGGCCAATCATCTCACCATGCCATATTTTCTCAATGGAGTACACCACATCGACCTATATCACCTCTTATAGATCAAATATGAAGAGATAGAGGATGATGATAGATAAAAAAAATTAATATGTATTCAAGATGGATTAATGCATATACATTTTTTATATATAAATGTGACACATTTGTTTTATTGATGGACACATGATAGATATATACATGGTTTATTTTGATGTGATTATGTTATGTATTGACTTATGCTTGTCATTATTTTATTTTGATATATGTAGTACATGAATAGATTAATAAAATATTTTGTCTCTTATCCATTTAATATTTGACACGTGTTAGTCTTTATATGTTTAGTATATGATGATATACAAAATCAATGTCAAATGCTTTAGATAAAGTGAGATAGATTAATAATTAATTTTAATAGTATTTTCTGGGAGATCTAACAAAATTTCCAGCATTATATTTTAACATGATCTAAGAAACCTTTATTTCTATGTTTTGAAATATAGTATGCACAAGTGATATAGAAAAACCATGATGTATATAGTTTTATGTGCCTAGGGACTGATGCAGTCATGAGTGAAAGACATAATGAATAATGATATATAAGATGATAATAACATTGATTTAATACACAAAGTGATCTAGAATCAAAAAATAACTATAAAAACAAGTAAGAATATCACACTATCTATAAAATAAATAGTCTGTATAAAAAATTAAACAATTACCTTTGATCTTTAAAGCTACTGAATGGAACCCAATTCTATATGTTGCCAATAAGGACCTTGAAGAAGTAGGAGAAAAGTTAAAAATTTCTTGGTGGAAAATTTTGTGGGACCAAGACATGACATCAAATCAATAAGGAATTATATGATAAGAAAAGGGAATGGGATTGATGAAGTTAATATTTTTTCTCTTAATAACAATTTTTATTTTCTTTTAATTGCAACGATGATTAAATAAGAATGATTAATGAAGGGCCATGGTTGATGGGAAGGGAAATCATCATGCTTCAATCTTAGATGTTGAATTGGTCTTATTTTAGCTTTAATATTGATCAAATTGCTCTATGTATGGAACTCCCTGACCTTCCTCCCACACTATGAATGGTATAAACACTATAAAACATCACAAAAATATTTGGTTATACACTGACCAGTTACCCAACCACCCAGTCTCGTAAAATGTTGATTTCAACCAAATTTTATGTGTTGGTGACCATTAAGTAGACACTTCCAAAATATTTTTTGAATGAGGTCTACCTTTGGTTATTAGAACTAGGAAATAATTTTTAATAGGTGTAATCATATTTTTTCAAGTTGTAATAAATTTGGAAATCATGAGTACTCATATATGGTAACTTATGGAGATTCAAGTTTTATTCTTGACTAAGATGATTCTAATGACAATCAAATGCCCTAGACATTTGATGGAGAAAATATAGACCTATATATGTTTAAATTATCCAAAAGGATGGGAACCATGATGATTTCTATCCCATTCCAAGTTTAAAAAATCTTTGGTGTCTCTCATGGTTATTCTTATTCAGTGGTTTTTCCAGTTTTTGGGTATCCTCTTCCATTTTGTCTTATTTTATGGTCAATTTTGACCAACCTTGGAGTGTCGGATTGGGTCCCTTTTATGCTAAGATAATTATCCCTCTTTAGATCTTGCATGATTTTTTTTTAGTTGGGCCTAATTTTGTTGTGGTTTATTTCCTTTTGGTTGCCTTGGTTGGGCCTTTTTTCATTTCTTGTTATTTCTACTTGTTCATGTTTTGGCTTTGTCTTGCAAAGAACAATGCCTCCCATTATGTCTGAGATGGGTTCCACACCAGGGAAAGGTGGGTTTACCTTAATCCAAAATATTAAACAAATGTAATTTTGTATGTCCTTCGTTATAGTAAAACCTTTTCTTATATGATATATTAAACAATGATAACTGTTATATGAGTAATTTACATATTGAATGAATAGGATATGGTTACTAAGGAGAAGGTATTTTCTATTGTTTTTGTCATTTTCTTTCTATATTTTTAGGTATTTTTCTAATGTTTTTTTATGTTATTAGATTTTTGGGTGATGGTGGCCGAGATAATATCATATACCACATGTAAATGAATATTTCCTGCATAATATAAATGGACCTTATGTTAATGTAGTTATCCTAATGAGGGATGAAATTGAAAGTGATGATATTAGGTAAGATGATGATGATCAGATGAAATGTACCCTTTAAAGAATTCATAATAGATGATAAATTTGTATTATATATGAGTGTTGTTGTATTGGATGGATGAGTGATTTATCTATCTATAATGTATAATATTCTACCGAAATAAGAGAAAGGTTCATGTATGCAACCTTAAGATAAATCCTTGATCTAAAATGTTATAGGAAACTGGATAGCTAGAGAATTGGTAATATACAAATGAATAGGTATATATAAAAAGGGTAAGGGATGGATAATGTTATGGGATGCCCCAAAGTAATTAAGGTGTATAAAGATAATGTTACTTGTCCAACGTGCCATAAACATTATTTACACTATTGGAATGATTGTTTTCTTTCTCCTTATTTTATTTTTTTTAATATTTTATAAACATAAAACATCACTATAGTAGTCTGAACTTGAAATAACTTGATGTGCATTATTTTCAATGGTTCATCAATCTCTTTTATTTTATTTTTATCTATTTTATAAGGACTCAATGCATATTTGGTAATGACAATGTATTTGACTAACTAATTAGGTTCAAACTTTATTTTATTTTGATGCTCGGATTTTTTATTATTTACAAGATCTTAGATTTAAAACACTTTAGCTCTAATTTTCTTATTATATACTTATATCGATAATATTTTTGATGTAATTTGAAATGGTTAAGGGAATTAATATGTTTCTCATCTATGATATTTATCTCATTTAGAATTAATATGAGATATGATTCATTTTTTAAAAAATGGTGTAAATAGATACATAATGATGGAAAGTGTATTTAAACAGGTAATATGGACTTAATGTTAAATAAAAGGGAATGTTTGGTTGCCCTCATAAGTGTAAAAATATTAGTATGATAAGCACACAAAGTTGGATAAACATGTAATAAAAATAATGACAAACATCATTGATAATGTGCTTAAGTATTTTGAGGATGCTTTTGTTTAATGCCTCTACTTAACTATTTCCTTAGGTATAGTATGTTGTGGACTATTTATGCTTGATATTGTATTCTTCTAAAATGCTCTTGACATTGTTATTTTTTATGGACTTACCATTATTTGTTATGATAGTATAAGGTATACTAAAAAAACAAGTTTAAAATGAATTTGGAAATCTATTTTATAGCTACATAGGTTAATAGAATGACTTCAACCAACATAGTAAAGTACTCATTGGTGGTGTTTATGTCCTTATTACCATTAGAATATTTGGATTTTATTTTTATAATGAGGTTTAACCCCCATATGGATAAGGGACATGGAGTATTAATGGGTTGTAAGGCTTGTGATGGAACATGGATTAGGTCATCATGTTTTTGGCATAGGAAAAATTTATTGATGTATTATAATTAATCAATTTTATTCATTGGCCAATAATATCAAATTAATATAAATCTATTTGCATGGACCATGACACTAGTATAAACACCAAAAATACCATTGTGAACATATTAAATGACTAAATCCACATATTGAGAGCTTAAGCACTATAATTAAGTTCCATCATAACCCTAATGGTATAATTTATTTTCAAGGATAGTAAAGTGGGAGGTTCACTGGATAAATGCTTTTTTATGATTGTGGGTTATGTTAGGGAAACAAAATTTTCAATGAGGTATGTGTATATATCTTATTACAAAGAGGAAATAGGATGAAAAACTCGCATACCATTTTAGATTCAATCTTATCATACACTAGACACTTAAATTTATCAACAAAGAGCTAGATGTGACTATCATATAGATTCATGCCAAGGAGTGAACTAATTATGGCCATAAAATTAGTTGCCTTCTTATTGGATATGGGAACTCGATCAAAGTGTATAGTTTTAATAAATGTTGAATACCATCCACCATGTGTTTATAAGGAGTTAACTTACCATATTTATCTTGGTATTCATTAGTTACTTGTTTGATGAATAATAAGGAATCCCCAAAAATTAGGAGATGCTAAATATTACATACAATTATGGGATTAAAGCTAGGAATAAGAGATTCATATTAATATATGTTGTTGGTACAAGTAAATGCTATCTCAAATTATTTTAGAATGACATGACCTTATGGAGTGAAGAAAAAAATAGCTATCCTGATCCATGACTTTTGAAAGACCTATTAAATTAAAATTTCCACTTTAATGTTTCATCCATGGACATGTTAACTTCATCTAGAAATTCTATGATACTAGGATTGATATTTGAAATGTTGCTTATGCCAAGGTATCTACAAGTATTTATCCTTTGACTTATTTTTGTATGAAATTCTCTATATCAACTCACATGGAATCATAACCCACCTAGCCATTCTCCCTGTTAAAGCTAATTTGGAAGTGATATACTTAATTGAGTCTACTGTTTTAATGATTTTGGAACTTGAATATGGATTATGCAATGACAAGTTTTAGGGAAGAAAAAATAGTTTATATACATTATTTCAATGGTTAAGGGCATTAATATGTTTCTCATCTATGATATTTATGTCATTTAGAATTAATGTGAGATATGATTCATTTTTAAAAAAATGGTGTAAATAGAAACATAATGATGGAAAGTGTATTTAAAAAGGTAATATGGAATTAATGTTAAATAAAAGGGAATGTTTGGTTGCCCTCGTAAGTGTAAAAATATTGGTATGGTAAGCACACAAAGTTGGATAAACACGTAATAAAAATAATGACAAACATCATTGATAATGTGCTTAAGTATTTTGAGAATGCTTTTGTTTAATGCCTCTACTTAACTATTTCCTTAGGTATAGTATGTTGTGGACTATTTATGCTTGATATTTTATTCTCCTAAAATGCTCTTGACATTATTATTTTTTATCAACTTACCATTTTTTGTTATGACAGTATAAGGTATACTAAAAAAACAAGTTTAAAATGAATTCAGAAATCTATTTTATAGTTACATAGGTTAATATAATGACTTCAACCAACATAGTAAAGTACTCATTGGTGGTGTTTATGTCCTTATTACCATCATAATATTTGGATTTTATTTTTATAATGAGGTTTAACCCCCATATGGATAAGGGACATGGAGTATTAGTGGGTTGTAAGGCTTGTGATGGAACATGGATTAGGTCATCATGTTTTTGGCATAGGAAAAATTTATTGATGTATTATAATTAATCAATTTTATTCATTGTCCATTAATATCAAATTATTATAAATCTATTTGCATGAACCATGCCACTAGTATGAACACCAAAAATACCATTGCAAACTTATTAAATGACTAAATCCACATATTGAGAGCTTAAGCACTATAATAAAGTTCCATCATAACCCTAATTGTATAATTTATTGACAAGAATAGTAAAGCAAGAGGTTCACTGGATAAATGCTTTATTATGATTGTGGGTTAAGTTAGGGAAACAAAATTTTCAATGAGGTATGTGTATATATCTCATTACAAAGAGGAAATAGGATGAAAAACTCGCATACCATTTTAGATTCAATATTATCATACACTAGACACATAAATTTATCAACAAAGAGCTAGATGTGACTATCATATAGATTCATGCCAAGGAGCGAACTAATTATGGCCATAAAAGTAGTTGCCTTCTTATTGGATATGGGAACTCGATCAAAGTGTATAGTTTGAATAAATGTTGAATACCATCTACCATGTGTTTATAAGGAGTTAACTTACCATATTTATCTTGGTATTCATTAGTTACTTGTTTGATGAATAATAAGGAATCCCCAAAAACTAGGAGATGCTAAATATTACATACAATTATGGGATTGAAGCTATGAATAAGAGATTCATATTAATATATGTTGTTAGTACAAGTAAACACTATCTAAAATTATTTTAGAATGACATGACCTTATGGAGTGAATAAAAAAATAGTTATCCTGATCCATGATTTTTGAAAGACCTATTAAATTAAAATTTCCACTTTAATGATTCATCCAAGGACATGTTAACTTCATCTAGAAATTCTAATATCTGAAATGTTGCTTATGCCAATGTATCTACAAGTATTTATCCTTTGACTTATTTTTGTATGAAATTCTCTATATCAACTCACATAGAATCATGACCCACCTAGCCATTCTCCCTGTTAAAAGTGATTTGGAAGTGATATACTTAAGTGAGTCTACTTTTTTAATGATTTTCGAACTTGAATATGCATTATGTAATGACAAGTTTTTGGGAAGAAAAAATAATCTATATACATTCTTTCAATGGTTAAGGGCATTAATATGTTTCTCATCTATGATATTTATCTCATTTAGAATTAATGTGAGATATGATTCATTTTTTAAAAAATGGTGTAAATAGAAACATAATGATGGAAAGTGTATTTAAACAGGTGATATGGACTTAATGTTAAATAAAGGGGAATGTTTGGTTGCCCTTGTAAGTGTAAAAATATTGGTATGGTAAGCACATAAAGTTTGATAAACATGTAATAAATATAATGACAAACATCATTGATAATGTGCTTAAGTATTTTGAGGATGCTTTTGTTTAATGCCTCTACTTAACTATTTCCTTAGGTATAGTATGTTGTTGACTATTTATGCTTGATATTGTATTCTTCTAAAATTCTCTTGACATTGTTATTTTTTATCGACTTACCATTATTTGTTATGACAGTATAAGGTATACTAAAAAAACAAGTTTAAAATGAATTCAGAAATCTATTTTATAGTTATATAGGTTAATAGAATGACTTAAACCAACATAGTAAAGTACTCATTGGTGGTGTTTACGTCCTTATTACCATCAGCATATTTGGATTTTATTCTTATAATGAGGTTTAACCCCCCTATGGATAAGGGATATGGAGTATTGATGGGTTGTAAGGCTTGTGATGAAACATGGATTAGGTCATCATGTTTTTGGCATAGGAACAATTTATTGATGTATTATAATTAATCAATTTTATTCATTGTCCAATAATATCAAATTAATATAAATCTATTTTCATGAACCATGCCACTAGTATGAACACCAAAAATACCATTACAAACTTATTAAATGACTAAATCCATATATTGAGAGCTTAAGCACTGTAATAAAGTTCCATCATAACCCTAATTGTATAATTTATTGACAAGGATAGTAAAGCGAGAGGTTCACTGGATAAATTCTTTATTATGATTGTGGGTTAAGTTAGGGAAACAAAATTTTCAAAGAGGTATGTGTATATATCTTATTACAAAGAGGAAATAGGATGAAAAACTCGCATACCATTTTAGATTCAATATTATCATACACTAGACACATAAATTTATCAACAAAGAGCTAGATGTGACTATCATATAGATTCATGCCAAGGAGCGAACTAATTATGGCCATAAAATTAGTTGCCTTCTTATTGGATATGGGAACTCGATCAAAGTGTATAGTTTTAATAAATGTTGAATACCATCCACCATGTGATTATAAGGAGTTAACTTATCATATTTATCTTGGTATTCATTAGTTACTTGTTTGATGAATAATAAGAAATCCCCAAAAACTAGGAGATGCTAAATAGTACATACAATTAAGGGATTGAAGCTACGAATAAGAGACTCATATTATTATATGTTGTTGGTACAAGTAAACGCTATCTAAAATTATTTTAGAATGACATGACCTTATGGAGTGAAGAAAAAAATAGCTATCCTGGTCCATGATTTTTGAAAGACCTATTAAATTAAAATTTCCACTTTAATGATTCATCCAAGGACATGTTAACTTCATCTAGAAATTCTATGATACTAGGTTTGATATCTAAAATGTTTCTTATGCCAAGGTATCTATAAGTATTTATCCTTTGACTTATTTTTGTATGAAATTCTCTATATCAACTCACATAGAATCATGACCCACCTAGCCATTCTCCCTATTAAAGGTAATTTGGAAGTGATATACTTAAGTGAGTCTACTTTTTTAATGATTTTTGAACTTGAATATGGATTATGTAATGACAAGTTTTTGGGAAGAAAAAATAATTTATATATATTCTTTCTTAATGGTAGAATAATTAATATCATAGGATAAAAAATCTATACTTAGATAGTACCACATCATTTCTATTCCATGTTCTTCAAGTTATGCAAATAATGTATGCAATACATACTGTGTTTCTAAAATAATTAGTATCTTAGGTTTTCTTGGAGGTGGTGGCATTAAGAGTGATGGATTTTATAAATAGATCTTAAGATTTGAAAATAATTATTTTCATTCCTCATTGTAATGAAAATGCGTGTTACTGTTTAGGATAAATGTGAAATGATGACATATGTTTGCAAGCTTTGATGTGAATCTACGGATGGTTTGAATCTTACCTTGAAAACTATGGAGCTACTTGATATTTTTTAGTGACGGAATTTATGTTATAGTTGTGACCCTTATAGGATCCACATCTATACATTTTTATTATACAATAAATCCCAAAATCTTACCTGAAGTAACTCTAAACACACATTTATTTGGATTGAAATAGACCTTGTATTTGATGAATCATTATTTTTTTTCATAGTACCATAGGATGATTTGCTCTAGTTCTTGATTTTTACAAAATATCATATAGATAGAATTTGATGATATCCTAAATAATATGATGAATGATCACTATCATCACAAATTAAGAGATGGATCCATTATTTTGAAGGACAAACAAAATTAATTAATATCAAAACATTGACCAAGCTGTGATAAATACTATCGTGTTTTTTTTCAAGAGCTATTTTGAATTGATTCTATCCCAAAAAACCATCGATTGAGGACAATATATCATGACCTATGGTGGATTCAAAAATCATGTCTATGTTTGGTAAAGGCAAGTAATATTTAAGACATGCTTTATTGATATCTCAAAAATATATTAAAATTTTGATCCTTACAAATGTCTTAGTGACTAGTAATATATTGTACATCTATTATGAGTATCCATTTGATTAGATGTAGCTAACTTATGTCTAATTTTGTAACTCGTTATTCATGAGTAGTTTGACCTTTGGATGAATTTTTATGAGTTTATGTTTAATTAATTTTTTATATTTATGTACAATAAGGTGATTCACAACTACTAAAGGATACAACCTTGGCATGTACACATATGACCATGTAAGTACATCTAAAAATTCATTTAGGAGTAGAGTCAAAATGGACTATTCTTCTAGATTATGGAAAGCAACAAGTTTCATAATCTTAAGGATTTTATTCTATTTGAATAATGATGTCGATGTTATTTTCATTTAGAAATGGGTATTCATCTTAAAATGTTTTGGTAATTAAATGATTATTAAGTTCCCCCTCAAGGTATTTCTCATAATAAGTGTCTTAATATGATATTGTATATCATGTATCAACATGGATATGATTGTTTGAATCTAAAATATCCCCAAATGATGTTGAATTATCCAACCTAATTAAAAATCCATTCACGTTATCTCCTACTTGGATATCAACTATAATTATTAAAAGTTTAGGTATGGCCTCATAATTTTGAAATTTATCAAGTGAAGGAGGATTTTGTTCATCCCATAAGATAAGTGATGACAATCTTATCAATTTCTTGCACTATCCTAGGATACACCTTTCGTTTATCTACATAGATCTACGTTTAAGAACATGTATGGTTCTCTTTCTTCTTATATCAAAAATAATATCTTATTGTATTCATCTTGAAAGACAAATATTTTTTTCTAATTCATTGTTTCTTGTTGATTTACACCTTTCATTCTCATCAAAAGACACTTTAATGACCTTAAAACATGGTACTTAGTATGAAGACTATAATCTACCTCAAAGTAACCCTTCCTAAAATATTAAAGCAATCAAATGTATATTTTTATTTATTGGATATTTTTAGAGGGTATTATATGCATTTTATTTCCAACTTTTGGTATCTATTAAGGAAATTTAACTCAAAATAAAGGTAATAGTTATTTTTCTCTTATATGCTTTGTTTGCCTAATTCTATCTTCAGGGGGCTAGAGTTAAATCCAAGAATTTAAATAACTTTAAATCACTCTTTCTAGTTTTAATTACTATAATAAAATTATCTACAGCTTCTATGTGGGTTTCTAAACCCATCAACATAAAATTCCACTTAGAACATTCTCTTCTTGATGACAACTATTGCCAAAATAGTATAGATTCCTCCAAATTGGAATACTCAAGAGATTAATTCTTTGGTTAGGTTTTAATTTCATTTTTCAACTTTATCCTTCATTATAAACCGTTTAGATACCATAAAATTGCTAAGATGTATCTACATGACTCACTATCCAATTGGATATACCTATGTGTTCAAATTTTAGGTAGGACTATTGATTTAATTCTTTGTCAAGATAATCTTTAGTTTAACCTTATTATCTTTACTCCTTGTTAATATTACCATTTATTTAGGATAATTTATTTTATCCTAAGTTAAATTTTCATGTGTGAATTTTTTTTATTTATTAGAATTATTTATTCAGACAAATATGGATTCGATGAGATATTATTCACCTCTTTGTGATCCTTTAGGATTTGGGAGTTACTTGCATGAGTGACTCCTTCCCACACATGCCACATAATTCCAAATAATTTACAAAGGAGTAGGACATAAGTGGAACACTCTCAGGAGAATTGTATGGTAATAATGTGATTTCTTATAACTCCCATTCTCTTCCTCTAGCCCTATGAAAGATCCCTTCTTCTCCTCTTTTCCTCATTAAAATATCATATATCTCTCTATTCATTTCTTGAGATCTTGATTTAATCCTGTAATTTTAGAGATTTTCTTTGTACACATTCAAATAAGATCACTATGTTTTTATCCTATACATTCGATATCTCACTTTGAAAATCTTGTCTTGTTTATGGTTTGCATTTGAGATTTAACTTGGTATTGTAAATTCTTTATTTATACCACTTTCATATTATATAATTGATGATTATTCTTGGGATAAAACCTTCATGCTATTAAAGATAAGATCATCTTATTGAATTTTTTTTAGAGTGTGTAGGTTTTTATTTGGGAGATTTTATGAATTTTTTTGTAGGTTTTCCACCCTTGCTATCTGTGTAATACACTAATCTCCTTTTTTTTATAGAATTATTGATATCTAACTTGTAGTTCTAGGCTACTTCTAAGGAGTATTTTAAATTTTTTCCTCATTAGCCTAGCCTTCTAAGTGATTTTTCTAGAAAGTAAATTTAAAAGCTTTATATCAGGTTTCAAAACAAAAAATTATGTTTTTATTTTACTAATAAAAATTAAATTCTTGTCCTTTAATCCACATTATCATTTATATTTATATTCTGACATCATATTTTTTTTTATTAATCCTCAAATTATCTCTATCTATGTTCTTTATTTTTAGTTTTTATTTTTTTATGGATTATGCTTCTCATGTCAGCTTTGTATGACATTTTATTTACCAAGACATAATTTTTTATCTTATATTATGTGTTGTTCATCTTACTTATGCCACTTCTCTACTACATGCATCATACCTATCCTTCATTCCTTTTATGCTTGACCTACTCAAATACCTTCATTTTCACTTCTGACCATTACTTTCTATTATTCCTTCTAGTTAGTGTTTTATTTATTTTGAATTCTATGTTTTTTTCCTAACATCTTGCCTAACCTTGTGTTTCTTAGTGTTGTCTTTGGTACTATTGGTTTGACCTTATTTTGCCTCAAAATCTTTCTCTTGAGTTTTTTTTTAGGTATATAAGTTCCACAGCTACCCATAATGTTCTCTTCCTTATAGGTGCATTTTTTGTTTTGAAAAAGGTTGTAGGTGAATATGATTACAAAGAGCATCCTATATTATAGGTACGTTTAATTCCCTATTGGTGTCCTTACTATCTTAGCATTCTTCTCTTCATTGGCCATGTAATGCTTTTCCTAGTCCATTTTATTATGACTTGGCATCTTAAAACAAATTTGTACTCTTTATTTTATTGCTACCATGCTTTCCTTTAACATGTGTGTTTTCTTTATTGTAGCATCTTAGTTTCAAAACCAACTTATTTACTTTTCTGCTTGCAATATTGATCTCTAACTTTTGGTTGCAGGCTAATTCTAAGGAGCATTTTATATTTTCTCCTCATTATCTACCCTTCCAAGAATGTTTTTTAGAAATTAAATTTAAAATATTTATATCAAGTTTCAAAACAAAAAAATTATGTTCCTATTTTACTAATATATTACTATAAATAATTTTAATTTTAAATTTTATATCCATTTCACTATTATTTATATGAACTTTTATTCTTATTTTAAAAGGATATACAAATTTCAATATCTAAGATATACATGCATTGAATTTGAAACTTTTTTATCTATTAATTGTTTTTTTAAACTCCAATATCTTAATAGTTCATTAAAAATTGAAGCTTATCTTTTTTCGTCCACCCAAAAAGTTATTTTCAAACCAAACACAATAGTTTAAATGGTAAATAAGCAATACTTGTCAATTTTTGTAAGGTTTGAGAATTATTTTTGAATCTAATGTCAAATGATTATTTTTGAAAGGTGATTTGATTATCAATATTGTTAAAATTATAAATATTTGATAAGTGGTAACTGAAGTCAATTATTTTTTATATCTTTTATGTCATTCTTTTTTTTAGGATAATTTTTTTTCTCATAATTATAATGCAACTAACTCTCCAATGAACTTCTTGACTAATTTTGGAGCACTTCATCTTCTTTCAAATGAATATTGACACTATGAGTACCCTTTCTCTCTAAGAATATTGAAAATAATTAATTAGAAAAGATTTGACTCATTTTTAACTTTCTATTTGATCAATATATCGATGAAGGATTCAGATATATAGTTTTCGAAACAGATGTTGTAATCACAAGTTTTTCTCCATGTTTGGTTTGCTAGATCCTTTATGATTGAGGTCCTTGGATAAACCATGGATTTAGTCTTCACTTTTTACATCATCAAAATTTTCTAAGTAGTAATATTTGATTTACAGTTGAAAAATGTTCTGGAAATTAATTTTTAAAGCTTTTGATGGTGGTATTTGCATACATTTCTTAAAATTTTCTATAATAATACTTCTTTCTTACAATAATGAACTGTCATAAAATGTGTTTTTTATTTTTTATTATTTTTAATATAATTTTCAAGTCTTTATTCTTTATCTTCACTCTTATTAACTAAGTAATTTTATGATAACTTTTTAACTTTCTACTTATATCCTCTTATCCTCATAAAACCTTCTATTACCTTTGTTAATTTAATCTACTAATCACTATGTTTTATATTTCAAAATAAAAACCACTTTTCCCTTATTATTATTTATAAAAAATATAACACTTATTACATTACAAGTCAAACCATATCCCGTCCAAATCAATCGGTAAACACTCTTCACCCATTTTTATCACTATTACACATTAATATCTACATAAATAAATAAATTTAAAAAATATTTAATCCGAAACCATATTTCTATAGAACCCATGGTTTTTTATAGTTTTCAACATACTCGTATTTCTTGTATAATTAATACATTGAAAAAGGCGACAGAGAAGCCAATAACCTATTTTTGTTAAAGTCTGTGGAAATCCATAGGTGGCGTTGAATAAAAAAATGTGGACTTTGAAGAAACAAGTGCGCTGGCAATGGCAGTCAACTTTGAGTGCGCTGGCCCGCCACGCATTGCATTTCTCCCCTCAATATTTTCAGGCAAATCTCTTTCCAGATCTTGCTGTTTTATTTTCCCCCACCTATAAATACACTTGCAACCCATGTAATTCAACAATTAATTCAGTGGAGATCACGAAAGAAAATGCTCATTTCTTTCTGATGCCGCAGTTTCGTACGATCCAGTGAGCATATTTATCAATACTTGGTATAAATGCTATTGCACCGTGCCAAGCTGCGTGCAGCTTAAAGTCGTATGCAATAATATTTCTCTATTTGTGCAACGTATGTTTTGTTTTTCGAAAGCTAATAATTTTTGGATGTTAGAATAATTTGTTGATTTTTCTCTGCCCTCTTCAATGTTCACGAAGATTTATTTTTTTGCTTCGACCTAAAAGATTCAGTGTGTATGTGGTTGACTGAGTAAACCTGCAGGCAAACTGGATATGCCCACAATTTACTTCGTCACACGCACGTGGGGTAAACAACCTGTGTTTTAGTAAGTTAATAAGGAACCCCACAGCTTAACCCATTAGCTGTATAAGCTCTTCAGATACATCCCACTACAGGTACTCACATTCTATATTTAATAAAATGCAGATTGCATTATGGCCTTTACACATTCTTGTCTCTTGACACCATGTACAAGAATAAAGAACTTGTAATTTCTATCATTTAAGTATTAGTAGAGTGGTCATGAGTTATAACACTATGATATTAATCCTAAAATAAGACAATCAATGGAGCGCTACTATCCTTGTAGATCTCAGAATCGTTTGTAAAGGTAAATTTAATGGTATCACTATTCCACTTTTAAATCTGACGCTGACATTTATTTTTTCTCTGAATTTGTTATAGGGACAGTACAATGGACTCCAAGATATTGGTGACATTTTAAGTGGCATTTCCATTTTATTTCCATCCCATAAAGGCCGTTTAATTATAAGCAATAATAAATCATCAGTATTATTTTTTGCAGTTTTATCTAAGTTGAAAATTTGAGCACCTTTATATGGTAGCGATTAGACGAAATTTGGTGTTCAAGTATTTAGTTCGGTCATGAAGGATTAGATTATTTGTTATTTGAATTGAGATATGTTGTTCTTGTAAATATTTAAGAATATTTTTGAGTCATAAATTTTTTCGGTTGTTTTTGAAGTTGTTATGTATTTTATATTTATTGAATAAATTATTAACACTAATGAATTCTTTGACATTTAATTGACAATTGTTGTTACATAATTTATTAGAAATTTTGATGTAGATTTTCTTTTTGAAATCACTAATGTATAGACGAGTTTAAAGTCCCTTGCCCTAAAATTTTTGATCCCAAAATTCTATGTTCCTTTATAATATCAAATGAATATTTTTTTCTTCTCCACAATGACTTTACTTTTGTTATTGCATGAAATCAATAAATAACACCAATATTGAAAGAGATATATGGTTTAGTTTTGGTCACATAGATCAGGATTGCAATGAGACTTCAATATTTAGTAGCATCTACTAAATCTATAATATTTTCAAATAGCAATTTTAAATTTTATTCCATGGGCATACTAAGAATCTTAAAATCTAACCCTCTAAACTTGATCATAATTTCATCAATGTATTTTTTTGAGTGACGAAAATATACTTTGGTTTTTGAATCACTTCAATACCTAAATAGTAATGAAGATAACTCAAAATTGTCATCATTTTCTATGATGAGCAAATCATCCACACATCACTAAAAATATTGTTTTTTGACAACTATTTTGTAGAAAAGACTTGTATATTTAAAATTTAAATGTTTGGAGTTCATGTTTAGGAAGTGCTCAGTGAGTTTGTTGTACTATTGTCTTGGGACTTATTTCAAACTATACTATGATTTTTCTAGTTTACAAACTTTGTGATCTTACCTGTTTACTACAAAAAATATTGGTTGATTCATTTACTCTATCACTTTAATATCACAATTTATAAGTGCAATTTTAATATCTATTTGGTAGAGTTTCCATTGTTAAGAGTTGCCAATGCAAACATTATTTTAATGGTAGTTGATTTCCTAGTTGGTGCAAAGGTTTCATAATAGTCAATTTCTTGTTTCTTACAAAAACATCTTTATTACAAGCCTTTATTTTTTATTGTCAAGTGAGACATCTATTTTTACATGCTTATAAAACTCCACTTGTATCCAAATGTTTTCAACTTCAATTTTCAACCAATGCACCATAATCACTCTTCATTATTATTATCCATGCTTCAAGGTTTTTAGCTTGTTTGAAAGAAGTATGTTCTGAGTTAAAATAAAATTTGATTTCTTCTTCTAGAGGGTCTTCCAAGGTAAGCTTTTCTATCTAATCTATGAACCTATTTGATTGTTTTGTGGTTGTGTGTACACTTCTAGTGCCTAGTTTTTAAAATTTATAATGTCTAACATTCTTCAATGTCTATGTAGATAATTTTGATATCTTTTTTGTGTAACCTAAAGAATCATTCGTACCTCATTTTATGAATTTATAGATCATTTATTTTTTGACATCGAACCATCCTATCATGAAGTTTCAATATCATATGTAGGGGGAGTGTCATTTTTAACTACAGGAGTTAGTAAAGATTAAATTGTTTCAAAATTATAGGTTCACCATTTAGTATTTGGAACCTCCATACCAACTTCATTGAAAAAAACAAATTTGGGTTATTTATCAATTTAATCCAATTATTGATTGATTTTTTTCACGTCTTTAATAGTTTCACAAAAGAAGATATTTATTATGATGAGAAATTTATTACTTTTCTCATCAATTAACATGTATGATTCCAAAGACACTATGAATACAAAAAACATGTATTTATGACTCATATGTTAGACTTTGTTTCTTTTCTCTTTGAGAATCAATGCGCAGCATGTGCATCCTAAAATTTGAATATTTCAAACTAAAGGGAGATGACTACACAAAACTTTATATTGATTCTTCATTTTTTAAGCTATTGATGGTGACTTGTTGCACAGAGCTATAATGTTATTTCAGATGATTTCAACTAAAAATGTAGATTTATCCCTTTGGGGTAGAACATTTCTAAGGCCATATTCATCAAATTAATTTTTATTTGTTGAAATAATCCATTTTATTGAGTTGTATAAGGGACTATGAGATGATGTTTGATTCCATTTAAATTTAGATAGGTTTCAAATAAATTTGACATGAATTCATCACCACTATTATCCCTTAGTGTCTCAGTATGGTTTTGAAATTCATTTTCAACCATATTTATAATGTTTAAAAATGTTTCAAAGTCTTTTTTAATTAGAGAATAAATACAACAAATTTTATTATAGTGATTTATTAATAAAATGAAGTAGTTCTGACCATTACTGGACATAACTGGGATAGAATGTAGATTAGTTTCATCCAACTAAAAATTCTTATCAGCATTCCATTTTAAAATTTTAATTGGTTCTCTTTCATATTTATAAAATATGTAGGCTTCATAATTTTCAATTTTTTTCAGAAGAGTCAAAAAGCCTATAATACATTTGTATACATAGTTAATGTGTTTTTCTAGAGTGTGTTCTCAAATATGGCATCCCAAATAACACTCGCTAGCATTCCTTATTTATCATGATGAGAAAATTTTCTTGGCATTGAGTGTTCACCCTTGATTTTTGATAATTTTCCTTCCTTGTATCTATTTAGAATAACTATGTTATCACATTTCCTTGTGACTTTCACATTTCCATAATCCAATATAATGGAGAGCCTTTGTTGATGAATTAGCACAAGAGATAACATGTTTATTTTTAATTGAGTAAGGTATATCATATTTTGGAGAATGAATTTTATAATTAGTAATAACGCAAATCATATTGAACCTTTTCCTTGAGGTTGTATGCATGTTTTATTTATAAAATATATTGAATTGAAACTTTCCTCATGAAAATCCTCAAATAAGTCCCCTAGGGGAGCCATGTGTTACATTGCACTCATGTTTAGAATCCAAATATTATCCTTGGTTCAAATCTCTAAGACATTACTTAATTTATTATCAATAAATAAAATAATAACTCATAAGAAAACTAAGTTAAATTTTGTTTTGAGTTTTTATTCTTCTCAATTCTTTTGTCGGCTTGAATTTTGTCCCATGATTATTTGTATTTGTGGGTTTTATGACTCCCTTTCCTTTCAAAGCATTTACAAACAAAATGCTATTTCTAAATTTTGTTTTCTTTATGTTGACTATTGTAACATTCTTTATATTTATTTTTCCCTTTGCCTTTATCATCTCTTGCATTCTTAAAAAAAATATCTTTTGATTAACATAACAAGATCTTTCTCTTAGGGACTATTTTTTCTTTCCCTTTCAGATATCTTCTTAACTAGCTGATCAAATGTAAGTATTCAATATAATACTTGTTTGCAAAGGCTACAAGTAGATTAAGTATATAAAAAGAATATCCTATATGGATATGGTCTTATATACATCAATTTATATACCATTTACATCAACATCATGCTTATTTTCATGATTTTAAAAACTAAACTCATGACATCTCCATTTTTAAACTTAGGACTAAATGATTTCATTTGAAACTCTATGAAATTCAATTTTCAATGATAATGATATAGATATTTTAAAATTCTAAAGGCTTCTCAAAGATTGTCTCACCCCTATATGTAATAAAAAGATTTGCATTAGATGAGATCCTCATCAAGGCTAATATTTTCAAATTATTATTCTTAAAATATGATATTTGTCTTGCTTCTTTATGTTCTATGAATTTTTCATCACTGTCATAGATGTTGACCCATAAGTAATTGAAGATAATTCTATTTTTCACTTATCTTGACCATTATAGAAAGATGTCTTTCATAGTTATGTTTTTACCAACAATAATTTTTATTGAATAAATTTTCGTATCTAGGGAAATGGGATAGTTTAGTGCTACAAGGGGGTGTTTTGAGATAATATTAGAGATAATATTTAACCAAATCATCTTAATTTAAAACCTAAAAAGAGTTTTGTAATATCATAAAGTTACCATCTCTAATTATTTTATTAAATAATTGTATCTCCATAGATAATATTGAATAATACTCATATTGTCTCTCAAAAGATGATATCATTTCTATCTCTCTAGAGTAGATATAGAATATTTCAACCTTTTATCTTTGAAAAAATAATATATATTTTCTCTCAAAGATGATATCATTTTTATCTCTCTAGAATGGATATAGAATATTAAAATCTTTTGTATTTCAAAAGGAAATATATATTTTCTCTATAGAGATGATATAAATTTAATTCTTAAAATTATCTTTATAAAAGCAATATGAATTTAATGAAGTACAATAAGAAATAAATGTATTCTTGTGAAAAAAATAGATACCCTTATTCATTGGTGCTAAAAAAAAATTAAATAGTAATCAAATAAAATAGTGACGAGTATTATAGAATATTTATAACAAAATATTAAATGGAAATCTTATACCCTAAAGTGAGTCTTCACATATTTTATTAATATTAAGAAAATAAAAGACTATAATATATCTAAAGTCTATTAACCCATGACATAAAATGATACATTCATTTATTTATTTATTTAATTAAAATGAAATGATAAACCATTTATTATCAACAAATTTTTATTTTATATCTAATCAAAATTGAATATTATTGTCTCAACAAATTAGCTTTTAGACATTAATTTCCCATTAATTTGTTGATCTTTCACAACAATACTATCTTTATTTATAGAGCGATGAACTTTGATATATTTCTTCAAAATCTATTCATAAATATATTCTTATACACACATAACTTGCTTCAAGAATCCATGTGACATTTATATCCTCATGTGATTTTGGGAACTCGTTTAGAGGGTTTGAAGTAGTGAATTAGAGTTTTAGAGTTACTTAACCCTACACACTTTATCAACATTAGTTATGTTACTTCATGCATGATTTCATTTAGAAAAGTAAATACTAACTAATATTCAAATGAAATTCTATACTATCAAAGAAAATACAAAATTTGAAAGGAAAAGCAAGCATCTTATAATATGCATGTCAACATAGTATTTGATGTTATCATAGGATTTGAAGAGTGAGACTATTTATTTCTTGACACTGTTATTGGAATCTGAATTGTTTGATCCATTACTACTTCTCTATTGTATCCCATTTATAAATTATTTCATAATTTTAATAAATGATTCAATCTATTAAAATCACCTTAGATTCCAGTTATAGATTCTTTCTTTTCCTACAAGTGCTCTTCATAAATCAAAGGTTGAGGATTTTTGAGTGCTGATGAAATAGACAAAACACATTATTTGCAAGAAAAATATTTATGATGATCAATTTTGAGGTACTTATGATTAAGGTAATTAAATGATACTATGTTTATATCATAAAAGATAAAATTATAGCTAAATGAAACCCTAATAGTAATCCAATACCATTAGTAAGCAACAAATAGTCAACTAAAACACAATAATTGGATGTAAAAGTTATCCTATAAAAATAGATATCAGTTTGGAGAGAAAATTTGTATTTGTTTAGTAGAAGGAGGTAATTATAACAAAATTTAAAATTACCAATATTTTTCCATTTACTTTCTAAGACCTCATTTACTACAGTACCACTTTGATGGGAGAAATCTAGTAATGCCATATCTACCACATTTTAGTATTCTCTATTACAGTTACCAAAAATTAATTAAAAATATTTTAGTAATATCATTTCCATCAACCTTTCATATCATATTTTATAGTTACCAATCATTCATAAAAAACTGTTATTTATATTCACCAAAAATGTGTTATATGATAAATTATCATTATGATTTAATTTTTATATGTACTTTTTATTGTAAAAACTATAATTATTTAGAGTTAGGAATTTATTGTCCAAATATTATGTTTGTGTTTTCTAGTTATGTATCACCATCTAATAGGACTTGTATTAATGTTATTTTTGGTTATTTTTATTTTGATGTTATCTTTAAATTCTGAGAGATATAGCTACATATTAATTTTATAATTTTCAATTTTGTCTTGATCCTAATGCATCCTAGTAAGAAGAGAGAGGAGTCATTTTTATTTGATTGTACAAAATTAAAAAGAGAGAGAATAGTCCAACTAAATCCTAGAACATATAGAAAGGTGTAGAAATTCTAGAAAAGAGAATAATTTAGTAATATATAGTTTTATTTGAAATTGTAGATAATATATATTGTTGATGAATATATTCATATAGCTAAAGCTAATTTATTTGTATATTTAGTTTCATAAATAGATGTAGCTATTATTTTTCTCTTGCTTTAAATTTTTTGGGTTATTATGTTTATGCACTATTTTGTATGTAAAAATTAAATCCTTTATTTTTAAATCATTAACTTTGTATTTATCTCATTTTTGCTTCTCTTAAAACATTCATTTCATATCAGATCCAAATGAACCTCTTCCCTTCTAATTTTTTAATTTTTTTTTCCATTCTATTGAAAGCCATTAATGGATTCCACATCTCCTACATCCCTATCTATTTTGAAAATCATTATTTTAATATCAAAAAACTTTTGAGTGTTGGTCTTTAACTATGAAATGATTATTTTAGTCTCAATATGTATGGGAGATAGTTGAAAATGGTAATGTGGAACCATAAGATGAAACAACATATACCATCCTTACACAAGCTGATATGGATGCTTTGAAAGAATAAAGGAAGAAGGATGGTGGATATTTACTCTACATCCATCAAACAAGCATGAGAGCATACTCGGAGGATTAGCTATAGTAAATCAACCTAAGGAGGCATGAGATACAAAAAAAGCTAATTACCAAGTTGTAGACAAGGTAAATACTACTAAATTATAGTTCCTTAGAAGAGATTTAGAAAATTTATCAATGAGAGACTTAGATTCGATAGAATCTTTATTTACCCATGTTTTTGATCTAATTAATAAAATAAAATCACATGGATAGGTCATAGAGGATAGGAATATTGTTTTTAACATGCTTAGAAGCCTCCCTTCCAAATTTGACCCTCTAGTTGTGGCTTTGGAGGAAACCAAACACTTGAATCAGTTTACTATTAATTAGCTTCATGCCTCTCTCATACATAATGAATATGGACTAAATAGGTCAAACACATCATTGGAAAATAATTTTTTATCTCAATCATCTATAATCGATGAAACAAGAATGGAAAAAATTAGTCTTGAAGGTAGAGGGAGAAGTTCACCTAGAGGTGGGAGTAGAAGTAGTTCTACAAATATTAGTTGTAAAGGTCAAAATTAGAATTTCAGTCAACCAAGTGCCTAGTGTTTTGACAAATCACACATTCAATGTCATTATTGTAATAATTTTAGGCATTATGCTCATAAATTCAAGAAAAAAAGTTTGAACATCACAAGTAAGGTCAAAATCAGTCAAGTAGCACTCCCACAAGCACTATGCTTATTACATGCACTATGATTACTAAAACAATTCCTACAAACTACCTACTTGAGTGAAATATTTTCCAAGAAAACCTATGTGATATATTATATTTATATTTTGATTCTAGTAATCACATAATAGGGAATGTAGATTTGTTTTCTATCATGGATGAATCAATTCAAATTGATGTCACACTTGGGAACAACAACAAGGTCACTATTTTGGTTAATGTTATAGTTAATATTATAACCAAAAATAAGATCAAAATGTTATGCATGATGTGTATTATATTTATCATCTAAAACATAACTTAATGAGTATTGGTCAGTTGGTATAAAATGGCTATAGACTTTACATTGAAAACAAAGAGTGTGTGATTTTGGATAGGTTTTTGAGTAACCAACTGTTTGCTAAAGTGTATATGGCTAGGAACTATATTTTTCCCTTAAGGATAAGGTCCTATATGAATGAGAAAAAATCCCAAGCTATTCATAAGATGAATAATGTATATTTTAGAGCTACATTTAAGGTAGAAAATAGACAATTAGGAGATGAAATGAATTTCATAGATTTAATAAATTATAGAGCAAGCCAATTTAGCTTTAGAGAAACAAAACATAGTGGTAGAGAAATTAAAATAAAATTTCATCCAATTATAAGGGATGAATATTGGTTGTAGTATTTTAGATTTGTGCATTTAAACTTTAGAGAGTTGAAACTAGTACATATGAAAAACATGGTTAAAGGTTTACCATTAATTAAGAAACTGGAAAGAGTTTATGAAGGTTGTATCTTGGGCAAAAAACATAGAGATTATTTCCTAGTTGTAAAATCAATAAGAGCAAGAGAACAACGTGACATTGTTTATTAAGATATTTATTGGAAATTGTAAACACCGTCTATAGAAAGCTACACTTATTTTCTTACTTTTATTGATGACTTTACAAGTAAAACTTGGGTTTACTTTTTAAAACACAAGTTTGATGCATTTTGTTATTTTCAACAATTCAGAGCACTTGTGGAGAAATAATGTGTTACTACATCAAGGTTTTGAGAATGGATAGAGACAGTGAATATATTTCAAATGGATTTCCCAAATTTTGTAGATTACATGGAATACATAAGAAATTTACAACCCACTATACACCTCAACAAAATGTTGTGGTGGAGAGTAAGAACTGAACCATTATAGAGATAACACATACTATGTTGGCATCCCAACATTTACAAAATGAATTTTTGTCTAAGGTAGTGGTAACTGCTATTTATATCATGAATAGTTACCAAACAAAAAATGTGATGAACAAAGTCCCTGAAGAGGCGTGGATAGGTATGAAACATAGTGTTTCTAATTTTAAGGTATTTGTCTATCTTGTATATGCACACATTTCAAATGAGCTAAGGAATAAGTTAGATAATAAATGACAAAAATGTATATTTTTCAGTTATTCAGAGGATACAAAGGCATATAAATTATTTAATCCTACATTGGGAAGGTCATAATCAATCATGATGTTAAGTTTGTGAAGAAGTGTGGGATGGAAGTGTAGAGAGGACTGTAAAATTATATTTGTTATTCTTCAAGATGATATGGTGGATTAAGTGTTTCCATCATCAAGTACAACTCAAATATCAGTTCCTTCCACTCTCAATATAACACTATAATTTTTAACTCTACCTACACCTCCATTCACAGTAAGGATATCTTCAAGGTTACTTCCCACACAAAGAGTACAAAAAAATTCATAGATAACCATAGTAGAATCTAAAGTATCTAACATCCTTGGAAAAACTCTAACTATTACTTGAAGTAGTTCTACATATTTACATCCAAGTCTACCAAGCATGCTCTCATGAAAAACAAATATAATGTTGATACAACAAATTTATTTTAAATTTTTTCTTTATTTTCTCATGTAGATGATCCATTAGCATTTTCAAAGGTTGTGAGTGATGATACATGGGTATAACACATGGATGAAAAGGGTGAGTGCATTGAGAAGAACCAAACATGGGAGTTGGTTGAGTTTCCTAAAGGCAAGAATGTAATAAGTGTAAAGTGGATTTATAAGACTAAACAAGATGTTGATTGAAAAGTGCAAAAAAATAAATTAAGGGTAGTTAAAATGGGCTTAATAAAATAACCCATTAAATATTTTAATGAAACATTTTCTCTTATTATATGGTTGGACACAGTTAGGACTATATTGGCTAGTGTTGCTCATAATAAGTGGTTTATGTACCAAATGGATGTGAAGTTAACATTTATAAATAAATATATAGAGGAGGAAGTGTATGTTGAATAACCACAAGGATATGAGATACCAAGTCATGAAAACAATGTATATAATTTGAAGAAGGCACTTTATGGATTCAATCAAGCTCCTAGGTCTTGATAGAGCCACATTGACTCCTATCTCATTCAAAATGGATTCCAAAGAAGAGTTGTAAGCCAAAATTATATATCAAAGTAAATAAATAGATAAAAATTTTAATTATTTTCATGTGTGTAGATGACCTAATCTTTACTAGTGAGGTTGACATAGATGATTTGAAAATAATAACGAAGAGTGAATTTGAACTGACTAACTTAGGGATTATGAGATATTTTTTGGGCATCAAAGTCTATGAATCTAATGATCATATATTTATTTCTCAATCTAAATATGAAAATGAAATCTTGAAGAGATTAAATATGGTAAAGTACACGATAGAACCAACACCAGCCATGATGGGATTAAAGTTAAGTAAGGAGGATCATGGACCATAGGTGGATCCAACATTATTCAAGACGCTAGTTGGAAGCCTTATGTATTTAATGGCCATAAATCCTTACATTATGTATGGTGTAAGCCTAATTTTAAGGTTTATGGAGTCTCCAAAAGACTATCATTAGTAGGCTGGTAAGATAATATAGAGGTATATGATTGGTATAAAGGACTTTGGCATATTGTATTCCACTTTAGTTGATTTTAGTGTTTTTGGATACATAGATAGTAATTGTGGGGGTAGCATAGATAATTTAAAAAGCACTTATGAGTATGATTTTCACTTTGGTATAGGTATTGTGTCATGGGCTTCAAAAAAATAGCCCACTGTGACTCTTTCTTTAGTTGAAGCTAAGTATGTGGCATCCACTAGTGCAACTTGTCAAGTTGTTTGGATATAAAGGATGTTGAAAGACTTTATTCATGATAAAAATGAAGCTACTATAATATTTTGTGACAACAAATCAAAAATTGCATTGTCTAAAAATTATGTCTGTCATAAGAGAACTACACATATTGATACTAGGTGTCATTCTATTAAAGAGCTTATCAACAATAGAGAAATGATCCTAGGATTTTACAGGCCTGATGATCAATTTTGTTGAGATATTTGAAAAACCATTAATGAAGAAGATATTTCAGTATTTATGAAGTTGTTTAGGATTATTTGATCACATAAATTTATATAGCTTTGGAGATGTTTGATCAATTTTTTTTAATGATCCGCAATAGTTCATAATTAAGGGGGAATATTGTAAAAATTGTAATTACTCACACTGCGAATTTATTGTCCAAATAATTTTTTTTATCTTTTCTAGTTATGTATCATCATCTAAGAGGACTTGCATTACTATTATTTTTGGTTATTTATATTTTGATGTTATCTTTAACTTATGTGAGATAAAGCTACATATTAATTTTCTACTTTTAACTTTTGTCTTGAGCCCAATGTAGCCTAGCAAGAAGATAGAAGAGTCATTTTGTTTTGGTTGTACTACATCAGAAATAGAGAAAATAGTCCAAATCAAGCCTAGAACTTATAGAAAGGTGTAGAGATTATAGAATAGATTATTATTTAGTAATATATAGTTTTATATGCATTTATAGATATCTATTATTGATGATTGTATTCATATAGCTAAAGCTAATTTATGTTCAGATCTAGTTTTTTAAATAGTTGTAGCTATTATTTTTCTCTTGCTCTAAATTTTTTGGGTTGTTATGTTTATGGTCTATTTTATCTATGAAAATTAAATCCTATATTTGTAAAGCACTAAATTTTTATTTATCTCCTCTGATCATCTCTTAAAACCTTCAATTCTATTAATGATGAATCCTTCAAAATTATTGAAAATAAACTATGTGTATGTAACTATTCAGTCTCATCCTATAACACTGATGAATTGAAAAATTGCTAATGTCAATTGAGAAACTAAAATGTACGTAAACAACTAATGGAAAAATATGCATATAGAATATAAGATAAAACACACATTGGATTTTCAACTATTATAGCTAATAAGAAAAAAACTATATAGAGCTTCATGAAATGATTAAACCTTTGAGGATTTGGGGCAAAGCCAATGTTATAATTTTTTAGAATGGTATATATTAGAGATTCCATTAGGGAAATGGGAATCCTCAGAACCCAAGTGGAAAGAGAGTAGGTCCAGGAAAGGCAAAACCTAAAATATCTTTGCTTGTAAAATATTGGGAGTTTATCTAGTGTCATTAATAGTTATACCATCCCATTGAACATTAGCTAAGCCAACCCAAATAAGATAGATATGAAGTATATTCTTTATTTGGTTGGAATTTTTAGATGAAAATTAGTTCTGGAGAACACAGTCATAACAATAAAAGGTATTATATTTGTCTATTAAAAATAGGTTCCATAGAAATTCATTTCACAAAAATTTGAATAAATTTAAGAAAAATATTTTTAATTTTTTCATAACATGATATAATTTTAAGACACAGATGAAGGAACTCTTTCTGAGAATTTTTTTTAGCAAAATAAGTTTTGAAAATTTTCCCTTTGCTTAAACGTTTTTTTTGGGTTGGTAAATTCCAATGGGGCGAGACTTATTCTTATCAAATGAAATTGATAATTAAGCATTCATTTTTAGGGAAACATGGAGAGATTGGAATACATTAGTAAAATCCTTGATAGAATAAAATTGTATGGTTGTCTTTTGTCTACCTAGTATTATTATTGATATTTATGTGAAGTAACTTGTTTAAGATCATGGAGGTAATTACTGTCAGACTGTTTAGTAGAAGCTCACATGTTAATTATTAAATAATATTTTAGGTGATTAACTACATTGAGAATTCAATAGTCATGGTCTATATTTTATAAGTAGTGTTTTAATATAATCTCTCTAATAAAGGTGGATACTCCACATGATAATCATTTCATTGGAACCTCAACATGATAATCCTTTCATCATGTGATGTTGACATAATGGAAGAGGTAAGATTGAAACCAATAAAATGATATAATCATCATAATAATAATCAAAGTTTTTCACATCTTCCAAGAAATTTGTAACACAATTCTTCTCTAGGTAATTACATCCCATGGAATCAAAGAATTCTAAATTGATTTAACATAGTCATTGATGAATGTAATAGCCAAGTAGAATTATATCTTAAAAGAGATCATATGTTTCAAAGTCATGTTGTAATAGAGGAACCACTATTATTTATTTGAAAATATGAACAAATTTTGAGAGGTATTTCATAGGATAGAACATTGTAGAGTTGTTTGGACTAGAAACTCCAACTATCATCTCCCCCATCACAATTTATTTTTTTTTACAATAAAAAATAATTCTCATTATTGAATTAGATGTTTATAACCAACTTTTACAAAATTAGTGCATGTCTATGTGGATATTCCCAACCCCACAATGTGTTGAAAAATATTTTTTTTCTTCACCATTTTTTTTTTCTTTAATGCATTGAATCTGAAGGAACACACAAATAATTTATCTATGTGGTAAGGGATGTCATGGAAGAATGAAAGTGACTGATGTTGTATGGTTATTGCAAACATTGATAGTCATATATGATGTGGAAAAAGCTTAATAATTTGTTAAAATTCAAATATCTTATAAACCATTTCATAGTATGATTGCTCAAATCCCTAAATAATTTTCCATTTCCTATCGCTCCATCTATGAACCATTTCTAGTCATACTATGACTTTTCCAATCCCTGAAGCATTTTCCATTTCCCATCATGGATCAGCAAACCATTTTTATTTTTCCATCTAATGAACAAATCCTAATAAACTCATAATCAAGACCTTTTCTCAACATTTGTAGGCACATCAAAAATTGTAGGGGCATCATCAAAAAATCCTACAAGCGTATCCCAACATGGGTAGCATTATATGTAATAGATTCAAATAAATTTAACTCAAAATGGTCTACATTACATTTTAATCCTTTAGTTTTAGTATTATAGATTAAAAAATTAGAATGGATTACATATACTCATTATTACACGCACATGCGCACGCACGCACGCGCACGCGCGCGCGCACACACACACACAAACACACACACACACACACACACACACACACACACACACACATCCTTCTAAACACCAAGACATGTATAAGTGTTTTCCACATGTATGTTAAACACGATACAAATAAATTAGGTTTGAAAATCATATGATTTTATAATAGAATTTCCATTTCATGAATTGAATAAATATGGATGTTATATATGAAATTTTTGAAAAAAAAAGCTCCAATGTTGTTAAGCATGGTCAACCACATAAAACCATCACTTTCTAAGATGAGCTAGAATAGCTAGAGAATGGATGATAAGACCTATCCTAATGAAACATAAATTAAAGTAAGTTTAATATATCCTATTGACATGGAATTACTATTTAAGAAGATTAAAGTGATTTTTTCCATGTGATATGACATATGTTACATAAAAATTCATTATGGATTAAATTTATTTGTCTCCAGACTCAGGCCTGTAAAATAATTTTCTAGGATCTATTCATGCAATAAAATTTTGGAAATTAAACTTGAAATAATATTTGTGTCTCTTTCTCTCCCAAAAATGCAACCCTAGATATAATATTTTGAAAAAACATCCAATAACAAGGTTAATACCTTATAATAAATATGAACATGCTATAAGAATATTATTCTTTGAGGTCGAGATAAGATGATTTTTTCGTAAGGATAAAAGTAAATTTGACTAAAAAAAATTGTTTACCTTAAGCTAATTATATTGAAGTGTAAGATTTGAGTACATGAGAGCTAAAAATACCTTAATCTATTTTTTTGAAGCACAAGGTATAGGTACATGAGAGCTAAATATATTTTGTAAACTTCCTCAAAAAGGTAATGTTTAGAGAATGTGATGCCTTTCATTTTAAAAGTAAAGAGTTGTATTTTGAATTATTTTAGATGGGAGACTTAATTATAATTAAATTAATCTATATTTTTCATAATTATCATTTAAATAGTAATGAGTTGTATTAAATTATCATATAATAAGTATTTTTAAATTTTCAATTTTTTTTTTTTTACATTTCTAACATGAGAATGTATAGTCGAATCAAGGTCATGAGGGTGATAAATAACCATACAATTAATTTGTCCCCCATTATTTATGCATTGATTTTACTTATTCTTTGTTTCTTCGTTGTGATCCTATATGTTTCTCATTCCATATATTTTTGGTTTGATATTTATATTTTTACCATTTAAAAAATAGGAGTGGGAAAAGGTTGAAGATAATGTTGATGAGGATGTAGATGATGAAGATGATATTGGTTGGATTTCATATACTTCAAAATATGATCTAAAGGAGAAGGAATATAACCCTGTAAGATTTTTATTTATTTTTATATAATTTGTTTTTTGGTTGATTTAATAAATTTTTCATGATTATAACCTCATGATTCTATGTTTAATGACATTCTATGGATGAATATAGGATTCCTGACATCGATATTGCAAATCAAAATATTTAATATTTTTTTATACACCTATAAAACACATTTTAATTACTAGATAGACTAAGCACTCACCACTATAATATTTATTTATAAAATAATAATAAAGAAAAGATCAAGAATTCAAAATCAAACATATTCATATAGAAAATTGATCAACCCTTATTACACCATAGGATTTATACAGTGGGAAAAGCCATGTAAACTCATATCACAAGGGACAAGAACGAGAATATTCTTTTATTTGACATGAGAATACTCTAGATTATATGGCAATTATGGGTTCTAACGCATCTCACATTTGAAGGTCAACACCTACATTTAACATTTCCCCTAAAAATGATTACTTAGAAAATAAGCCACCATTATTAATATTTATAAGATAAGGAAAGGAGACATTTCTTTTTTTGATTTGCATCTTGAAAATTACAACTAGATAAAACATGGATTTGATAGAGAAGTCACTTTCCCACCAAGTAAGAGGTGTTCAAGATAAACTATGTTTCAGCCTTCCTAGCATCAAGAATGACATTATCATGTTACACGCACTGCATGTACTTCACAAAAATGTATGTCTTTATTAATTTATTTTTATTTTATTGAGGAAACCCCTAATTTGTATTATCTCTATTCTATTTTATGAATAATCTAAGAATCAAGGTTTTGAGAATCACTTCATATATAAAATTAGAGTCACCAAAGATTTTGTAATTTAATGTTTTAAAGTTTGTATTTTTTAAATAAGGAGTAGGTCTAAAAAGTGTTTTAAGGATCACATTATGGATAAAATCAAGGTTATTTTTATGTATTAAATTTTGAAATTTAGTGTTTTTGAAAATTAAGTTTTCACAATGGTGGTTTGGCTTTAGTTATGGCTACCTTATGCATAAGTATAAACACTACATATAGAGGCAACAAAAATAATCATAAGTTGGTGAACCTCCATGTTAATTAATCCAATTACATAAACTAGGTTTGTGGCTTCACTCCAGTCCTTATTGGAGTAAATGTTCTTATTGTATTAAGAGAATTTAATAGAACACTCTTCAACAAGAGGCTTGCTATTTATCTCTATCAATCCAAGTTGGTATTTGAGAGTGGCCTAAGAAAAATTATTAATCAAGTTAGGGTCCCCTACTATGTTATTTAGACCAGAAAATACATGGTTGTCCCTCTAGCTATGGAAATTTATGTCTATAAAAATCTATATGGCAAAATTTTTCTTGAAATACTTGACACATAGGGCCATCTACCTTATCTCAGCGAACCTATTAATATGATTATCCTTCCCATGAACATAATATATAAATAATGGATATAT
>JARHVA010006359.1:750000-765000 GCA_037957365.1 Torreya grandis
AAGAATGATTTATTGGAAATATGAAATATGCATGGGATATCTTATTTGATTTATTAGAAATATGATTTTTTTATGGGGTATATTATAAAAAAATTAGCATGATTAATTAATGTGATTAACCTTAAATTTACTATTGCTGGGATGGGGGAAAGGTCATGAATGAAATGAGGAATTAGAAATATGATAGGGTAGATTGGTCAACAAGGTAATGATAGTTGAAATCAACACAAAGTATATGAGTTTTAGTGTCTAAAATTTACCCCTCTTTGAAATGTCATTTTGAGACCTGATGGGTGGAGTAATAATTATTAAAATAATGAAGAAGCTCAAAAATGATGGGATGAATAAGGTTAAATGATGATGATGAAACAATATGATGCTTAGGAATGATGCCACCTAAAGAGGGCATGTGGATATGAATGACATGGATGGGATCTCAAAATCAGTGGAAGAAATGAATATGAAGGGATCAATGGGTGGGTGATGAATAAAAAGGGATTGGGTTATAGTAGGTGTGATGAGTAGACAATAAGAAGTGTTTTGGATACATGAGATTAACCCATGGATGAGATTAAACCAATTGAGCTTATGATTGCATGCTTTTATTTGTAGTGATGATGAACTTGATTTTCCCCAAGTAATGATAGATATAAGGGAGTATATTGTGAATGATATATATTTATTATAAGCTAGACAATTAATTTTACCTAAGCAATACCACATGTAATAGGGTGGAGTTGAGAAGGTTATATCACCAAAATGCTAAGGGATTGGATTGGGAATTATTTATCATGTGGGAAATCTACATGCTTTATTAGTCCTAAGCAATAATATATTTATGTGAGTAGAAGCTGTGAGGTTGTATTGGTTGGATGAATGAATGATTTATTGATAGAATTTCAATCATAAATAAATAATTTAACTAACTCCATAGATTAATGATGAAATGATCATGTTGATATATGGTATGGATTTGATTGGGTGATTTAGAGGGATGGTGGTAGACTAAATTTTATAAGAATGATTAAGTCACAAGTATAAGGCACATGAGGATGCCCAAAGATTAGATGATGGTGAATCGATTTGGATTCGATCAGGTTGGATAGAATTGGATTAATTCTAGATGAGCAAAGTTTTATATTATCTTAGTGAAGGGATGTGGCAAACTTATGTATTAAACTTAGATTGAAAGGATGATTGATAAAAATAAAAAGTTAGTTGATGGTTAGTTAGATAGAAGAAATGATCTTTAGAGGTGAATGGCATTGTTTTTGGGGAAATGATTATTTATGTCATTGATAGACAAATAATGTTTTCATTATTATACATGATTTTTATTGGTTGAGCAGCCTTATTGTTTATTATACCATGTGATACAATGTAACATGAAATGGAAAAATCATGATAACAATATTGTCATATACCAATGGACTGACTCAAGTAAAAGCACATGAAAAAATGCACCATGATATGGAAAACCATAATGCCATTATTAGTGCATATGGAATAACTCAAGGCATAAACACAATATAATAGTAATAAAATAAGAAATTACACACAAAAAAACAATATCAAATGCATGTTCTACATAAAGTTAAAAAAACTTGTGGCTTGGTGATTGATGATGATTGGTGGATTTTACCCCAAGTAAAGATACATGCAAGGGTTTTTCAAGGAATATATATATATATTGATTATTTATAAAGATTTGATTAACAAATTTAATACAATTTCAGAAAAATATAAATTATGTTTGTATTTTATTGATTTATATCTCTTGTTTAATTTTTTGGATTTTTCTTATTTTTAGGGATTTTCTATCTTTTGTATTGTATTTGGATTTTCTTCATTTTATGTTGTTTTTATGATTTTTCAGATACGTTTTAGAATTTTTTTTATTTTTAAGTTGGGATAGGATGAAAGGTGAAATTTATTATTTAACCTAGGATGGGATTGATAGTAGATGGAAGGGATTTATGATGATGTTTAGGGATGAATACCGACATATGAGGGACAACTAGTGATGGATATGAGAGGATTGAGGATGGATATAGATGGAATAAGGAAGATTAGGGATGGATATAGGTGGATATCAAAGGAATAAATCATTTATTAATGGAAGTTTCCACATGTCAAATTACCATGCTGATGATATACCAAAATGTTTGTAGAATAGATCCCAAGAATTCTTTCACTTTCGTAAGAAGGTCAAACGAGATGAGAAATAAGTATAAAAGGTTCATGGTGGATATGATGAACATGATGGTATGGTTAGAGGGATGATACAAAAGGAGAAGGATTTTAGGATGTTGACATATGGATGGAGTTGATTTTAGAGTTTTCCCCAAGGTCAAGGTACTTATAGATAATGAATTATGTATTCATGACGTCATAAACTAGTTTTCATCATGGTAATTACCTAAGGTGCCATAAGAATGGTTTTCACTGTTGGAAATATTATTTCTCTCTCTCTTTTGATTTTTTTTCTAATATTTTGATATTTTTATTTTATTCTAGATACTCTAGAGATGTGATTGTGTACTTATTTTATTTATAGATTGGTTTCTTCCAAATTCATTAGGATGTAATCATAAGCCCTATTATAGAGTGTCCTACAAAGGATGGTGAACTATAAGGATTATTTGATGGATTATGTTTGTTGAGTGCATTAAATATTTAAAGGGATGATGAAATTTTGATGTGAAGGAGGATTAGTACTATTAATCCCATGTTTCATGAGACTGAGAGTAGATGTAATTTGGATTATTAAAGGATTTCGTTGATTGATCACTTCACCCATTAGTACCTTATAAAGGTTTTGACTAAGGGAATAATATTATTGATTTTTTTTTTACTTTTATTTTGATTTGGGTCCTATATCACCTCAAATATTTTTTTAATAAATGACATTATTTCTTATTTATATTCTCCCATAGTGCCTCAAAGTGGCTTTCACTAGGGGATCCTAATTTTGTATTTTGATCTTTTTGATTTTTGGTCTAATTTATATTTAGGAACACTTTATACTCACTAGGATATGCTGATGTTATTTTATTCTCTTATGGATAGATGCCAATCATGAATTCTACATTTATTTGATTGTTATGGAAGAAAGATGGTAGTAAGTGGTTTTATCGGTCCCAATCAAAAAGTGCAGGAGATTAAATGTAAATATGGTAGAGAGGATGGGTGGAAATAGGGTCCTCCTAGGACTATGAAGAAATCTTATTTCAATGTTGGATAAGGCTTTATAGAAAATATTGAAAGTGTCACGAACATCCTTATGTGTATTTAGAGATGTTTTAAAGATTGTGCCATTATATATTTTTGTACATGACTATGGATGGGTGAAATGATTACCTATTCATGGAGGTTGAGGTATATCCCATTGTAATTCATGCTTTTGAGTATTCTTCTTTATATAGGGCAATTGATACTTTGAAAACAAATTGTGATGATTTCATTTTGTAAATAGGATTCATAATGTTTTTGTATTTAATTATTTATGAGGAAACTAAATATAATAAATGAAATTATTCCAAGCTAATGATATATTATTTATAAACGTTGTTGAACATGGGCTTATCAACATAGAAGGCATTTTGATTTTTATTTTATATAAGTACCATTACCACAAGAGGTATGTGGTGTTTGATGATGGAGGTTTCAATATGTGATAAGATATAGAATGATATGACAATGATGGTGTCATCAAATATGGGTGCATAAGATATTGGTGGTTCATCGAAGATGGGTGTTAAGTCAAAAAGAGGTTCATCAAAGATGGGTGACTGGTCAAAAATTGATTGACAAAGGTTGGTTGGTTGATCAAGTGATGGTTCACTAAATATTGGCTCGTGAAAGATGGGTCCTTCATCAAGTATGGTTGGGACAATGATGATTTGGAATTGATTAATAGAAGTGTAATAAATTTGATCATACATTCAAAAGGGATCTTGTAATATCATTAATGATTGTTTCTTCAACATAGATGTACTTAGTTATTACTTAGATAATGATGTTTTGAGGTGTGATGAAAGGACATGATTGGATTATGGTGGCTTATGGGTTAGATTGGTGATGAATACTATGTTGGGTATATATTATATTTTCTAGATTTGGTTAAGAGAATTTGGATATGAGATAAGGTTACTATAATATGTTTCCCTTTGTAGGTAATATGGGGGACATTGTGATTGGGATGGTAGCTAGTGGGTGGGATGTGATTTTTTGTTTAGTATTGAGCTTAGATGGAATAGTAATCTATAGGAAGTGGGATACCTACTTATATGAGCCATAAAAGGAAATCCTTGATATTTTTGAATATGTATTATCTGATTTGGGTTCTAACTGGATCATTTTTAGGTACAATAGGTGTAGATGGGATTTGAGTGGATTGGGTTGATGTTATTGTTAGCTATTTTGGCTGATATGTCAAGTTACTGCCTAGTTTGAATAATATGAATGAGGTCTATTATTGGGTGAATCAAGGGTTTAGAGATAGGATTAACATTATAGTTGGTGGGGATATAGGGAGGTGTTCATGATGTTTTAATGGTTGTAGGAAAAAGTCTAACTTAACCTATTTACATTATTTAAATTTTATCCAATGTTTATACATAGGATTTTTTTCACTTTCGACTAAGTATGGAATTTAGATTTCCATTAGAGGAATAGCTTAACAAAAAATCCTATAGAAAAAGTATATAAATTAATTATTTTGGGAATTATTCTTTCTCTATTTTTGGCTAAGTGTTATTTATTTTGGGAAATTTATTTTGTGACAATTTTCCCCAAGGTACATTTCTTCCACTGGAAAAGTGTTCTAAAGAAAAAAGTGATAAGTATTAAAATTATTCCAGGAGGAATGATTTCAAGAGTTTTGTTTGGGCCTTTTAGTCAAGTATCAATAATTATTTTAAAAAATTATTCAAAATAATTTCCCCGACAGGTAAGTTCTTTGAAGAGGTCCTTCTCATTTTTCCCAAAGGGTACTTTCTTTAAGAAAATGGTCCACTTCACATTTTCCAAAGGGTAATTTTCAATGTTTTGAAAGGAATTTTTGATAGTAAGTGCCCCAAATAGTTTTCCTGAAGGATCTCTTCTTGAGAAAATTTTCCTTTCAAAAGTCTCTAAGGATATATTGCAAGTAAAGTGATCTGATTAAGAGGTTTTGAAGGGCACTTTTTTAGTAAAGTGTCCTTCCCAAATGGTCAATAATAGAGTTTCTAAAGGAACTTTTAAAATATTTAAAGGACCATTCTAAGGATATTTTTTTACTTCAAAAAAATTAACTGAGATAATTTTCCCAAAGGTAAATTTATTTTCAAGATTTTATCCTGAGGTAAAAGACTATGGAGAAATTACTTCAAAAATTTTATCTGAGACAGAGACCTCAAATAGTTGAATTCTTCTAGACATTTTATCTAAAATAATTGATCAAGGTAAAGATATGGTAGTATTTTTTCTTCAAAGAGAGTAGACAAAATAAAATATCAAAATAGTTGTCCAGGAATAATGTTCTAAGGAAACAAGCTAGTGAAAATTGTAGTGATGAGATCACAAACATCAAGTTATAGCTCAGGTAGAATAAATCTATGTTTAAAATTGATGGTCCATGGGACATCAATCACATTCTACACAATGATGAATGATGGTTGCATGAACATCAAATTTAAAGACAAAACAAGACAATTTTATTGATCTTATGTTTGACATTAATGAGACCGTGAATAAAGGTCATGAAAACATCAAATAACATCCCACAAACTATCAATTTTAAGATAATAAACTATTCATTGGCTTTCAAATAATGGGTTATAGAAAGATCAGTGGTCTGCACTCAATCATACATATTAATCTAATGGCATGAGATGAGTCAAATGGTCAAGAATCATATGAAGATGACAAATGTCACATTCTCAAAGGTTGAAACCAAATAGCAATGTAGGGATGCCAAGTGTCATGATCTCATAAGCTCATAAAAAAGTCCAAAAGTGCATAGAGGTTAAAAGGTAAGTGAATCTTAAGAGAAAATGTGTGCATGATAAATGTCAAAGAAGCTTTCAACTAGTAAAATATTGATGGTTCATGGACATCCATATATAGGCATATCAATGGAACAAGTTGGTTGATGAGTCAAGGATCTAGATCAAGCATCGACAACAAATAAAAATCAAGGTCTAGAGAAATGATGAGCCCAAGATTATTGAAGGATGTTAAAAGGTTAGTTTTTGATTAAGTAAAGTAAACATGATGGAGCCAAACCCAAGCACATTTTAGTTTGAACAAGAAGTGATTTTTTTGGGATCTTATGACACCATTAGGGACTTATAGAGTAAACACATAGACTTCAATAACCCTTGCCAAAGCTAACAAAATGAATGTGATATTTCTCCCCACTCAAGCACACATAAAAAACCAATAATTAAGAATTTTTACATCAAGACAAAATGAAAATGACATGATCCCACCATTACAGATGTTATGGAGAATCACATAGAAGATATTTTAATAATGCAATGGATTAGAGTGACTTGGGTTAATTAGGAAGGGTTTGTGCGAGCTTGATTCATGGGGGTATTTGTAATAATTTTTTAAATAGAATTGAATTAATTTGATCCCCTTTTGAGCACAAAAAAATACACTCTCTTATTTCCCTTATACTATAAATATAGCCTTTGAGCTACTATTTTGGGATCCTTAAGGCTGGTATGACTAGACTCTGCCAGAATTGTATTTGACACCTCTTAGAGTAGTGAATAGAGCATTTTACAATCATTTTACTAATCTTTATTTAGTGTTTTATGTTTGTTTAATATGAAAATATGAATATTAGTTTCCTTTTGTATGTCTAAACTCAACTTAAGTTCTATAATTCTTCTTTGTAGGTCATATAGTGTGTCTCAGTATTTTTCTCTCAAAGATATATCAGGGAACCAAACTTAAGCATATATAACAAGATCTTATTTTCATGATTACCTAGTCTGAGTGTATAAAATAAACATCTATATAAAATACTATTTTATAGAATCATAGTAAGCATTCTATTATTTTCTTTCATAATTCATTAGTGTGTTAAAGGGTCCAAGCTTATGAGTGGTTCTGATAAAATCTTGATGCATCACCACAACTTAGAAAAGTTTTCATTTTATGCAATCTATTAAATATTTTCACTCCAACAAGTTTTAGGATTTAGAAGTAAAGGTCCAAATTTTGAAAATCGAAAGATCTAGCCTAGAAAAATCTTAGAGGTCTAGAGTAGACATAATCCACCCATAACCTTAGACCATTCCCATGTTAATCTAGGTATGGGTTAGACATGAACAAATATGACCTTTATTGGGTGTTATCTGAATAACTAAAAGTTTTATCTAGCCTAGGGGGACCAATAATCTAGCATATCTAAGTATAGTAATAAGTTTTATAGTTTCATTTCTAATCTTGCATAATCTTTTATACCACCAAGGTCATCAAAAGATCCTCCACAAAAGGGAAGAGAGAATTTTTTTTTAGCTACGTTTACAATCTAAGATACAATTATTTTAGAGATTTTGTCTTGAATGAAAATACTAAGGAAATGTTCCTTCAGACATTTTGTTTGAGACCAAGATCTTGAAGACCTGAATTCTTTAAAACATTTTTTCAGAAAGAATTGTTGAAGACAAAGATGTGTCAAGATTTTTTATTTGAAGAGAGTTGTCAAAACAAAATCTCAAACTAATTATCCAAGAATAAATTATGAATTAAATAATCCATTGGAGATTATAGTGATGGGATTGCAAGCATCAAGTTAAAGCTTGAGAATAATTGATCAACATTTCAACTCGATAGTCCATGGGATGTCAATCACATTCTATATAATGATGAATGACAGTCACATGAATGTTAAATTTAAATATAGAACAAGACAATCCTATTGAGATTAAATTTAACATTTGCATGACCACCAATGATGGTCATGTAAATGTCAAATGACATCCCATAGACTATTAATTTTAATATCATGAACAAGATTTTGGCTTTCAAATAATGGGTTCTATCAAGATCAATTATCTATGCTCAATCATACATCTAAATCTAATAAAATGAGATGAGTAAAATAATAAAGAAGTGGATGAAGCTAACAAGAGTCATATTATCACAAGCTAAATATAATGACCAATATAGGGATGCCAAGTAGCATTATCTCATCACATTGTAGATATATCTAATGGCACGTAGAGGATAAAAGGTCCTTAAATCTCAAGGGTGAATGTGTACATGAGAAGTGTTAAAGATGAATTGAACTAGAAGAAGATCGATGGTTTGTGGGCATCTATATATACGTCTATTAATGGATCAAGTTGGTTAATGAGTCAAGGATCTCGATCAAGCATCAATAACTAATGAAAATCAAGTTTCAGAGAAATGATGAGCCCAAAATTCTTGATGAAGGTTGAAAGGTCAATTTTTGACTAAGGCAAGTAAACATGATGGAGTTGAGCTCAAGCATGTTTTAGTTTGAGCTAGGAGGAGATTTTTAGGATTAAATTATGCCATTAGGGACCTATATATTAGACACATAGAAGTTAATGACTGGTGCCAAAGCTGACAAAATGAAAGTGACATTTCTACCCACTAAGACAAACATCAACAAACTATTCATTGAGCATTTTTGCATCAAGATAAAATGTAAAAGACTTTATCTGACCATTATAGCCACCATGGAGCATCATAGAGAAGATATTGTAATAATACATTGAACTAGAGTGACTTAGATCAATCAAGAAGGGATTGAGTGAGCTTGATTCATAGAGGTAAATGTAACATATTTTCAAGTGGATTTGAATTCATTTTGTCCCCTTTTGAGCACCGAAAAAACTCCTCTCTCTTTCTTCCCTTCTGTTATAAATATTGCCTTTGAGCTACTATTTTAGGATCCCTTAGGCTGGCATGACTAGCATCTGTTATAATTATATTTGACACCTCTTGGTGTACTAAATAGAGCATTTTTAGTCATTCTGATAATATGTATTTAGTGTTCTATGTTTATTTAATATGCAACTATGAATTTTATCTTCCTTTTGTATGTCAAAACTCAACTTAAGTGCTACAAATATTCTTTATAGGTCATATAGTGTGTCTCAACATTGATCTCTCAAAGATATAATGGACAACCAAACTTAAGTGTTTATAACTAGACCATATTTTATTCATTCCCTTGTTAATTTATAAAGAAGACCTCTATATGAAATATTATTGGATATAAGCATAATAAGTATTGCATTATTTTCTTTCATAGTTCATTAGTATGTTAGAATACCATTTTTCTGAGTGGTTTTAATAAATTATTGGTGCATCACCATAGCTTAGATTAGTTTTAATTTTATGTAGTCTCTTAAATATTTTCATCCCAACCAGTTTTAAGGTTTATAATTAAAGGTCTAAATTCTAAAAATCTAAGGAGCTAGCATCATAAAAAATCCTAGATGCTTGGTTTAGATATAGGCAACCCACAACCTTAAACCATTCTCATGTTAGTCTAGGTATGTGTAATACTTGAAAAAATATGACCTCTATTGGGTAATATCTAGATAGATAATAGTTATGATTAAGGTAAGATTTATTATTAAGTTTGGATTGATTTGGATTTGAAAGCAATTTTGGATAATGATTAGTTAATTATTGGATTTGTTTGATTTAGGTAGAAATTGGTTTGGATTTGACTTACTTAAATTAGACTAAGGTTTGATTAAACTTATTTTTTATTTAGATTAATAAAGATTAAGTTAACTTTGAATTTTACTTTGATTTAGCATTTATGATAATAGTTGGTACAACCTAACTTGATTCTAGACATTGGACATGATTTGGGTTGTTTAAATTTGGATGTTGCCTTGTTTTGGCCTAGGATGTTTCAATTAACATGTTTGAATTTGGATGTTGGACGTGTTTAAATTTGTAAATAGACTTGTTTTGACCTAGGATATTTGAATTAATGTGTTTTAATTTATAGTTTGCTCTTTTTTGACATTGGATGTTAGAATTGTTTGAATTTGGATGTTGATTTGTTTTGACCTATGATGTTTAAATTAACCTTTTTGAATTTGAATGTTAAGTTGGTTTAAATTTTTATGTTTGAATTAATTCAAACTTTTTATTTTGAGTTTTCTATTGGATTTATTTTCTTTATTTGAAAATTGTTTGATGTTTGACTTATGTTTGATGTTTGGATTTGGATTCAGTTGGAGTGTTTGATTTATAATATGTTTTATGTTTGAATTGAATTTGAATAGATTTATTTTTTATTTATTGTGATAATAGTATATCACATAAATATGAATTCAAAAACACAACAAGAAAAATATTATATAAATCAATTTGGTTGGTAACCAAATAAAATCCCATTGATAGTATGCCAAAGGTTTGTGGTTTGTGATACTGATGAATGATCTATTTCCAACACTTTTATTTGATGTATTGATGATAGGTATTAAGTTAGGATGAAAAATATGATCTATGGGTGACCTCAATATACCTTTTACTATTATAAAGTATATGTTTTTAGAAGAGGAATATTAGAAGGTTCAAATCCAATTATCACTACATTCCATGCATTAATGTCACTATCATGTTTTAAAAAAATTAATCATAGTGGTGTTGTCTAAGGCCTAGGTATTGGAGGACGAAACCCCCTCAGTTCAAGACATGGATAAAATGGATGAAAACTTAGTTATTAATTTGATGATCCTTCCAAATTTATACACCCCACTAGAACACATGTTTGGTCCAAATGCTAGGGGATGAAATCCTAGTTCCAGAGCCCTATCAAATTAAAAATATAAATAACTAGTTGTTTTTCATCCTCAAAACCTCCTTTCAACATAAGAGGAGAGCATATAAAGACAAATTATAATATGGAGTATAAACATAAAATTATTCAAATCATTTCTAATCCTTAGCACCATCTTTTGGTGAATGAGGAGAATATACATAAACTCAATTACCCCAAAGATAAAATAATATATAGAAAGGAAAAAATGTTTATTTTAAGCACCAAATTGAAGTGTGTAACTGTGGTTTTTTTAGTATCTTTGACAATCATTAACATATAAGAAATGAATTAGCAGTTCTATTTATCACCTTTGGCATGTGAAAACTTTTAAAAACTTTTTAGAATATAAAACTATTATTAATCCCACTAATAAATAGATAAATCATGTTACAAGCTTACAATCTTCTTCATGAGTGATAGATTAAGTAGAAATTCAAATCTACCACTACATAATGAACTTTATAAAAAATAATTAAATCCACTAAATACTAACATATAGATAAAAGAAATAATTCTGATATTAAATAGAGTGAAACAACTAGATGTATAAAAATATACTAAAATGTTGTCATATAAAAATTAGAGGCAATTCTATTGATCCATGGAGAGAAAATGCTACAAACTTTAAAACCTATTGATGATTGATAATGAAGAGCATAATAAATTCTAGTAATACATAATGAAACCCCTTAAAAAAGGGAAAATCTAGATCACAAAGTTAAAGATAATGAATAAAATTGATCCCACTACTATAGAGTGAAACCACTATAGATAGTAGAAATATGAAAAAGGATAAGGGACAAAAATAAACTTTAGTTATGTTACTACATAGAGTGAAGCTATCATAGACTTAAAAAACACTAAATATGGAAAAACATCTTGTAGATTCAATCCTAATGCTACACATAGAGAACCTGATATTTTCATTTGAGAATTTTTTTGTTACATAGATTAATTCCTCCATGCACTTGGAATTCAATTTTTTTGATAAATTTTTACTCAAATTGACTCTTTTTTCTTAAATTTTACCTCTAATTACAAGCAATTATAAGAAAAATAATAATGAATGACATAGATCGGTATTTTTATGTTTTTATGTCCCAGAGGGTGTGACAAATGTATAAACACAATAAATTTGATAGCATAATGCAATTGTTAGAAAACTCAAAGTAGAGAAAAAATAAATCTAAGCAAAATTGAGAATGAATACCTTGGAAAAATCTTAGAGGGATTAGGATACAATACATTCACTTACCAAAAGTAGTATATGACCCTCTTGAGTTTGTTTTATTGATTGATTATTGTTGAGAGTTCTTAATAGGCCATGTGAAAGTAGATGGCAATAATATTCCCTTGTTAGATTCTTAACGTGCTTGATGTGTGATAAAATGATTTGTGGATTTGTGCTTCAAATTGACATAACTTCATTATTCCTTAAAGACTTATAATAATTAAGGGAGGGTGATTGGAATTATAGTATTTTATTATGAAAGAAAACCATTGATCTAGATTTAGGATTAATGGTAAAGGATGAGTCCTACATCTCATTTAATGAGAGAGGATGGAAATTTAATACTGGGAGTTTACTGTGTAGTATTATGTCATAGTTTGTCCCTTGAATTATATTTTGTGTAATTACATGTGGATTTTATCTTAGAATTTACTTGCATGCTTTACCCATTATACATAATTTGGTGAATATGACCTTGGGGAAGTGAGTTTGACTTTGGATTTGGGCTTGTGATGTGATGACATTAAGGATTTGAGATTAGAAAAAGGATTATTTTATATATTATAAATATTTCAACTAATTAAGATTATTAAATAGTGTTACTAATTGGAATTTTATTTTTGGTGAGATGTAGGAAATTCCATGAATGAAATTTATTATTGTGGTAGGAGTAATAATGATTAATAGTATATTAATGGTTATATTAGGGATGTAATTATGGTTTATAAAGATGATAGTGTGGATTGGAGAACAAGGAAATGATAATCAAAATTAATAGGAAGTGTCTAATTTTAAGTGTCTACACAATGAATAAAGGGATTTTAAATTACTCTAAATCAAATATATGGAACCATATAATTGGATTCAAAATTATGTCCCAAGGTGCTACCTAATGCCTTATATGTTATGCTCGATAAATTACATTAAAACTTAATTTTGGGGATACCTTAGACACATGATATGTAAGTATTACCTTTAAGTTTAGATAGATGAATCAAATTCATGAATGAAAGCTATTTTTATAAAAACTTATGAAGAGGGAGAGAGATTTTGCAAACTCAGTACAACTTTTTTCAATTAGACATAGTTCCTTGTAGCCCTTCCCAAGTAAAAATATAGTTAAATTAAACAAAAAAATATGGGTTCAAGACAAAATAATAATTTTTTTAAATACCCATTAATTCCTTATAAATCCCTACCAAGTTTCAAATTTAGATTCACAAAGGAAGTCAACTAATGCACAAGTCCTTTCTGCCAATTAGGCATCTATAAGGTCAAAACATTGATACAGTCTTGGTTACCATAATATACTATTTAAAACATACCAAAAACCAAATAAATATTATATATATAGTCAAATAACATAAAATTCCAAAGTTTTACAAATTTGGTTGGTAAAATTAAAATTTATTCAAGTTGTATGTTTTCAAATCTTAGGTCAGGGTTACACAGGTTTGTATGTCCTTGACACCCAAAAAAGTATTATTTTGAATTATAATAAAATTAATACACATATGATAATTTTATAAGGTATTATCCACCTTGATTCACCTTATAAAATATACAAATGTTCATTAACAATCACTAAATGTCCTTAACAAACAACTTTGTAGAATTCTAGAAGTGTCTTAAGGACTGTGTGTAGGAGAATGATAATTGGAGTGAAATATTACCTTTTAAATTGATTTATAATGATTAAAATAGGATAAACTTTTAAATTTTATATTATCCATTACACTCTTAAACATTCAAACACTTTAATTACATTCAAAATGACAATTCTGCCCTTCTTAGTTCTTTACTTTGTTAAAAACATAGAATTATTATAAAAAAAAATTAACTTTCACCTATAGATAGATGAGAATATATATAAATTTTAAAAGTAAAAAATATATATTTATGATAAAATAACATTTTATTTAGTTAGTTCACTAAATTCTTTTCAGTTATTATTCCATTCATTCATCTTCTTGCACTAAATAGTCATACACAAAATGTTCCATGCAGAGAGGGTTCTCCCCATTCTTGATATTTTCTTATTTCTATTAAATTTATAGACCTATACTCTTGAAAAATAATAATTTTATTGATCCAATTTATCTCTTTTTAATTATTATAAATTCTTTAATTGAATCTATTTTACTCTAACATATACTAATTCTTGAAGACCATCCTTCTTAGGCATTATGGTAGGTTGAAAGATGGAAGACATGACCAATAAAGTGTCAAAAAATTAAAGGTAATACTAATGTATACAATAATCCTAAACATACTAGGTTCCCTCATTATAACCAAAAAATAACATGATTAAGGCCTTAGAAATCTAGATAGAAATTAAAAAATTTAAAATGAAACTAACAAAAGAGCTCAAATTCAAAATTGGAGAAAACTGAAGACCATAAACTTATTAAATTCACTATTTTAGACCACATAAGACTTAAATGAAACTTTTTTAAGAAAAAAATTTATATAATAAGAATCAAAATGACCTTTTGGGTGATGCTCTTGCATCATCCTACTTAGGAACAAGAATTTGACTCATAAACTCCTGTTAATGAGGTATTAAAGAGTACCTCCATGCTTGATGATTTATGATTAAGTAATCCAAGTATAATTTTATAAGGGATGATGTTTCTACTTCATCAAATATTGTTAATAATCCTTTCCTCTGGTTCTTTTACCAGCCTTTTTGCCTAAGATAATTTCAAGTTCTTCTTTCCTTCCTTGTGGCAATTGATCCACACATTATTGGACTGTTTATCTTCATTTCCATCTCAATAACTATTATCTCCTTATTTCAATGGATACAATTCTAAAACATTGAATATGTGAGAGATTCCCATACCACTAGGTAATTTTAACTCAATCTCATTATTAGAGAACTTACTGATTACCTTGTAAGGGTAAATATTATTCATATTTAGTTTGTTACACTAAAATTTGGAAAAAAATT
>JARHVA010006359.1:777500-797500 GCA_037957365.1 Torreya grandis
AAATATGAGAGAGAACAATTTTAAAATTTAGAATTGAAAAAATGATACAAAATTTTAGTTGGATCACTCTAATATAAATTTTATAAAAATTATGTCCACTAATGGTCTCAACTACTTCATTTTTTTAATTGATCACTATAACAAAATTAGTTGGATACATTTTATAAAGAAAAAAGAATTTGAAACATTTTAAAGTTTTATGAATATGGTTTAAAATGAATTTCAATCCCATAATAAGATAATAAAGGTTAATAATGGTGATGAATTCATATCAAATATGTTGGAAACCTATCTATATTTAAATGGAATCAAATATTATCTTACAGTGTCTTATATACCTCAACAAAATGGATTATTTCAGCAAATAAAAAGTACTTTGTCAAACATGGTTTGATCAATGTTCTACTTCAAAGGGTTAAATATACATTTTTGCATGAAATAATTTGAAATAAAATTATATCTTCACAATAAATCAGTATCAACATCCTTACAAATAAATACTTAATATAAATGTTTATGTGGTCATCTCACTTTAATGCAAAATATCCATATTTTAGGATGAATATGCTATGTGTTATTTTAAAGGAGAAAAGCTACAAAGTATAATATGACTTATAAATGCATGCTTTTTGGATACTCAAAGTCTTTAGAAGAATACATGCCATTTAATGAGAAGAATAATAATTTTTTCATCATAATAGATGCCATCTTTTTTGAAACTATGGACTAAAAAAGCATTAGCTGATAATTGACTTGACTTGATAAACATTCTAGATTTGATGAATTTCAAAGAGGTTGGTATGGAGGTTCCAAATATTGAATAGTGAATCTAAATTTTGGAAACAATTGAATTTTTATTGACTCTTGTAATTGAAAATGACACCCCTTTTATAGATGATATTGAAACTTCATCTAAGGATGGTTTTACAACAAAAAATAAATTAACAAATTTATAAAATGAAGCAGTGATGATTCTACACAAAAAAAAGATAGAGAATTTATCTAAATAGACATTGATGAATGTTAGACTTCATAAATTTTTAAAAATAGGCATAAGAAGTGTACACATGACCACAAAACAATCAGACAAAATCTTAGATTAAATACAAGATAATATAGAAAAAAATAGTTTGGAAGACTCTCTAGAAGAAGAAGAAAATGTTTATTTTTACTTGGAACTTACTTCCTTCTAACAAGATGAAAATCTTGATGCATGGAGAATAAAAAGGAAGAATAAGTATGATGCATTGGTCTAAATTTTAAGTTGAAAATTAGTTAAGCCTTCGATGACCTACAAACATATTGGATACAAGTGGATTTTAATAATAAAGTAAAAATAGATGTCTCACTTGAAATTAAAAATGAAAAGCTTGTTGTAAAGATATATATTTTTTTAAATAAGGAATTAATTACGATGAAACCTTTGCACCAACTCAAAAATAAGATATCATTCACACAATATTTTCATTGGAAACACATAACAATGAAAAATTCACCAAATAAACATTAAAAATATAATTCTAAAATTATATATTTAAGTGACAAAGTACATGACTCAACGAAATTGTTCTAAAGTAAATGGCCAAGAGCATAAAGTTTGCAAATTAAGAAAATCATTGTATGGTTTGAAACAAGTCTCAAGAAAGTGCTATGACAAACTCACTAAGCACCTCCTAAACATGGACTTCAAATATTTTGAATTTAAATATATAACTATTTTTTTCAAAAAAGTTGACAAAAAATTATTATTTCTAGTGGTGTGTGGATGATTTGCTCATCATAGAAAACAATGATAGATACACTAAAAAACTCAAATCATAGTTTATTAAAGGATTTGAAATGATAGATTTGAGTTATCTTCATTACTATTTGGGTATTGAAGTGATTCAAAAATCAAAGCATATCTTTATCACTCAAGAAAAATATGTTGGTAAAATTTTGATCAAGTTCTGAATATTGAATTGTAAGCCTCTCAGTACACTCATGGAATAAGATTTAAAATTAATATATGAAAATATCATAGATTTAGTTGATGTTGTATTAAATATTGAAATCTCATTGGAAGTCTAATCTACGTGACCATATCTAGGCCATATATATCTTTTAGCATTGTTGTTATTTTTTTATTTCATGCAATAACAGAAAGAAAGCCATTGGGTAGAAGCAAAAAATATTCATTTAATATCATAAAGGAAGACAAAATTTTGTGATCAAATACTTTAAGGTATGAGAATTCAAACTGGTATGATGCAATGGTCATTTTGAAGATAGAAAATCTACATCAAGGTTTCTAATAAATTTTGGAACAACAATTATTAGTTAGATGTCAAAAAATCATTAGTATTCATAATTTATTCAATGGATATATAATATATAACAACTTCAAAGACAACCAAAGAAATGTTGTGGTTCAAAAATGTATTTTTATATTTACAAGAACAACTTGTCGATACCTATTAGATTTGACAACACATCTGCAATTCAAATGGTAAATAATCTAATTTTTTTAACTGAACTAAATACACCAACACCAAATTTTGTCTAATTCAATACTATATGAAAGAAAGGTGACAGTAAATTTTTTTACTGCACTATAAAAGTGCTCAGAATTTCAACCTAAATTTAATAGCTAAAAAAGAACTCTGATAATCTGATATTGCTTATAATTAAATGGCCTTTATAGGCTACAAATAAAATGGAGATGCCACTTGATCTACTATTGCTTATAATTAATTGGCCTTTATAGGATAGAAATAAAATGGAGACGCCACTTAAATGTCACTAATATCTTGGAGTCGATTGTACGGTCCCTATAAACAAATGTAGAGAAAAAAAAATGTCAACCTCAAATTTAAAAGTGTAATAGTGATACCATTAAATTACCTTTACAAACGATTCTAAGATCTATAAGGATAGCAGTGCTCTATTGACTCTCTTATTTTAAGATTAATATCATAGTGTTATAACGCATGACCACTCTCCTAATACTTAAGTGATAGAAATTACAAGTTCTTTATTCTTGTACATGGTGTCAAGAGTTAAGAATGTGTAAAGGCCATAATGCAATCTACATTTTAATAAAGATAGAATGTGGGTATCAGTAGTGGGATGTATCTGAAGTGCTTATACTGACTGACTAAAACACCAGTTGTTTGCCGCATGTGCGTGCGATGAAGTAAATTGTTTGCCCGCAGGTTTACTCAGGTCAAAGCGAAAGGAGGAGGAGGAAAAAGAAAAATTGATGAACAGTGAAGAAGACAGAAAAATCAATCAATCATTCTAACATCCAAAAATTATTAGCTTTCGGAAAACAAAACATACCTTGCACAAATATTAAAAAAAATACTGCATACCAATTTCAGCTGCACGCATCTTGGCACGGTGCAGTGGCATTTATATCAAGCAATGATAAATATGCTCACTGTATCGTGCCAAAATGCGGCATCTGAAAGAAATGAGCATTTTTTCGTAATCTCCACTGAATTAATTGTTGAATTACATCGGTTGCAAGTGTATTTATAGGTGGGAGAAAATAAAACAACAAGATCTGGAAAGAGACTTGCCTGAAAATATTGAGGGGAGAAATACATTGCATGGCGGGCCAGCGCACTCATTTCTTCAAAGTCCAGAATTTTTTTACTCAACGCCACCTATGGATTTCCACAGACTTTAACAAAAATAGGTTATTGACTTCTCCTCCGCCTTTTTCAATATATTAATTATACATTGAAATACAAGTATGTTGAAAATTATTAAAAAAAAAAAAAAAATCATGTTTCCTCTAGAAATTATTGTCTCGGGTTAAATATTTTTTAAATTTATTTAGTTATTAATGTGTAATAGTGATAAAGAATAACAAATATGGGTGAAGAATGTTTACCGATTGATATGGACCAGATATGGTTTGACTTTTAATGTAATAAGTGTTATTTTTTTCCAAAAATAATGATAAGCGAAAAGTGGCTTTTATTTTGAAGTATAAAATAATTTGACTAGCAAATTAAATTAAGAAAGATTAAAGAAGACTTTAGGAGGATAGAAAGAGAGAGGTAAAAGCTTAAAAAGATAAGCTACTATAAAATCAATTAGTTATATAAAAGAGATGATTGAAGAACAAAGTCTTAAGAATTACATAAAGAAAACAAAAAACACATCTTATGATAGTTTATGGGTTCAAGAAAGAAGTAATATTATGGAAGTATTCACAGAAAGTAAGAAAATATTATGATCAAAAGACTTAAAAACTAATTTCTAGCATATGAAAAAAAACATGCGACTACAATAAATGTTGTGAAATTTACATATTTGAATCCTTTATCAATATATTGATCAGATGGAAAGTTAAAAGCAGGTAAAGTCTTTTCTGACTAATTAGTTGCATTCTTCTTAGGGAGGGTGGTGTTAATATTGTGAATCTTCATTGGGAAGAAGATGAGCTCTAAAGTTAGACAAGAAATGTATTGGAGAGTTAATCACATGATAGTTATGAAAAAATAAATATCCTCAAAAAAATGAATGGTATGGAAGATATCGAGAATAACTGGATTGAGTTCTATTTTTCAAATATTTATGATTTAACAATATTGATAAACAAGATATTGGGGTTTGAAAAAATATTTTCTGATAAGTGAAAATAAATAAGCTTCAAATTTCAATGTATGTTTTAGATATTGAAATTTATCTATCATTTCAAAGTAAGAAGAAAACTTAGAATAAATAATAATAAAATAGATGTCAAATTTAAAATTAAAATTATCTTATAATAATTAAATAGTTATCAAATTTATCAAATACCATTTTTAATAACATCTTACATTATTAAACTCTTTTACTTCAACTTTTTATTTATTAAAATAAATATTCTTTTATATAAATAGATTACAATTAAAAATGTCATGTATACTATCACTATAGTTATTAAACATGTACATTAAAATATTACAATAGACACAAAAACAAATCTTAATTAAAATTAACACCTACTAAAATTAATGGTTCTATCAACTTAAAGTGTTGGGCATTACATTTCCAAATGCATATGTGGCTCATTCATAAAACACAAGCTAATTTATACAATATGTCTAAAATATCATATATATAAAAACATATTAACCGAATTACCACCCAAGAAAAGTGGTAAAAATTAGTAAATTATTATAGAGAATAAATGTTATTAAAAAATCTTAATTTAAATTAACCTCTTAAAACTAATAGTTCTGTCAACTTAAAGTGTTGGGCATTACATTCCCAAATACATGTGTGACTTATTCCTAAAACACAAGCTAACTTATATAATATGTCAAAAATATCATGTATGTATCGAGTTCCCACCCAAATAAGGTGGTAAAAATTAGTAAGTGATTATGTAAAATAAATATTATTAAATTATGAAAAAAAAAATCTTATCTTAAGCCCAAACAAAATAATAAAGATTAAAATTTTATTATTAAAATATATTTATTTTTTAATCAAATTATAATTAATTTAAGAATATGAAATAACTAATAATTATGATATATTATTAAAGATGTCATTTAAATAAGTGGTTAAAGAATACTTGTACTTATATTTTTTTTAAATGAAAAATTAATATTAAATATTTTTATTGAATAATAAAGTTGATGGACTTTAGGTATATGTCTATGTTGGATTCTTCTATTAATAAAATAGTTGATTCTTTAGATAAGACATTATTTCCTATAAATTTAAAAATTTCTTTAAAAAAAACTATTTACTAATAACAAAAAAAAATAAAAAAAATAAAAATAAAAATAAAAAATAGTATTATATATATATAAATATAAATATAAAATTTAAAATTATAATATATTTATTTTAATAATATTTTGAATTTTATAAACTCATAATATATATAAAACAGTTTTAATTACTATATGTAAAGTTTTTTTTAATTTACAATATAATTAAATATCTTTTTATATATTTTAAAGTCATTTATGAAATTATTTTCAAACTTATTTTATAATAATTTAAAAATTCAAAATATAATTTATTAAACAGAAAATTGTAAACCATATTACTAATGTAAAAAGAAAAAATATTAACATATTAATATATATTCAACAATTAAAATATAAAACTTAGGTAAAATATTACATCGGTACATTTCAAGAGAACAATCAATCTTTATCAAACTACAATCAATCTTTATCAAACTTATAAATCTTAGTAATTTTAATAATATCGATCATGATAAGTCATAATTGTTAGGCCAGATAAAAAAAAACCTGTATTGAACTTACTGCATCCATGTTGCACCTAACCTGTCCTTGCAATCTTTTTTCAAACTAAACTTCGATTTTTGTTAATTGATGTAAGAATAATGTTCAATGACTGTCAGTAAGATGAGAAAAAGAGATGACATTATTAATTTGGGACTGAGTATAAATAAAGCATTAATGCGCCTCTTTAACAGGATGAAAATATTTATATAATAAAAAATCATTTCCAACTGTAGAAGGTTGGATTCTGTGTGTCGGCAGAATACTTTTATTGGGAAGCTGGCAAAAGGCATTCATAGAAACAAGACAGCCACATTCATGTCTTTTGTTGTTGGACGAGGGAAAGTGGATGTTAATTCAGAGGAATGACGACAGATATGAAATATTTCCAAAAGTAGAAAAGATACGGTGACTAAAATAAAGGCGGCATGATTGAGATCATGGATATTTCCAAAAGTAGAAAAGATCCGGTGACTAAAATAAAGGCAGCATGATTGAGATCATGGACTTTCACGTTAAAAACAGCCATATTATGACACATTTACTAATTTAATATAGAATATTCTTGCTTCTGTCATTCGATATTGCCTATTGCTTTCTGCGACAATTGCTCAGCATCAGAGAAGGTTGTTTCACCATTAAAAATATAATGATAGTGTGTAGTTGTGAAATTGGGAAAACAAGAAGATGGGAAACCTTGTAATTGATTGATTATGGTTAAACATGTGAGTCGGGTTTATCTTATAAATTTTTATATTTATTGGAGTATGAGAAATCATAAGCAATATGTTCGTTTTTGGGTGGTTTTTTTTTTTTTTTTTTTTTTCTTCAAGTTATTATTTTATAAATTTATTAAAAACAATTAAAAATGTTTTCTTTAAATTAAATAAATTAATTGAGTTTATTTTAAAATTTTAGCTATGATTTTAAGATCAACATTCATATTAATAAATATTTATATTTTTTGTGTTTTATATTTATTGGAGTATGAGAAATTATAAGTAATATGTTCATTTTTGAGTTTTGTTCTTTCTCTGTTATTATTTTATAAATTTATCAAAAATAATTTAAAATATTTTGTTCAAATTAATTATATTTATTAATTTTATTTTAGAATTTTATCTATCATTTTAAAATTATCATACATATCAACAAATATTTATAGTATTTATGTTTTAAACGGTTCGTTTAGCTTGTGATTATTCTTTTTCACATACAAATTAAAGTAATAATTATAATGAAAGTATTTATATAAAGAAAGCAAAGTTATAGTAATAGATGGAAATATTTACATTATGAGAACATTAAAAATAGTGAATTATAATAGTAACAAACCAACAAAACAGATTTATAATTTTATTTATAGTCTAATTTAATACTCGAAATATATGATTAAACTCTTCAAGGTAGAAACTTCTACAACCTTGCAATAGGAACATTATTTGTATTATGATTCTTAAATATTAACTACTACTTGTTATTTATTTCTTACATAGGATATAGATACTCAATACACTAACATTAGTACTAATATGAAGATATAGTCTAACATTATCATATAAATAGTAACATATTATGTTAGCCATAAATTGGCCATACATATCCCAATACGTTCTAGTTTTTATGGGTGTAACATGCCCATTCTTTGCAAACCAATATTGTCCTCAACATTAAATATGGCTAGATACTTCTGCAAGAATAATTCATCCTCCCATTTTACCTCTTCTTTGGCTGGATTATTCCACTTGATTCGGTACACTATAATCACGCTCCTTTGCAACCTCTTTATTTGTGTTTGGATAAATTTATCAAGGTCAAAAATTATTTGGCCCTCTCATCAAACTTTGTTTGTGTTGAATATATTTGTCAAGTAACCTTATTCAAGCTAGTAAAATGGAAGATTATACCTATTTTCATTGGATAAAGTATCTCTAGTTATTATGCTACAATGTGTTTCTTTTGCAAGACGCTTATAGGGTCTATAATACTTATGGAAAATCATATTATACTTATTTTTAAATTTTAAGGTCATTTTTTTATATAATTATAGTCACACAAAAAGTGAATTGCTTACTAATTAAAAATAAATATTAGTGTGGTGTTGGTCAAATTGTTACTTTTTTTTATTATGTGTCATTTCTAAGTTTTCTATGAGATTAAAGAATACATCCTACTAGTGGTAAATTTGTTTTTGACTACTCAAACCTTTAATTAAACTTTCAAGCATGAGGGTATGAATGGTAGATGGTACCCATACAATTTAAAAAATGGAAATGTTTTGGAAGAGGCATGGAAAGAAGTATTATAACATTATTTTTCTAGTGGTATCCTTTGAACCTATGAGTCGTATTTGTCTCAATAAAAACATCAAATAGAAATATCCAAGAAATTATTGACCACGCCATTTTTTCTATTAGATTGGGGGTGACATGATGAGTTATGTGCCAATTAAATGTCCAAGCTTGAAAATAACTCAATCTAAATAATTATTGTTAAATATAGGATCATGATCACTTACTATGATATTTGAGATCCCGTTAGCTTTTGAAGTGTATCAATAAAATCTATCTTGTTATAACTATTACAAAAATATCTAACAAGACACAAAAATAAGCAAAGTTTTTTGTGTCTATCTAAAATAATCATCTCTAAAAATTTCTATTTATACATGAGAAGATATTTTATGAAATCCATGGAAACATCGTCCCACCTCTGATTAGAAATAGATAGTGGTTATAAAAGACCTAGGATCTTGATTGTCTTACACTTATTTTTTCTAACAAAACACACATTCTATAAAAAAAACCTATGCTTCCCATTGGAGCCTTTAATAAAATAAATTCATCCTGATTATGTGATAAGTCTTCAATAGATATGATTTCACACATATTATTGAATCATGTCACTCTAAAAGAACCCTATTCTTGAGATTGAGTATTTGCATAACTATATTTGATCCATGTAACATAGAGTGTCACATTTCAATAAAAAAACTGACATGCTCAAATCCTATTAGATCTTTTAAATGAGATGATATGTTTCATTATCCCATTTTTATCATTCCTCGTAAATGTATAATACTACAACCAATACATTATTATTTTCTCTTTTTTAGATGATCTCAAAGTTATGTCACATTTTATTTGTGATGTATTTTTTTAGTGCTTATAATGATAACCTCTATTCTAAGAAGTATTCTAGAAAATCATCATCTATCTTCACCCTAATGTTTCTTCCAATCACATGTGATTTATCCTAATTCAGTTGTGTATCATTTCCATGTTTTCTATGAGAATAGAGAGTACACCCTACTAATGTTGAATGTGTTAAAATATTTTTAGTGAATTGTCAAGGATGAGGTTATGGATGTTGAATGGTGCTCATACAATGCCAAAAATAGAAACATTTTGGATGAGGTATGAAAATAAAGTTTATACCACTATTCTTTTAGTGGAATCCTTTGAACTTGTGAGTCATATTTATCTAAAGTAAAATATCAGAGATAAACATCCAAGAACTTATTGAGCACATTAGATTTTAAATTTGATTAGTGGTGATATGATAAGATATGTGCTAGTTGAGTACCCAAACATGAGAATAATTCAATCCAAAATATCAATGGTTAATAGAGAATCACAATTAGTCACTATGATCTATGGGGTCTCATGTAGTTTCTAAATTGTATCCATAAGATATAATATTATTGTACTTTTTACCAAATAATGAGACCATACCAAAAAATGTGTATATTTTATGAGTATATCAATAACAAACATGATACATTTCCCCCTTTAGACATGGGAAAAAATACAATGAATTCCAAATAAACCTCTAATGACATATGATCAAGAATAGTTAGTGATTATGAAAGACTTAAGGTTTTGATTGTCTCATCCTTATTTTGCTGACACAATAAGTATTCCACATTAAATTTATAGAATTTCCATTTTATCCCTTCCAAAAATAATTCTTTCTTGATCCTATTACTAGTAAAAAATGAACTCCATAAGAACATGCTCAAATTGTATTGAAGATTCCAAATGAGATTTTATTTGTTTATGTCATTCTGCAATTATGATCTTCCTTTATTTAGCTGATCTTCATATAATATAGACACAACACATAATAGTTCTTCTTTGTACATATCTCTTATGAATAGTTCTTTAACTAATATATTATCCTTTGCTTTCTTCAAAATGATTTCAAAAATTTATTATGAAATCTTTGTGACATATTTTATCATTTTTATAATTATAATTTTTATTTTAAAAAATATTTTTAATTATCATGACATATTTTCACCTTAAAATTTATTCTAATAAAAACTGATGTCCTTTGTTTTATTACATGAAAGACATCTATCATTTCCTTGTCATGAATAGGATTCAACAAATTCTTAGGCTTTAACCTACGTTTTCCTTCTTTCATGAATACCGCCCCAATTCCATAAACCGGATACTCACGTTCAATATCCTTCTAGTTTTTTTTTATAAAATCTGTTGTAACTAGGACAGTGGCAATAATAGATTTTCATGTATTTAAGAAACTTTTTTTTACAACATTAACACGAAAGTGAAAAGAAAATTTTTCATGACACAATTTACATCGACGAATTGATACAACACCACAATTTAGATTTGGAAGATTTTGTGGTTAATGCCCTCTATCTTAATCATTTTAACATCAGGATTTCAAATGTTATTTTACGTGCAATGTTTTTTTAAAAATAAATTAGTGGGAATGACATGTGTCACGATTTATGTGTTAGGTTTTGAGTAAAAAATTCATAACTTTACTAAGAGATGCAATTGTGTTATGATTTAATTTTATAAAACAATATTAACTATTTATTTAAATAAATAAACAATCTTTGTATATATAGATATATAATTTATAATTAATAAAATATATTAAAGTTGATTTTTTTATAAAATTTATTATCTATAATTTACGTATGTTAAATTTATATATTAATAAGTAACATATTAAAAATTAAATTAAAAACTTAAATATATATTTAAGATATTTTAATGAAATTTTGGACTTTTATAAACTATGAATATTAATTAAATTTTTATTATACTTAAAATATGCACACACAATTATTATCATAAATTATTTTTTGAATATTAATAGTTATATAATATCTTAAGGGTGTTATTTTAAAGGTTTATTGAGTTATAATTATAAAACTATAACTTAAAACCTTTTTAGATGCTATTGGTAATAGTGATACCTACATGACTTGAAAATCCCAAATATATCTCTAGTGTCTTTGTATGTTTTGCAGATCTTTGAAGCCTTAGACCCCTATGCTTACACCTGTAGATGTGGCATGTGTGTTCAGTTACCTTTAGTATTTTGTGTTGGTCTCTATTTTATTATTATTCCTATTCACACTTTCAAAAAAAAATTAACCTTTAAAAAAGGTTTAGTATGTTGGGTTCAATATCTGTAACTACTCCCCACTAAGTCACTAAACAATGTTCACATACCAAACTCACAAGAGGGTTCAAACCATATGTAGTTCTCGTACCTCTGTGTGTGTGTGTAAAATATCATGATTAATATATATAGCAATGAAATGTTTGTCTTTTGACACTTGGTACCATGCAACTTCAATTTTCATATGTATTCAAAATAGGCTCCATGTATTCTCTTTTTAAGACTTTTAATATTTTTATGCAGTTTTTGATACTTTATCAAGAGAGTGTTAGAGGATTTCTCAAGTATAGTAGTACTTTGATGTATGTCACTAGATGGATTTAAGCTTAGGATAGATTTGAATTTATAATTAGCACTTTTTTATTTATTATTATGAGAAACCCATGAAATGTGTTAACTATGACATAATGAAAGCTTTCAAATATGAAAAAATAGCCATTGGGTACTCCTAGACATTGCTAGTACAAGAAGATGCATGTATTCAACAAAATATATCTAGTTGTTACTAATCCAAAATATGGATCACATTTTATTTTCAAATAACAAGTAATATGTGCCTATAATACATTATTGTAAGAAAAATAATGCTCAAGCCTTAATTAAAATAAGGTTCATTGGCAAAGTCAACATTAAAAGGAAAGATACATCTTCATAATGGTGAAGTTAGTGGTTTTCATCTTTTAGATTTGAGGGTTATGTCATCCATGATGAAAATTATTTTTTATGTAGGTTACATAACCATATTGACTGTTGCATATCCACTAGTATTTATAGATGAGGATTGTGAAACCACCATGGTGGTTACAAAATGTCCCCAATGGTTTTCATATATCATAAATATATTTACCATATAAAACATGACAATGAGAATGGTTGTATATTTTTCCACTTTCTTACGATAGTTTGTTTGAGAACTTTGGTAGGTTTTAAGGTTAGAGGGAATAAGTAAAACCTTTATTGAATACAAAGGCCACAATCAAATTTAGTGAAAAGTCTTTTAGTTAGATTCACATTAATTTTCAAGTTTTAGTCTTTTTTTCTTGTTATCTCATTGTTCATAGGTGTATATGATTGTTTTAACTATGTTTGGTATTTTTTAAAGTGTTTAATAATTGTGAAAAAATATTTTGTGGAATATTTAGATTGGTATGTAATTAAAATAATATCAATGAAGGCCACGCTTTCTAGTAACTTATACATTTTTATATTTATATGGTTGAAGTGGAATGCAATTGCCTCACCCACTAGATGTTTTCCCACATAAGGAGTTTAATTTAAATGCTTCATTTTCATGTTCCTGATGTACATTTCATTTTACATAACCTATTTATATTTGCTTTAGTATTTTAAGTATCCTAAATAGCACTAATTTTTCAATCATTTTTTGATCTAGGATTTATTTCATTATATTGGTATTAGAGCTAGTTAAGTATAAGTTTTAGTCCTTGCATGTGGTTTTATTTGATTACATTTTAGTATATCCCATCACTATTTAAATTAATTTTATTGGTCAAGGTATCTTAAATAAATTTTCTCAACGAAGTGGAATAAATAAATTAGAATTATGGATTTTATAATGAAGATAAAGCTAAACAAATATAATATTTGTTTCAAAATCTTAAATATATGGCTAGCAGATCTCCTTCCATGAGAGATCATGACTAGTTAGATTTGATCATGGAGATTCTTATGGATAATTTTGGTGTTTATATGAAGGTGCTTAAAGTAAACAAGGAAGACACTCTCAAACATGAGAATATGGTAGAACATGCATGTGACTATTAGTGTAGGTTTCTATTTTTCCTTATTTATTAATTAGGGAAATTGTATTTCTTGTGCATACATGGAGTTTTCCCTACATTTGTGGGATAGGCTAGCTTATGTGGAGGTGTGTGTCATAGATGTGTCATAGGTGTCATAAGAATGTCATAAGTAACTCCCTTGATGGGAGTTACTTCTCTATTCTTAGCACCTTGTCACCACCTTTCATGGAGGAGTTACATTCTATTCTTAGGGTGCCTTTTCTACCTTTTATGGAAGAGTTAATTACATACTCTCCTATTTGTGTTCCTCGATTTGGCCATCTCATGCTAATCAGATTTTGGTTTTCTCCATTTTATCTTGTGCAATTTCTCTTATTGTGTTAATTTCAAATTGCTTTAGCATCTATGTGGTGTGCACTTGTTCATCTTGTGTGATCACATCTCCATTGCACTCACGTTATCTAGGTTTTGGTAATAACTCTGATATGGTATCAGAGCTTCTCCGGTAATAGTGTGTCTAGTTATGCTAGTAGTTTATTTTGAAATTCTTACTTTGCTTTCTTACTTTTTTAAAAAAAATCCCTTACATTTGAGAGCTTTGGTAGAGTTTTTTAAAAAACATATGCAAATCCATACAGAACTTATTTAAAAATTTACTTTTGAGTTAGTATTTGCCAAGACATTTTGGCTAGATCTGTGGTTTTCTTCAGTAAGATGGAGGAATTTTTTTGTTATTTTGCAAAAAAAAATTTGCATTCTATTTGTTGGATGCCACCTTCAAATGTGGAGCTTCTGGTAGAAATAAGTGAAGGTTTTCAGCCTAGGCACTGCTTATACCAGCTGCCTACCACTCCAAGCACTGGCCACTCACAACACAAACAAACAACACTTCTAGAACTTTGTACCAACCTTCTGCTTCAGCCCAAGCAAACAACATTTTAGTTCTGTGCCAAGATTCTATCCTTCTAGCAGTAGCAGTGCTTTTTGTAGACCCAAATAGCCAACTAGGCCATACAGCATCTAGGTCTGCTACTTTTTTTGTTTTTTTGCAAAAAATCAGAACTATGCCTTTCTTTTGGGATGCCACTTCTTGTGTTTATTGTCTAGAAACAAGCTTCTACACCCCTTTTTTGGTGAATACTTTCTACAACAGTTGTTCCAGCCAAGCCTTCAACTGTATAGTGCCAAGTAGTAGGTCGACATTTAGTTTTTTGTATTTTCTGAGTCAAAATTTTGGACTGTTTGTTTTTGGATGCCCCTTCCTTAGCATCCTATGTGGCACTCTTGGACACTTGGAATTCTATCCAAACTGTCTTGCTTTATATTTTTAGTGAAAAATTGACTTGATAAAACAAAAATTAGTCAATTTGACTGAGTATTAAATTTTTTAGATAGTTTGGTAATTTTTGGAGGTTTGAATTAAAACTTGTATCTTCGACCTATAAGGATGAAGGGTGAGGCTCGGGTTGGCGAGAGGCCAATTACCCCTCACAAAGACCTCCTTTAGATTCTTCATTCCATTTTGAATCTAATTAGTGGTTGGAAGGCAACTTTCTCTCCCCATAATAGGCATTTTTTTAATATTTTAGTGTTTTTTTACAAAAACACTAGTTTATGGAAAAATTATAACTTTAATATCTTACAAATGGTAGCTCAGTTTTAGGTGCCATTTTTGCAAAAGTTTTTGTAATTCAATTATCCATAGTGTAGACTTATTATTTTCCAAAAATGCACTAGTTTGTAAAGTGCCAAAAATTTGGGTCTCCTGAGACGCATTTTCGGCTGAGTTCGATGTCCTGTTTGCTTTAGTCTTGCACTGATTGCTCTAAGATGCATTTTCAGCTGAGTCCAACATATTTTGAGTGTGCACTTGCATATTTGGTGGGGGCTCAATATTTTGGGGGTGTGACTGCTTTTCACAACTTTCTTTCATTCTCCTTTTTGCATACATTCACAACTTGAAATCTATACAACTTCACCTAAATTTAGCTAAAAATATATTATTTTCAACTTAAACCCATAACACCCTTCAACTATCATGAATAGAAAGTTAAAATGTCAATCATTCTTAGAAGCAAAGGGTTGTATATGATCACCATGGATACAGAAGTAGAACCCAACACAGATGCTAAAAAGATCAAGTGGTACAACCGTAGTGATGAAGCCTTTGGATTACTGAGCTTGTCTATGTCTCTATACCTTCGCTTCCACTTATAATCCTTCCAAAATATTAATGACATATGGGACACCTTAGAAAAGTTGTTTGGGAAGCTTGATGAGATGAGAGGTCATGAGCTCGAAAATGAAATCATAAGTCTAAGTCCTAGCAACTTTGACACCCTATAGGACTTCTTCACTAAGTTTAAGGCCCTTAGATTGAAATTGAATGAGTTTGGGATAGAGAAGAAATATGATCAACTTATTATATCTATTTTTGAAAATGTAGGTCCAAGTTATTTAGTCTTTGTCTCCACTTTCCATGCCACAAAAAGTGCCCTTAACACTGCATAGAAAATGCCTTCTTTGGATTCATTCATTACTGACTTGACTAGGAATCAAGATAAGATAATTCAAATGGGCACAATGAAATGTACTCAACCCCAATCTTTGATAGCTAGAAATGGTAAGGATAAGACTTCAACAAAGGAGAAGAAGAAAAACAATAAGGACTAGGAGAAGAAGAAAGAAAACACCAATCTTGCTAAAAACAACACTGAGACTTCCTCTTCTAATGGTAAACCTAAGAAGGAGAAGGTTAAGTGTGCCTATTTTAAAAATACAAGGCATGATAAACACAAATGCATGAAGAGACAAATAGATCACCTAACTCATTTTCTAGAGAAGAACATAGGTGTTCCTGAGTCCATCAAGCAAAATTCATCTATCCAAGATTCTACTAAGGCAAAAGGCAAGGTTAAGGAAAAAGAAAAGGGCAAGGCCCTTGTAGCTACAATAACTTCCACATTTTCATGGGTCATTGACTCAGGTGCTTCTCACCACATAGGCTCTTCACTAGTTAAGTTTTCATCTTTAGAGCTTTGTAGCATGACTTCAATTAGTTTGGGTGATGACACATTAGTTTCCATTGCAGGGAGAGGGTCAGTTGAAATGGAAGGAGGAACATTCAACAATGTTCTAAATGTTACTTCTCTTTCAACTAATCTCCTATAAGTATATCAAATCACTCATATCAGTCGAGGCATGAGAGTTGAGTTTTCACTAGATTCAGTGTCTATCAAGGAGTTGCATAGTGATACTACAGTGGCAGTGGGAAGGGTAGATCACCAAGCTAGGTTATACACCTCACATTCTGCATCAAATTCTTTTCCAACAACATTTTTGACTCATTCAGATGGAGTTAACAAATTATGGCATGAGCATTTTGGCCACCTTAACTACCGCTACCTTGAGCAACTTTGCAAAAATGACATGGTCATTGGCTTGCCTCGTGTTCAATTCTCAAAAGGACTTTGTGAGGGCTGCTCCCTTGGGAAGCATCTCAAAGAAAAATTTGACAAAGGCAAAGCTTGGAGGGCTTCACAACCTTTGGAGTTAGTCCACAATGATGTATCGAGACCCTTTCCCAAACCCTATTTTACAAGGGCCAAGTACATCCTCACTTTCATTGATGATTTCTCTATGTACACTTAGATATATTTTCTCAAACAAAAGTCTAAAGTGTTTGAATATTTTCTATACTTCAAGGCTCTTATTTAGAAATAGAATGAGAAATCCATCAAGGTTCTTTGAACTAATAATGGAGGGGAGTATGTCAGCATCAGATTTGAGCAGTTTTGCACTTTAGAGGGGATTGATTTACAGTGCACAATCACTTACAGTCCTTCACAAAATGGGGTTATAGATTGCAAGAATAGGTTCTTGAAAGAGATGGCTAGCTGTATGATTCACTCTAAATCCTTAGCACCATAGTACTAGGCTGAAGCAATCAACTATGCTTACTACATTCAAAATAGGGTTCCTCACAAAGCTTTGAAAGGGATAACACCCTTTGAAGCTTGGCATAAAAGGAAACCTAATTTTGAGCACCTTAGAGCTTTTAGATCCCCAACCATGGCCTACATTCTAAAGAATAAATGCAAAGCTATGGAATGTTAGTCCAAGCCTTACATCTTTTTAGGATATCTAGATGGTATTAAGGGATATTGCCTTCTAGATCCAGTCACTCATGACTCGTTCATTGAGAGAAGTGTCTACTTTCAAGAGAGTCCTAGATAATAAACACTTGGCACTTCTCCCTCATTAGATCTACTTCTTCATGATGATTCTTCATCAGATTCAGATCAGCCACAACAGTTTCTTGAGCTAGAGTCATCTTATTCTTCTTTGAGTTCAGACAATGAGGACAGTGATGTAGATTCATCCACCTCTAGTCAATTAGAGGATGAGGAGTTAGTACCTGACTCACCCACTTCCAGGCCACTTTGGGCCAGACAGACACTTGAGAGTACTAGCACTTGGGCAAGAGATCTCGTAGATGATAGACATATAAGGAGGGATTTTTAGAGAGATCCACATGCCTTCTTTATTACAATTTTAGATCCACAAACTTTTCAAGAGGCATCAGGGGTACCTGAGTGGGATAGTTATATGGAGGAAGAATATTCTTACTTAATCAAAAATCACACTTGGGATTAGACTTCACTTCTTAAGATAAGAAATATGGTTCGATGTAGGTGGATATATCAAACCAAGTTTGTAGCAAACGGGTCAGTTGATAAGTACAAGGTGCAATTGGTTGCGAAGGGTTTCTCAAAGGTGGTAGGTATTGACTACTCAGAGACCTTTACACCTGTTACAAATATAACTTCTATTTAACTCACTTTGGCTATTGATGTAGCACATAGTTGAGATGTGCATCAGATGGATGTGAAGAGTGCCTTTTTTCACAGAGACCTAGAGGAGGAGATCAACATGGAGCAGTCACCAAGATTTATTTAGGATCCCTCCTTAGTATGCAAACTTAGGAAATCTATATATGGCCTCAAACATGCCCCTCAGGCTTGGTATGCCAAGATGGATTCCTTCCTTCTCATAGCAATTTCACTAGGTGTCATTTTGATCATAATGTCTACTTCTTATGGCTGGATGATTCGCTCTTGATTTTGGTTCTATATGTTGATGACCTTTTGATCACTAGGAGTTCTTCATCAGCTATTGCAGTAGTGAAGGCATATCTTTAGGATAGATTTGACATGATAGACTTGGGTTTGTTGGACTACTTCTTTGGCATCAAGATCTCATAATCAAATTCAGTGATTTCTCTTGCACAGCCTAAGTATGTTCTTGACTTATTGGCTCAGTTTCACATGGCTGATTGCAAGCCATCTCTAACTCCCTTTCTATCAGGAGTCAAGCTTGAGGCTGATTTTTTTTCACCATTGGTTGATGCCACTCGGTATCGACAACTTGTTGGTAGTCTCATCTACTTAAATCACACCGGGCTTAACATTTCATATATAGTGGGACTTGTCTCTAAATTCATGCAGGAACCCCATGAGCTGCATTGGAAAGCAACTAAGAGGATCTTGAATTACATACAAGGTTTACATAGATACGAGATTCATTACAAATTTAGAACAGAGGTTGACTTGGTTGGATATATAGATTCAAACTAGGTTGACAATTCAAAGACTCGCAAGTCCACTTCTGGTTACAATTTCTCTCTAGGTTTAGGTCCTATCAGTTGGTCTAGCAAGAAGCAGAATGTTATTGCTATATCATCCATAGAGCCAAAGTATAGTGGAGCTGTTAATATAGCTACTGAGGCTATTTGGCTTTAGGGGATTCTTTCTGAGTTTGACATTCCCATCAGGCAGCCCACCATCATTTATTATGACAACTAGAGTACCATTCATATCTGTAGGAATCTAGTTCAACACTAGTAGACCAAACACATATAGATTCACATGCATTTCATTTAGGAGCTTATTCATAGTCATGTCATTTTCTTGATATTTTTCTAGTCTTTAGAGCAGGTTGCAGACATCTTCACCAAACCCTTCACTAAGAGCAAGTTCATTCATCTACGAGCTCTTCTTGGGGTGCAGACTACATCTACAGCAACATCATCTTTAGTGGGGGCCTTCTAGCGTCTTCTTTCTTTTATGTCTCTCTTTTGTAGGGGAGTTTTTTCCTACGAGTTTTCTCTTATTCTCTATCTTATAGGAGATTGCATTTTTACATGGGTACCTCATCAGGTCTAGTTGTCAGGACCCATTCTATATTTCCACACTGTCCACCTAAGCTATGCTTATGGGGGGTATTAGTGTAAGTTTTTATTTTTCCCTATTTATTAATTAGGGAGATTGTATTTCTTGTGCATACATGGAATTTTGCTACATTTGTGGGATAGGCTAGCTTATGTGGAGGTGTGTGTCATAGATGTGTCATATGTGTCATAAGAATGTCATAAGTAACTCCCTTGATGGGAGTTACTTCTCTATTTTTAGCACCTTATCACCACCTTTTATGGAAGAGTTACATTCTATTCTTGGGTTGCCTTATCCACCTTTTGTGGAGGAGTTACTTA
>JARHVA010006359.1:802500-812500 GCA_037957365.1 Torreya grandis
GGTAATCATTTATCATCATATTGTGAATTCTTCTCTTATTGAATCTTGTGGAGGTTTCCCCCTCAAAGTGGCTTATCTATTATAATATATTTGGATACATTTCAGTCATATTTGGATATAATTCTACTATTATACTTAATTATTGAAGTAATTTCATTACAAGTGGTATCAGAGCTGCAATTTGGGCAATCTTGTAGGCGAAACAGTAAATTTTTTAAAAAAATTATATATAAGAAATGATTGAAAATTTCTCTAAAAATGTTTTACTGGAGGTGAGAAATAATCAAGTTAAGCTTCTATTAAATTTCAGCTCATTTGGATTTGTTTTACAAAAGTTATCGTTGTTTTATGGTTTTTCATAAAATTGCTCTATAGTGCGCAATTCAAAGAATTTTTTTGAGTTGCTTACATTTTTGGAAATATTATAGAAATTTGGCTATAGTTTGTTCTTTGTATATTTTGATTTGAGGCTGAAATAATTCCAAATTTTCTTGGTCAAAATTGGGTCAAAAGTGTCAATAAGGGTCAACATCGTAAAACTCTTTTATGGTAGGTCCACAAACTCAAGGCAGAGGAAAGGGTGCTGAAACTCTAGGTAAAACTCCTAACAAGGATGAGATCGAATCAGAAGGGGGATGAAATAGACCCTTTGTACTACGGTTTTTTGACATAGATCATAAAGTGAGCTAGCTTGACTATAGTGTGCAAGGCATTCAGAGTGAGGTGCAAGACATACAATCTAATATGCAATCCATACAAGATAGTTTGGGAGATATCATGATGGCTTTGAACATTAATCAGTCAAATCATCAAGCTAACTCTATTTCACAAACCACCAGGGTGGTTCTCCTAACCAGTTTACTTCAAATCCAACTTGTTGGCCACAGAGGAACCTATTACCAAAGGTGGATATGCGCAAATTTGATGGAAAATATCCACTCAATTGGTTCAACCAAATGGAGAATTTTTTTGAACTACATCAGATTCCAAGTGGACAGAAGGTTACCATGGCATCCTTGTATCTTGAACCTGATCAATTCATTTGGTATTGATGGTTGTGTGCTCAAAAGAAAAATATGAATCTCAATGTCACTTGGTCAATTTTTACAGAGGAGCTATAATTACACTATGGCAATAGTGTGACAGATAATTACTTCAGCCAACTGGCAAAATTATGACAAACTATTTCCATCAAGGATTATATTCATCATTTTTAGAACCTATCCTTAAGTGTGGAGAGAATTTCTGAAGCAAAATTGAATGACCTATTTTTGGGTGGACTCAATTACCACATTCAACATGAGGTATGCATGTTTAATCCACTTAATATTTATGAGTCTATTATCCTAGCACGTAGAGCTGAGGAAAAATTTATAGCCAATAAGAAGTAGCCATTCACTCACTTAAAAGATCGTAGCATATCGTCACCAACATTTCCTCCACCTAATAGATTGACCCCTCAGCAAATTGAAGAGAAGCGTGCAAAAGGATTATGTTTTGGCTATGATAGCAAGTGGAGTAAAAGACATAGATGTGCTGAGAAGAATTTATTCTACATTAAGGGACCAAAATAAGATGAAGAAGTAGATAATGCCTCCAATGATGATGAGGAAGATATAGAGGAGGTACCAAAAGATTTCCAACCTACAATCTCTTGTCGTTCACTTGCAGGTATTATCACTGCACAAACTCTTAAGGTGGTAGGTTTCCTCAAGAAATAGAAGGTGATAGTGTTGATTGATTCAAGGAGCACACATAATTTTATTAACCATAAGTTGGCCACTCGATTGAAATGTTTCATCTACCCAACACCAAAATTTCAAGTCGTGATTGTAGATGGTGGCACAATTAATTGTTTAGGAAAATGTCATAGTATTAAGCTTACTATGGGTGGGTACAATCTCGACTGTCCTATGTTTTTTATTCCCATGGGTAACACAGACATTATTTTTGGAGTCCAATGGCTCATAACCTTAGGTATCATTGAGATGAACTTCCAAGAACTATTCATGTGCTTTTATTTTGAAGCTAAAAAAAATGAACTACATGGATTACATGCAAATTCTCCACAATTGGTTAGTTCACATTAGATGACCAAGATGCTAAAAAAGGGTGCAGAGGAATTATTAAATGATTATGCTCCATAGAAGTTTAACCCACTTGGGTATCTACACATCCTGATCTAAAAATAATTCTTGAAGACCACTCATCTACTTTTGGGGCCATGCCAAAAGGACTACCACCAAAAAGAGAACATGATCATGCCATTCAACTAATTCCAGGTAGTCAACCACCAAATACCAAACCATATAGATATCCATATGCACAAAAGAGTGAAATTTAAAATATGGTTCATGAGATGCTAGAGGTAGGGATCATCAAGCATAGCCAAAGTGCATATTCATCACTAGTGGTCATGGTGTAGAAGAAGGATGAAACATGGAGGATGTGCCTAGATTATAAGGAACTCAACAAATACACCATCAAAGATAAGTTTCTTAATTCAGTATTTGATGATTTACTTGATGAGTTGCATGGTGCTAATTATTTCACAAAATTGGATCTTCGCTCGAGGTACCATCAAATTAGAATCAAGGATGAAGATGTTCATAAAACTACTTTTAGAACACATGAGGGCCATTATGAGTTTTTGGTAATGCCCTTTGGTCTTACAAATGCACAATCTACTTTTCAGAGCTTGATGAACACTATTTTTAGGCCTTTTTTTAGGAAGTTTGTGCTAGTTTTCTTTGATGACATTGATTTATAGTCAGACATGGGAAGCACATCTGCAACATGTGAAATAGGTTTTGATAGTTTTGGAGAAGCACCAACTTTATGCGAAGCCATATAAATGTGATTTTGGAGTACATGAGGTAGAGAACCTCAATCACATTGTTTCCCATGAAGGGGTCAATGTTGATCCCCAAAAGATCAAAGTGATAATGAAATGGCCCATGCCAAAAACTCTCAAAAACCTTCGAGGGTTCCTTGGACTAATAGGAAAACTTGGTCCTATGTAAATTATTACAATTCCACTCACAAACTATAGAGTAAGAGGCTTAATTAGGTAGATGTGATAAAAGATGTGATTACATAAAATAAATACACAAAAATGGTATAACAATAATAATGTGATTTAAATACATAATTTAAGGATCCACATTGGTGATGTGAATAACCTTAATTAGAATGAGACACAATAGACAAATGATAAAGGTTAAGAACTCTCGATATTATAGACTTAAGACAGTCTAAATAATCAACACAAAGCTTGGGCTAATAAGTGAAGTACATATATCATCCCATGAAGGTTATATGCATAAAAATTAAAATGGACCTACCTTCATATAATATTTTTCACATCCCTCATGACCACTTACATATTAATAGATCTGTTATGAAGATTGGGTACTTGTGTGAGAAAGTACGTGGCACTATAAGTAGATGATATAATCAGACCTCCTACCCTAGTCTACTAGCCTACCATAGCTCAATGTACCTTATCTCTATCATGAAGCCAATTATTTAGATTGAGCTTTGAATAAGATAGGAGTAGTGCCAAAGATCAGATATTCTAGCGTGACTTGAATTTTAAGATTATTTTTTCTTTTTGATCATTGTTTATTTTTTTTATGATTTGGATTTTCACTTTTTTATATTTTTATATTTTCCTCCTACATATGGTTTTAGAGAACCAATCAGGAGTGAAATAGGTGATAAACACAAATGAGCTTACACTTGGTCACTATATAAAAATACCTACAGACTAAGGTGTCTAATAGTTTGTAGACTTGTCTACAAGTAAATGTGCAATCTCAAAACTGACTTATGTGTACCTAAAATGAAATGAAATAAGGAAAATATGGCGAATGTGAGAGATATGTCTGTGTAATAAATGATGCAATGATATATATGATCATATCTAATAACAAAGAGGTAAAATAGTGATATAAAAGGGAAACATATATGTTATGACATTCATATCACTAAGAACATCATACCAACCTACAAGGTATCTAGAACAAGTTATATTAATAGTACTAGTATTCCCAAAAGTGAAGAAGGTAAATAATCATCCCAATAAAGGATAAAATTAAATAAGGGTCAAATAGTCATAAATATATTAAGGAAAAAATGATATAAATGTGACAAAATGAAAATCAATGAAAAACTCAAAGGTTCTACCTACGAACCAAAAAGTAAATAAATGTCAAATGTAATGTGATATAAAACTAAATAACCTAAAAGGAAAAATGGTGTAAGTAAAATGAAATAAAATGCACAAAAATAAAGAAACATGAGATAAAAATAAAAAGAAAAATCTATGTTAAAATTTATGTCAAATATGTACATGTAAAATACAAGTCTATGTGTCTTAGAAGGTTTCTTGAAGTTGAATCTATCTTTTACTATGAATTTTAGAGAAGAGTGGGCATCATAGTATTCCTAAAGGGTAATATTATGTAGGGATGGACATCTCAAGATGCACCAAATTCTAAAGGGATATTTGGATGGTTGTCTTAAGATGCCCCAAGATGTGATATAGAGTGAGGTGAATTTGAATAATTAGAGTGAACCAAATTGGTATTTTTGATGAAGTTGGAGATATGTAAAGTTGTTGATATGTTAGATTTTGAGGATGTTGAAATTGGCATAAGATGTGTAGTAGAGGTATGAATATGTCTACAAGGTAAAGGAGGACCATTTATGATGCCTTTTTGAATATGAATTTAAACTATGTGATCCTTAAGTTAATGTGACCTAAAAATTTGAACCTGGATGAATGCAACCATTCATTTGAAGTTTCTCATTTTAGATATACTTTCCTTATTTGTAAAGGAAGAAAGATCAATTATGAGTTGGAAAAAATTAGTAGATAATGTGGAGGTATGGGGTAATTTTTGTTGATTATTAGGTATGTGATGTTGATGTGATTTTGGTTATTTATATTGGATTTGATAGGTTTGAATATAGTACTAATAAAATTGTTATGTAAGAGTATCAATATGAAAATGTGAACCAAACAAAAAAAAGAAGAAATCAGTGAATATAATGATAAATCTCATGATAATGACCTGTCCCAACATGCCACCAACTAAAATTATGAATATTATACTATTTTGGAGGAGGTTCACTAGGATCCAATCTCATGGGTTTAGAGCATGAAAATTTATTCTTAAGTTGTTTTATATGTAGGGGAGGTGGGTTGGGTTAGAATTGCTTGAGATGGATGCCCTCTTTTAGGGTTAAAGATGCTTGTATGAATCAGTTTTATGATAAAATTATTGGAAATATTCTTTAGTAGCTTATTAAGGTGATTCAAATTGACTCATAAGAAAGTTTGTCTTTTTACTGAATCTAAGGCTTCCTCTAAAGATTTAAGGGAAAGCATCCAAATTTTATATTGAAGAAGATATCTAAAATATGTAAAAAATAATTTTGAAATATTATCATCACTCATGTTATGATCCACATTGTGAGCTTTAGACTTACATAATTCGATCAAAGTGTTAGTAGATTCCTTAGGAATTTACTTTGCATTGATGAAGTGATTAAGGTAATTTTCAAGAAGTCAGTATGTTGGAATTCATTAACTACAGAATTGACTAAATCTGCTAGTTATTTAGTGGAATATTTATGAATTTGATTGTACCATTCAATTGGATTATAAACAAACATTTTATCTAACCTCTTGGTGGTAGCAAAGGTGTTATGTTGGAAACATTCTTTATAGATATTTCTAATTATTTTTAGAAATATAGAAGGATATTTAATCCCATCATATGCGATATTTGGAGAGATGTCTCCAATGTCTATAGATACAATTAATGGAGTTAAATGATTATTCTGAAGATGGTGAAACATTTTTTTTTATGGATGAGAGTTTATGGGATGATATTCCCATTGGAATATCTAAGAGGAGGAGGGAAAAAATTATTATTCAGTTAACATGCAAAGGCAAACTATACTCAAGTCAATGTAGAGGTAATTCTATGTAAGGAGTAAAACACTCAATTTATTACTTTGTGCAATATCAATCTAAAAAATTAAAAGATTAAGAGTTAAGAATAATTACCTTGAATCAATATCAATATAAAAAAATAAAATATTAAGAGTTAGGAAACTTACATTGAATGAAGCTTTCATGCTTCAATTTATCCCTTGGCCAATGTTGCTTTACAAGAGGTTGTTATGGATTTATAAGGATCACACTGTAGACATTATTTTTATTTTAAAATACTCCTACTTTGTTTCCACGACTCTCCCTTAAGATAAATTCATTTCCTTCTATTCTAAAATACTAGGAAATGATTTTTCAATTGTAGATTTGTATAATTATGAGCTATAAGAATGTGAAAATTAATGTTCCTCTCTATTGGATTGAAGTGAAGGTTATATTTATATCATAGGATTAAACCTAAACCCTTATGAAAATTTTGCTAATAAGGTCATCCAACTCATTCTTATTAGTCATGAAAAGTAGCCACTAGGCCTCAAACTAGGTCAATTAGGCCAACCTAGTTCCATGATATGCATTGATCCAAAAATTCAAGTTATAAAAAAAAAATTACAATGTTCTTGGATCGGATAAAAAAATAAACTAAAAATTTTAATTTCTAATTTCCTCTATAAATAAATCCTAAATTTAATTAATAAAAGTTACACAATTTAATAAAGGAAATTGAAAGAATTTTTTATCACAGAGAGTAAATTAAAAATATATATATTGAAGATTTATTTATGGGGTTCACCAAATGGATACATGCTTAGGTCCACTCTATGAGTGTTCTAATCTTATAAAACTTTTTGAGACTTATTACAAAAATCTCTCTAAGTAAATAATTTATTTCCTTACCAGATATCTATCTATGAAATAAAATAAACGTTCTAGAGGTTTTTTTACCTATGTATTTATACATCTTTATTTGCAATTTCCACAATGAAAATCCACTGCTTCTCTATAAAAATCCTCTTACCATGCCTAAAATATAACCTGCAACTATATATTTCTCAATGTTACATGGCATTGGATGGAGAATAACAAATTTATCTACAGGGGCACTAACAATTTCCCTAAATTATGTTTTTCCCTGTCTCGATAGTATGACTTTTTAGTATTCTTCTACCTCCATAATTGGCTGAGAATAATTATTCTTTTCCTGTAATAGTGAGATTTAACCATTTTTGGCTTGTATTTCCACTAAAAATGGGCCATATAAAATTATGTCACTAAATTTTTTTTATAATTAAGGGCAGTTTTGTATAGAATTTTCCAACTATAAATCCTTTGTCATCAATAATACCTGCATTATATATTGCTACACCATAATGTCAATAATTATGCCAATGCTACTTATTGTATTGTATATTACCAAGTGTAATGTTTATACCAAGATTTTTACCAAGTGTAAATAACAAAAATAAGTCTCAAAAGGTGACTTTAAAAGATAATAATGCAAAGCACGATTATAAAAATGTTGTACATAATATAAATGTTCATCCCATAAACTTTGAAGTTTACCATAACACCCCCTATGTAAATGTACCATTCTTTATTTGACCACTTTTATTTAACCATTGGTTTGTGGATGAAATTTTGTGCTCTTTTTTACCTTAGTATCCATAAAATCCCACAAAGCTGACCAAAACTCACCAACAAATTGAGCATCATGATTAGATATAATAGAAGTGGGTAACCCAAAATAGATCCCACTATTTTTGAAGAATAAATGTGTAGTATCCTTGAATATAACCTGTTTACCACAAGGAACCAAAATACACATTTTGTTGAATCTATCCACAACCACATATAGATAATCATGTTTTCTTTGTGACATAGGAAAACTTCATACAATCTTAACTTTTCAATTCTAAGCTAAATTATGGAATAAAGAATACAATATTTAATATATTTATATACATTTTGAGTCATACGAGGCCAATAAAAATATCTTTTTAACTATGAAACTATTTTTCCAATGCTAAAATGACCTAAAATAAGAAAAATGTGTGTTTCTCTAATCATGTGAACTCTTTCATCCTATGGAATACGTATTTTTCCAAGATGATATAACATTTTGTTATGAAGATGATAGTCAAATGCTTCTACTAATTTACCATTTATCAAATCTTTATATATATCCTTCAAATCAACATCTCTAGCATATTTTTCTTTATAATTTTCATTAACAAAATAAATATGTTAAAAAATAGTAGATGATACAATAGAAGGTCTAGAAAGCATATATGTAACCTTGTTATGTGTTCCCTTCTTGCACCTTATAATAAAATGGAACCACTATAAAAATCCCATCTATTGGAAGTGTCACGATTTCCATAGCTTAGGTTATGATTCAAGGTAATGTAAAGGTTGATGATCCATATGGATGATTTTCTCTCTGCCCATCATATAGTGTTTCCACTTTTTCACACTTTGCACCAAATCATACATCTCTTTATCATAAGTAGGATAATTTTTAATTACACTTGTAAGGGTTTCTGAATGAAAACACATCAATTTTTTTTGTCATTAAACTAGCCCATTGCATACCCAGTAGCATTAGTTTTTTATTTCAAAAAATTGTCATAAATCATGAAGTTCAATAATTAGGGTTGTAATTATCTTTTTTTTTAAGCTATTGAATGTTTTTTCATGTTTTCCTCCCCATTGAAATACCTATTTAACACTTGCTAAATCATGTAAAGGAGATGCAATGTAAGAGTAGTTAGCAATAAATTTTATTTAAAATTGAATTGCTCTGAGAAACTTCTAACTTTTGTTGCATTATTAGGCCTTGGCCAATTTACTATGGCTAAAAATTTTATTAGATCTATTTTTAATGAGCCATTCTCTACAACATAGCATAAGTAATCCAAAGATGTTTTTGCAAATTCATAGTTTAACATCTTAAGGAAAAGTTTCCAATTTTGTAAAGTATCTAAGACTTTTTTGATGTGTTTAAGATGATCTTCCAATGTGTTACTAAAGATTAAAATGTCATCCAAGTACATAATTAAAAAACATCAAGAAATGGTCTTAACACATCATTCATAACTTGCATAAATGTGGTAGGTTAATTATAAATCATAAAAGACATAACAAACCAATCAAAAATACCTTACTTAGTTTTGAAAGTTGTTTTCCAAATATCACCATCACTTATTCTTATTTATTGATAACCACTTCCAAAATCTAGCTTAGTAAAATAATTTACATGTTTTAACTAATCTAATAAATCCTCAATATGAGGAAGAGAGTAGAGGTTTTTAATTATGATTTTATTCAAAGCTTAGAAATCCACTAACATCTTCCATGTACCAACTTTCTTAGGTACCAAGACAATAGATGAACTATATGGAGAGGTACTTGGTTGAATGACTCCTTTATCAATTAAGTCCATCACTTACTTCTTTATTTCTTAATTCTCTACTAGTGACAACATATACATGCTAATATTAGGGAGAAAGGCATCTTGTTGTAATTGAATCTCATGTTGAATTTCCCTCTTAGGGGGTAAACCTTGTGGTTCTTGAAAAACACCATTGTAGTTATAAATAATATTTTCTATTTCAAATTGATGTTTAGTATTTTAACCCTCTAAGGCCTTGTATTTTTCATTATCCTTAGCATTAAAAATCATGAGCACATAATTTGTACTTGAGTTTACAAGTATTTTCATTTGTCCTGTAGAAAAAATATTCAAATTGGCTTTCACATGATGGGATATTATTATATATTCAATCCCATACTTTACAAGCACATATTTATTCTCTTCTCTATGAAATATTGTCTTTCTATCATATAAGCAAGGACTTCCCAAAATAATTCCATCAATATCCAAAGGAAATACATCTAGTTCTACTTCATCAATGAATTTAGAAGTAATAACAAACCTCAAGGTGTATATTTTTGTGACCTTTAATTTTAAATCATCACACACCCATCCTAAAGGATATTGTTTTGGATGTGTCTTAGGTCTTAGTCCTAACTTTTTAA
>JARHVA010006359.1:817500-822500 GCA_037957365.1 Torreya grandis
TTACCCATTTTTGTGTTGTGATTCCATTAAAATTTTTCCATATATAATTCTATCGCTAACGACAATTCTGTAATTAAAGCAAGCTTTCAATACGTTTTGGTAGCTATAAACCCTTTATCATCTATAATATTTACATTGTATATTGCTACACTATAATGTCAATAAATATGCTGATATTACTACTGTATTGTATATTGTCAAGTGGAATGTTTTCACCAAGGTTGGTGTGGAGTTATACACCATTTATAGATTGGCATGATTAACACGTAGCTACCATACCAAAAACATGTAATTTGTATTATGTTTGAGTTATTATACAATGCCAAGAATCAACATTTTTAAATTATCACAGAGTTACCATGCTTAGATAAAATGCATGGCAAAATTCTTGTTATTTTTCACTTGAGTATTTTGTGATATTCCTTTACCCACAATATTGGAACACATGTGTTGATGCCAAGACCCAAAAAGATATTTACAATTCTTGGTAAAATCAAGATTACACATTGAAATTATTTTCATGCATACTGTTTAATTTCGAATCCATACTTAATACCATGTAACTTATTTAAATATTATTACCATACATTTAAATTTGGTGCTAAAGTAAAAGTCCATGCCATTATAATGACAAGTGTCCTCATGAACATGTGTTAATAAAGATATAATTTGCATCAAGATGTAATTTTATGGATTTATTACTTTTTGGGAATAAAATATATAGTGAAAATATTAATAAATATAATTAAATATATAAAGATTAATTTAAAATCTTAAGAAAATATATTAAAATAAATTCATTAGTAAATAATAAATACATCTTACTAGTAGTAAATTTTCCAAATTAATTGTAAATGTTGTGGGTGGAGGTGTGTCATTATTACCAAATAATGCCACCCCTAAAATCACATAATTAATTAATTTATTTATAATATTTAAAAATAATTGATCAAAATTATTGTGTGGAAATCTCCTAGATCATGCATCTCAACCCTTTCTCAGAAAATTGACAAGATTGAATTACTGGGAAAATGGGTGTAAAGATGCCAATTATGTGTGTTGATTGGCATAGTTGGAAAAGTATATTTTTACTTCATGGTTGACTATGTATGTGTTTAAAAATTTAGTTTAAAAAGTGGTTTTCTAGCTTAGTTTTGGGTTATTTGAGAAAGCAGATATGTTAAAGAGTTAGATAAGGGCATGAAAGGTTATAAAATAGGTAGTATAATTTAACATTTATACATGATACCTCTAGAAGCTATAATGAATAAAGGAATATTGGTAAAGGAAGCTATAATGAAAATTTTATGTTTTGGATGATCCTACTAGATTTTAGACTTGGCCATATTTCATGATTTTAGGATTTTAGACTTATCCATGTTTCAAGGTCTCAGGATTCCTAACTTAGTCATATTTCACGGTTTCAAGATTTCAGGGAGGCATCATAGTAGACATCAAAAGAATTAAATATATGAACACTCTAAATAAGTTGAGGTAATAGTATGAATGATACAAAACCACAATAATATTTCAAACCACCTATGGTATACCCACCCCTTTGCTAGTGTAGCCTTTAAGGCATGCACTTAGAAGGACTAAATCTCAATAGGTTTTTACAAGAGATAATGTGTCAGCAATTAATCAAGTTTAAAAATATTATGTGTGTATAAAATTTTTAGCCAATTTATGATATCCATCCTCTTGGCCAAGCCCACAGATGTAAATGAGGCCTTTTATCAGGCTCACTACTGATAGGTGGAAATGAATAAGGATATATATATACATATATATATATATATATATATATATATATATATATATACATATATATATATATACATATATATATATACATACATATATATATATATATAAATATATATATATACATATATATATGTATATATATATATTTATATATACATATATGTATATATATATATGTATATATATACATATATATGTATATATATACATTTATATATACATATATATACATATATATGTATACATATAAATATATATATATACATATATATATATATATATATATATATACATATATATATATACATATATGTATATATACATATATGTATATATACATATATGTATATATATATATATGTATATATACATATATATATATATATATATATATACATATATATATATATATACATATATATATATATATACATGTATATATATATATATATATATATATATATATATATCAAAGAAATCTAAAGAAATAAGTGGTTCTACACATAAGTGACAAGGTAATAAAAAATATAAGCATAATGTTAATTTAGTTTCCAATAAGGATACTAAAATACATCTTGGATGTTGATGCGCATTCTCAAAAATAAAATTTGAAATTACATCAAGACTTGCAATTATTCAAGAAAAATATTGAGATGAAGGGTATGTTGTCTACATAAGGTGAAAACATTGGTTGTATTTCGTATGTGGATTGAACTTTGTGTTTTAACTTTGTCAATAGAGAGTTATGTTTTTGGTATTAGTGATCAAAGTACTAAAATTACGTAGTTTCCTCATTGAAATATTAGATGAAGAATATAGAAGTGAATGATTTTTTTGATACTTGTTCACAAAAAAAATTAATAAGAAAGGAGTTAGTAGATAGATTGAAGATATATAATTATAATTAACTAAGCCAATATGTTTTTTTAGGTGAATAAATGTGTATAGATTAATTTGAGATATAAATGTAAAGTTAATTTTCATATTAATGCATGTTTGATTGATGAAGTTATAGTGTATGTTGTAACTCTTGATTTGTGTGGTGTAGTGTTTGATAGTGTGTATTTATACATCTAAGATGTTATATTCTTGATGATATCTAATATATATAATTTGGTAAAATATGTTAAGTGATACATAATTTTATCTTATAAATGTGAATGTAAGATCTCATTGGTAAGTGACTTTCAATATAAGACTTATTAATTCAAGTGGTAAGTTTGACTTGATTTTTAATAGATATTCAAGATAAAGTAGTGGATACACATAAATGTTAATATATCATGTTTACTAAAAATAATCAAGAGTGTGTCAAAGATTTGGTTAAGTATTTCAAGGAAGTCTTTCATCTATCCATGGGGTTCCCAATAATGGGTCCTTAAGAATTAAATTCATTTTCCATCTTATAGTCAGCTTCTAAATATTGGGTTATATATGTAGTCCTTGTAGGATGTCAATTAAGTAAAATAACATATACTATCTTTAGTTAATCAATATGTAATATGTACTACTACTTCTCTATGTGGTTCTAATTCTATTTTGGTACTTATAATATATGGTTCATGGATAATGAATGTTGATCTACATAGAGTTGGTTCTATTTATATAGGTCACTATTGTCAATAAATACCAGCATATGATACTTTATAGAAAATTATGTGGTATTGATATTTTGTGACCATACAATGACATTCTCCTATCTTTGTATCATTTGTATGTTAGGTTTTTAACCTTGATGTTTCACAAAACTCTATAAATATTTCTCATTCATATTAAAACACTAGGTATGTTTCTAATGTATATAAACATATAAAAATTAGGAAATTATAATGGGTCGATTTTACCTCATAACTCATATTTCATTATTTACTTATGCCTACATATTTGGTACTCAAAGGTTGGAAATCAAGAAGCAAATATGTATCTCACCTGGTGTGATTATCAAAACTATCTCTTTTTTGATGTGTACGAATATAATGATTTGGCTATAATTATTAGCATAATTTATCTTTCATTAGTGTGGCTATATATGAATTATAATTGTTTTAAGTGATAGATTAATTTAAGGATAAGGAAGATATTATCCATGCACAATAATATATACATTACTATCATATAAGTTTCAAGTCCATTATGAAATAAAACTTTATTTATTTATGTATGATTCTAATTATGTCATCTACCATGACATAAATAAAATAGGAATATGGGATAACACTAGGAAAGGTCTTATTTTTATAAATGTCCATTTTTTGTAGAGGGCCCATTTTTATGAGATCAAGTTATAATCAACTAGAGATACTGAGAAAAATAAATGGATACAAAAGGTGCATAAGTGGAATTAAGGGTCTCGAGATGTTTGTATAATATATTTAGTATTTTTTAAATTTATAATTATGACCATATAGGTGTTTAATAGCATAACATAAGGGTCAAATAATAATATATTGCACCAAGTGTGAGAGAATGGAAGATTGGGATCTTTCTCATTCTCTCAAGGGATATGTACTAAATGTGTGTCATGTTTATCATTTTAAAGTACCAGATACTATATTTTAGTATTTGAAACATTATATTTATTTTACTATGTGGATATGGGAGAATACATATTAAATTTGATAAATATTGTAATAGAACATACCAAGCTAGGTTTTTGGAAAATTTGTGATGACTTGATAGACATTTGTTTGTTGAAAGGACATTAGAGCTACTAGATAAACTTTGTTTAGATGATTCATATTTATGATATTAATTCTAGGACTAATTTTTTAAAACATAATTAATTAATTTTTCAACATGACTTACCCAACCCCCCCAAAAATTAAAAAAAATAGCATAAGTTCATATCATAAAAATAATAATTAAAACTTCTAATGCTAGTCATCAAAGCTATAGGGGGATATTTACATAGCATGAATCTTTGAAAAGTGTGTAAGATGGAATTATCAAAACCAAAATAATAATACCAATCATGAATACAATATCTAACCTCATGATAATGACAAATGTTATAGAGGACAATGTCAAGGTCAAGAAAAAGCTATAGGTAGAGGAAGATAAAATATTAGGTGTTACACATGTGGAAAATTAAATCATATTATATCATAATGTAGTATTTACTATGATAATATTCACAAACCAAATAAAATTCACAAATCATATTCTTCTCAGTATGTATAACCTAACTATGATGAGGTAGTAAGCATTGCATAAAAATTAAAGTTTTTACTATT
>JARHVA010006359.1:827500-860000 GCA_037957365.1 Torreya grandis
GATGGAATATCTATAGCATACTTTAGTGAGAAGTTAAATGAGGCCAATAAAAAGTATTATGATTATGATCTATAGCTTTATGTTATGTTTCAAGCCTTAAGGAAGTGGAGATACTATTTAATGCCAAAGGAGTTAGTTATCTTCATAAATAATCATGAACTTTATTTCATAACTAGTTAGTCCAAGCTCAGTAAAAGTCATATGAAGTGGGTTGAGTACTTCGAAAACTTCACATTTGTCTTAAATTACAAGAAAGGCCAAACTAACAAGGTATCATATGCTCTACATAAAAGGTCTTTACTCATAATAGAAATTGAAATTAAGAGTGGAGTAATAGTGTCACTTAAAGAGTTGTATGAAATTGATTTAGACTTCAAAGAATCATATGAGGCTTACAAGAATTAAACTACTAGAAATAGAGAGCCTTCGATAGAGTATATGATATATGATGGTTTTTTATTTAAGGGAGTTAAAACTTGTGTACCACAGATTACCATGAAAGATATCTTGATTAAGGAAAAACATTATGGGAGTTTAACAGGTCATTTTGGTACTGATAAGACCTTGGATTAGGAAAGTAGCCACTATTATTGGCTTGGAATGCAAATATATTAAGGAAGTTTGTATAAGGATGTAAGTTATGTGAATTTTCCAAAGGAAATAACACTAATATAGGTCTTTATCAGCCCTTACCAGTACCAAATAGAAATTTGGATTCCATTAGCATGGATTTTATCATGGGGCTACCAAGACATCAAAGATGGTGTGGCTCCATTTTTATTGTTTTGGAAAAACTTTCAAGGATGGCCCAGTTCATATCTTTCAAGACAGATAATGATGTTTATTATGTGGCTAATCTATTTTCAAAGAGGTGGTTAGATTTCATGGATTTCCATTTTAGTGATGGATATAATATATTAAATTATGTTTTATCATAACATTTATCAATATACATGTTTACCATAGTACTATTTTTTAGTAAAACATATGAAAAATATTGAATTATGAATTATTTTTAATTATTTAAATACCCTTATATATTAAATAACTTTTTATATGCCTTACATGTAATATTTATTCTTTTTATAGTATGATTTTACCAAACTTTTTATAATTTTTTTAATTTGGATTTTAATGAAAGGATTATTAAATTTATGTTTTTATCTATAATATTAAAATATATTATAATTTATTTATTTTATATTTAATGGTCTAATTATGATAATAAAAAAATTATAATAGCATATCCCACTTTTTAGCATAATGAGGTCACATATACTTATCATCTCCACTCAAAATATCCCAAGTTTTAGTTAATGACATTATTTAGACATATGTGTTTAGATTATATATACAAATATTTAGTGAATATATATTGTTACAAAAAAATTGTTAAGTATTTTTTAGGATTTATTTTTTTATACTTTTTTCTCTGCCTAGTTGGACAATTATTATTCTTTGACCCATTTATACTTTTAGATATTATTTTTAGTGATAATTTTTTATGTTTGAAAGTATCAAATTTTAATAAATATATCATCCTCATTACTGATAATTGAATGCTTATCAAAATTTATCCCTATTCCAAAAAATTATCTTGTAGATTTTAACATTCATATGTCATTTCAGTTAGAGTAACATATATGAAAGTGGTGCAACCAAAAATAAGGGATATAATGAAAGATCATCATAGATAATGTAGCCACAAATTCAATAAAAATAATGGATCAAATAAAAATCAAGTACATAAAAAGGTAATGGAGAAAAATAATGAATTCCTTTATTGTTTCAATGGTATATATTACAACTTACACACTACTCCAATCCAATAAGATATTGTAATGCATCGATAGGGATCTCAAATGAGATGTGTTATAACCTATTTCCTTTGGATGCTATTTATTAATCATTATAACTATAAATCTCTATCAAATATATAGGTATGTTTATATAGTTACATGAACAATGTGTTTACATTAATCCTCTCAAAAAAACTCACCTACTGAAGGAAAAATTAGTAAACACATAGTCTACTCCCAATGACCAATAAGACATCATGATGAGAAATTTCATAAGCTTGACATCCAATGAAATAAAAAATAGTTAGGAGTTGGAAACAAATCCTTCATCTATTTTTAAAATAATATTTATTCACCATAAATTGTAATATTTAGTCTATAAAAATCATTTTTTCATTTAATACCATGGACATAGATTGCACATCAAAAGTGTATATCACAAATATTCAAAAACATAGTCTATGCATAAAAGTCTATACAAAAAGTTATAAGACACATTCCTAATTATGTTTTTGAGCAACACTACCATTTGATTATGTTTTTAAAATTTTATTAAATATATACAAACATTAATAAATTTTACATTTAAAAACTCCAGTTTAACTTCTCTTTGTAAAAATTCTAAAACTTGTTTGTGTAGAGGTTCACAAGTAAGTTGAATATTAATTTTATAACATCTTAAAATTAAGATATTTGTTAACTAAATATGGTTAGTGAAACTAAACTTACACATACATAAATGATCTATAAATTAACTCAAAAATACATTGATGTAAAATAGCATATAGTGCATAGCACTAAACATTATTTATTTCTACACTAAGTCTAATTGTTTGATAAAATGTGACTTATGAACCTAGATGCCCCTACATTAGACTGCCTAGGTAAGAGAAACAAAATTTGATATCATAATTTATTTTCATTTTAGGTTTGACACTAATATTATTATATGTTTACTAGATTCTAATGTGTTTATCCATGTCATATCTAGTATTTTTTAGCCTTTCTTTTTCACTAGTTATTCTTTATACAGCTTTTCACATGTCCTTTATTTGAATCTTGAATATATCACCTCATAAAATTATTTTTGTGATTTCATAATAATTATATATCTCCAATAAACTTATCGATAATATGATATTATACTTTCCTCATTTCTCTACCTGTCATGATAATAGTAATATTTTTTAACATATAAAATGGATTAAAATTATATACTTTTAAGAAACTCAATCTCATATGAATTGGGTGATAAATTTCTTAACACATAACATTTTTTAATATTATTTCACTTAAACCTTTCTTAATGTCATTTTAATAACTTCTCATTCCTTTTGTGTGTAAAAATTATGTCTACCACTTGATATTTTATTACTCTTTTATTCAAATTTGTGTGTTTTTTATATTGTGTTGTACTTATTTTGAATTATTTCTATACTTACTAATGTAATTTTGGAATATTTTAATAAAATTAGTCTACTTTATGACTCATCCTTATTTCATCTTTGATGTTGTTAAATTATTTGACTCTAATAAACTAAATCAATCGTAATAAAATCTAGTTTTCACCTAAATTGAATCCCATGTTTCTATATATTGAAATAATACAACAAGACCTATACTAAATACATCAAATACCTCAATATGTACATTTTTTTTAGGATAATACATTAAACTGATCTATATATTTATATTTAACTTATTATATAATGTCCTATATAAATTTCCAACAATTTAATATATCATCGAGATATTATGATTAACAATCCATGAATCCTTATAACTTTCATAAAAATATATTAGATATATGTGTAGAATCATAAATTATATTTCATGTAAATAAATGTGTGATCTTGGATAATCTATCTATTAGAATATTATCATTGATGTCAAAATAATTGTAATTTATGTCAATGAAAATATCAATAGAATTATCAAAGGAAATATCAATAGAATTGTTAACATAAATGTCAATAGAAATGTCAATGTAAATGTTAAAATGTTGATGGAAATTTTGATGGAAATATCAATGGAAATGTTGATGAAAACGTCAATGGTCACATCTTTTGGTGAAGAGGTGCCTATTGGACGGGATGCCTCTATTGTGAAGAGCCTTTGAAGGCTATATAAGGTAGATCAAAGGTTGAGAAATATATGGAAGATGATGTGCGAGATATTTTAAGATTAATAAATACTATAAGGAATCAAGTGCATGGAGATTAAACAGATATATCATCAAAACACATGCAGATTTAAATAATGGAATTATTTTTTATCATTCAAGAATAAGTAGATTTTTACAGAGAAGTAGAAGAGGAAATTGAATTTTCTATAATTCATTTATGAAAAAACATTAGTAAGATGGAATATTATTTCATTAAAGGTTGATGGCTTAGAAAGAAGAGATTGGTATCTCTTGTTAAGTTGGTGCTTAGTAGTGGGGATTGGTGTCTCCAATAGGTTGGTTCCTATAATTTTTTTAGTTATGGGGATTGGTGTCTCCGTTAGATTGGTGACTATGATTTTTTTTAAACATTATTATATGACTATATTTGGATGGTATTTCAAAGAAGCTAATCATTTATGATTTTTCTCTCAAAGGGTGTCCACATAAATATGGTGTCAATTTATGTCATTTTTATGTGAATTACTTGATTATAGATATTAAGTTTCATTAAGTAAAAGATAAGATTATAATGATTCACCCCCTATTAGTATCAACATGTGCTTAGTAATTGGTATTAGATTGGTTCCTTTAGAAACAACCTACCATTAGAAGGTAGATCTTAGGAGCACACATAGATGGATGAGAAGTTTTTTTCACAAATAAAGTTATATTTTTTATGGAACAAATTATGATTTTTAGAGTATAATAATGAGAACCTATTTATTGTCTTTAGGGTTTGATATATAGTAGTCAACATTAACTAGTTATGTTGTTCCATTATCTCCACCAGTAGAACAAGCTACAATGAGGTCTAGTGAGAACAATGCAAAATTTATGAATGCAATCTTGTGTGGTTTATCAGATTCAAATTTTACCAAGGTGATGCATTATAAATTGGTGAAGAAATAATGGGAGAAACAAAAAACATATATAAAGGTGATAATATGGTGAATAATGTGAAGCTTCAAACACATAAAATATAGTTCAAAAGTTTAGAAATGAAGGATGAAAAGAAATTGTGTCCTATCTCCTTCACTTAGATGAAATCATCAACACTTTTAGAGGTCTTGAAAAAAATATTTAAGATACAATGATTACGTATAATGTATTAAGGTCTCTGCTCTTAAGATTTGATGCCAAAATCTCTATTGTTGAATAAATGAGAGATCTAAATATGGTAACAATGGATTAGCTGCATGAGATCCTCACAACATATAAAACAATGACCAAAAATGAGAAATCATCTAAGAAGAAAGAGTCATTTAAATATTTTAATAAAGGGAAATATAAAGAGCCTAAATCAAGTGATAGAACTAGTGATGAAGATGGGAAGGATGCCGTGTTTCTCATAAAGCTTAAAAATGTATCCAACAAATTCAAAGGTAAGATACCTTTCATTTATTTCAATTATGGTAATCTAGGGCACTTTGATTTTAAATTTCCACTAAGGATGATGGTGATGATGTGGAAAATCTCAATGAGCAAAGAAATGAAAAGGAAACTAAACTAAACTAAAAAAAATCTTCAAATAAAATAAAATAATGAAAATTTCTGGTAAGTACAAGAAAAGCCTTCGTTCCAAATGGGATAGTAGCTTAGTTGAGGAGAGAGATGAGAGTATATCAGATAGTGATAGAAAATAAAATTTATTCATAACTATAGAAATGAAAAATTATTCCTTTACAAATGAAGACACCTTGGTAGAGGAAAAAGATGTCGAAGATGAAGGAGAGGCAAATCTTGAAGAAGAACTCTTTTATGCTTTAGGTGAGATAAAAGCGCTTAAGAAAAAGAATTTAAAACAAAATTCAAAACTTGAAAAATAAGAAAAGGAGGATTATGATTCAAGAGATAAATTATGACAAAGCCTTAAGTAATTAGAAAACATCATCATTAGCCTAAAGATTCAACTAGAGGAGGTTAAAAGAATAAAAGAAGAGGTGAGAATCTAATTGAAGACAAAAAAATAAAATTGTGAGAGGTAAGAGTCTAAAATTAGTTCCTTGAGGAAGTAACTAGAAAAAATAATGACTAAACTAAATAAAACCCTACAATTTGAGAATATTACTAAGATATTAGATGATATCATAACTGGTTAGAGGTAACCATTTATAAATACTAGTCTTGGATATATATAAAATCAAATGTCCAACCAAGAATATCACAAAGGGACACCAAAGAAAGAAAATGAGAAAAAGATAAAAAGTTATTCAAATGTTCTCAAAAGCCCTATCAGATAGAAGAAAGAGAATCAAGTCCCACAAAAAACAAGAACTCCTATAAAATATGACAAGGATAAATTCAAAAAAAATGTTCCTCCAAGGCATGCACATATGACTAGGATTTAGAGTTCCTTTTATGGTTGTCTATTTTTGTAATAAGTTTTTTCATAAATCAATAGATTGTAGGCCATGAGCAAGAAATAATTTTTTATAGAATAATCATAGAATTTATTATGGGTCTTCAAATAGAAAATACAATCCATTTTATATTTTATTAGATTATAATGTTAGATGATATAAGTGAAATAAATTTAGACATAAAGCATGATTATGTGTAAGTATTCTTATGAAACCTCCTAGGTAGAGTAAGAAAATGGAAGACATGAGTAAACAAAATGAATAAACTTCAAAGGAATAGAAAAAGAAGCAAGAACAAGAAAATGAGGAACCCATGCTTTTGCAAACAATATTTCATGGAAAAGATGTATCACTAATATCATAAGAAACATGAATCCAATGGGAGATAATCAATGTATTATATTTGAGCTTTATAGATTCTTTGGTGATATGCATTTAGAAGACAAACAATATTCAGTATGAGAGTGATGATCTAAGTGATGGTATTGTTATAAGAAACAAGTCAAAAAAGAAGGAAGATAGAAGAATGAAATAAAACATGATGAAGAACATATTAAAATAGGCATGTGATAAAACCAAGTACATATTGTAGAAGGTAGATCAGATCTAGCAAGTCATCAAGCTAGGAATATTAATGAGCATATGTAACATGATATACATATATAAAATAAAGTGGAAAAGAGGATACACCACTTGAGTATCTAGAGATAATTGAAATGGATGCAGATGATGTCAAAAAGTCTATATTTTATTAAATTGAAGGAGAGCAAGTGAGAAAAGAAGAAGTCTTTATACAAAAGGATAGGGAAGATCAGAAAGACAACCATTTAGTTGTGGTGATGTTAAAGAAGATGATATGGATGTTACCCATGATTTATTTATGGATGGAATTATAAATAACATACCTTTTCCATTGATGTCAAAGGGAGAGAAATAATGAATGGGTGAGCAAAAGTAGAGAAATATAACAAGGGGAATTTTATCTATAGATTTTCCATCAATAACAAATGAGGAGATTATTGTAATATTATCATTGATGTCAAACTAATTTTAATCGATTTCAACATAAATATCCATGGAATTGTAATGGAATTGTAATGGAATTGAATGGAATTGTGAATGAAAATATAAACATAATTATCAACTAAAATGTCAATAGAATTATCAATGGAAATGTCAACAAAAATGTGAACAAAAATGTTGATGTAAATATCAATGGGCACATATTTTTGTGAAGATGTGCCAATTGTATGGAATGCTGCTTTTGTGAATATCCTTTGAATCCTATATAAGGTGGATAAATTTCTTAGAAAGATATGGAAGTTTTAGCATGAGATATGTGAAGATTTATAAAGAAGATAAGGAAGAAAGTGTGTGGATAATAAAGAGATATATTATACAAACACATGCATATTCAAAGAATGGAATAAATTATTTTTATCATTAAAGCATAATCAATTTTTTATGGAGAGTTAGAAGAGGAAATTGAGTTTTCCATCATTAATTGATGAAGCAATAACAGTAAGGTGGAACATTGTTTCAATATAGGTTAGTGCCTTAGAAAGAAGATTTTGGTGTCTCTTAATAAGTTGGTGCTTAGTAGTGGGGGTTGGTGTCTCTAGTAGGTTAATGCCTAAAAATTGTTTATCAATGATGATTGTTGTCTCTAGTAGGTTGTTTCCTAAAAATTTTGTAAAAATATTATTATACAACTAGATTTGGGTGGTAGTTACAAAAAGCTATTCATTTATGGTTTTTTTTTAAAGGGTTTCCATGTAAATCTAGTGTCAATCTATGTCATTTTTATGTGAATTCTTTGATTATGGATATTAAGTTTCATTAATTAAAATATAATATTATACTAATTCACCCCCCTCTCAGTATAAGTATGTTCTCAACACTATCTACAATCATACTAATATATTCATGGAATTTATGTATTTTATGAAATCCTAAAAAACCTGTGTTGATATGTTCCCATGGTGCATCTAAGATAGACAGTGGTTGATAGAAATTTATGTTATAAATTATTAATTTTTTCAAAACTATAAAAATCCAAATTAATAAATATACTTATGTACATCCATAATCAAATTAGGCAAAAATAAATTATTAAAAAATCTAAAAATATGTTTCTTCATATCCAAAATGACTTGTTAGTCTCTCATTGCGCTTTTCTGTGATCAAAACTTTTAACATATAACCTCAAGGTATACATAGTATTGTTCTTTTGAAAATCAATCCCACTTACTTAATGGATTTGTGCATGTTTTCCATTCAGTGTTTACTATTTCATCTTTTACATTAAAATCTTTAATAGAATCAAATCCCATTAATTCCACTTGAATCTCATGTAACAAGAAACACATTACATTTGGTGTGTCTATAAATTTTCCATAATTTATAATCCTATGTTTAAAAAAAATTGATTATGTTTGTAGAAACTTAACCCATTTCATATGTATTTGGTTTTTGTTATCTTTATTACCAATGAATAATAATTTTTAATGTCCCATGTGTGAAAATAAATTATTAGACAATATAGCATTCTTCCAATTCTTGAGTGCTTGAAATATGACATAAAACTTATGATGATAACATGCATACTTTTATTTGTATCATTAATTTAATAACTAATTTAATAAACGTACTTACCTTCTTCACTCATCACAACTACTATGGTTATGTTACTTTCATCTCAATAAACATAAATACCTTGGTAAAATTATGTGACATAAATAGTTATTATTTAATCACTTTCCCTTACAAATATTAGAAGATATGTTATACTTAAAATAGATATGAAAATTATCTTTTACCACCTCATACCTCTATGATACACTTGCATGTTCCAATAAATTTTCAAATGAAATTCATATATATAAATTCCAATTTATGAAAGTTAAATATTGTAAATGGATGTATATGTCATGTCCACTCACTGATAATTTATAAATTCTATATATCCATCTTCAATACTTCTTATTAAATCACAAAACCATATTATACTAACTCTTATTTCTTGAATATTGTTTTGTTAAAATTAACTATAATTTTTTCTATTATAACCATTGAAACATTTGTCTTAAGTGCATCAAATTTTATTCCTTTATCCTACAAAAAATTAAAATGTAAGCTAAATTCACAAATATAACTTACCAATTAATGGTTTTAATGCTTATAAGCATGAGTCTATTAAATTTACTATGCATGTCACATAACCAAAATTTCATTACCAGGCACTCATATAATACTAATTGTCTTTTGGACATAGTATTCCATTCATCGACTTCCCTTATTTATATATGATGATATCCACTATTCAATTCAGTCTTTGTGCAATATTGTTGATCTAGGGCCCAAGAAGAGACTCAATGGACAATCTACTTAAATTCATTTAAGAGGGTTATAAACATAAGTGAATTGTAATTGACAAAGGACATGAAGGTGAAAGGTGTCAAATAAATTAAAAATAAAAGAATATGACTAAAATTAATGTAAAACTATATAAAAAATGTTTTATTTTGCTAAGTTCTATAGAATACCTAATAGGTTAGACATATGGTTTCAATATACTCCATAACTTCATTATTGTTCACATAACTTATTATAAATAATTGAAACATACATTAATATAAAATGGAGGGATATGCAGCATTAGTTTAATTGTTATAAGTGATGGTAGCAACCCATTCACAATTAATGAATTTCATGATGCATTAGTTATTATTATTATTGATAAACTAAAAATAATACTGACACTATAAGAGTTGTGAAATAATGTTTAAGTGGAGCTAGATCTTATGGAAATGTAGATAGGCATGGAAACTATTTTTGATGTTTATGAGATTAGCATAAGACTAAATATATAATATTTGTGAGTTTAGTAAGATATAGTAGAAAAGATCCTCCTCATCAATTTCCCATCCTTGAAGACAAATGATTCCCATTGCATGATATTTCAATAAGAGATGTGGGGAAAAATGGAACCATACATTTAAATAGACCATATTCCCTAGGAATACACTTCACCTAATTCTATAATATCAAAGAGAGAGTTGTATTGATGAGTCTATTTGAAATGAGAATCAATGCACTGATATGATTATATTAGGATGTTGTAACTTGGATTGATCTTTATCTTCGAAAGAGTCTTTATGGTATCTAAATAATTTAACAAAAGTGGAAAGTAATGGTGGAAGAGATATACATTTAATACTAAATGAAACTAAATATAATAGTGTATATTAATCTCAAAAGCATTATCTCTTACCTAATTTTTTATATTATAGCCCAACCCATTTAGAAGTGGATGAATATTGAAAATGGATCCTTTAAATATTACATTTTATAGGTGGAACTAGAATCGATCATCGACTTGAAAGGTGTGTGGAGTTATATGTTTGTCATGGTTCTAATTGTATGTAACATTAGCCATTTTCTCAATTATTTTCACTTGATATTGGATCTATGAAAAGTCTCAATTAAATGAAATTTTTTTTCAATTTCCTTTTCAAATGAATAATTTTATGTTTTAGATGGTGGAATAGGATAAGCTATGTCAATGAGTGATAGATTTTAGAAATCCAAGTAGACCTAGAAAATTGTTTATATGAGATAGAGTTATGCATAGCTCTATGGTAGATATTTTAACTAAAGATATGGTTTTCATCATGAGTGTGTTTATTATTTTAATGTTACACTCTCGGATGGTGCAATATCACCCTATTTTACATTTTCATATGTCCATAAATCTATGGATAAAAAGTGTTATACTTTTTATTTCATTTTTCTTAGCATAGAACAAATCAATTTCCATAGTATTTTAAAGAAACTTGTATCTATATTTTTATAGATATAAATTTTGAAACATTTAGTGTTATGATTATATTTGCTTAGTATATTAATACACTAACTAAATTTAGTGTTGTCATTTTTGAACCGCTCAACCAATATGGTGAGTCATAAAATTACTTTGACTCATTCATGGGAAACTTTCAACTACCAACTAACTTTCCCACTTCATTTTAAACACATGAGGACTCAAATACAACCTAAAATAATCAACATTATCTAATAAATCCATATTTATCCAATTCTTTCATTTTATCACCCTAAATCCTATAAATGGAAGTGTAACCATCCATTTTAACCGTCCATCATCAAGCTATCAAAATAATATCAGAATTATCTCTTGAATATATAATAAATACAATTCATTACATCCATATGTTACTATAATTCCATTCACTTGGAGAATGAATTGAGCATCCACATACCACGAATCAAGAGCAAGAAAAGGTTCAACAATGGAGTAGGTGATTTTAATTTTTATGTATGGTGTGTTTATTAGTATTTTTTTATATGTCTCTTTTGTTTGAATAACTTAATATGAGTTTTTATCTTATATTTATAATATGAATTTGAATTAATTTGTTTTCCTAGTTCAAATAGATTCTCAAATTTATCTACGATTTTATGGTACAATTAGTGGGACCTTTCCCACATCCTTTTAACCATAATTTAGATCCTTAGGATGTTTTAGTCATTTTAGAACTCTATTGAGGAAAATATTTGTTTAATCTTGGACATAAATTTTTTTTACATTGTTTTGGAGCCATTTTCATAATTTTTTAATTTGTTATACAATTTTTCATAAAGGTTGGTTTGTTCTACATAACATTAGGTTTGGTCCAAACATTGATAGTTTCATTCTATAAAATGATGGTTTTTTTATCTTCTTGTTTCTATTCTAAATTTAAATTTTCATTTTGAAAAATAGTTGTTTTGGATGATAATATAGTGAATTTATTGCATACTTCATCAATTTCATGACAAACTTTAGTCATTTTTTTCAATAGACTCACTATTTTGTAAGTGAGACATTTCTTTCTATTGTGTCTTTTTTTATTTATGTTTTATGTGTTTTTGTGAGTGGTAAATTCATTATATTTAGTGAAAGTTTGGTCACACAAAAAAATGTATTTGTAGCATATAAAAATGGTTTTGTATCATAGATTAATGAAATTTTTACACAAAGCAATGAATTAGTCTATCCACCTAGAGTGCTTTCTCTTAGAGGACATAAAATTTGAATCAAGTGTCTATTTCACCTCTTATTCACGCTAAAATAAAGATATCAAAAAGGATCATGTAGACCTAAATAAGTATTACATATTGGGTTTTACATTTTTATCTTAAAAATCACATATTTTAATCTTTTTCATTTCAAATAATGGATTTCTCTTATATAGTTTGGATATTTCTTATTTGTAATTTTAATCTCTCCTAATCTTTAAATTTTGGCTTGAAAGGTCTATATTTTGATTTTTTGTGTCCTTAATCCTATTTTATATGGAATATCTTTCTAAAGTCACTATCCATAAAACTACTAACCATTTTGTATAAGATGCAATCCAAATAATTAAAGATCAAACCTAATTCACTCAAAGTAGAAGGTGACGTACTTCATTTCAATGATGGTATTATGAGTATATATTTTATTTTCCTTTATTTTAAATGACTCTATTTGAGTTTTATTTTATATTTATAATAGGATGTTAATTATGTATTTTATTTCTTTACTTCACATTGGTGATAGTTATTATAAATTATAAAATAATTTAGCCTCTTTTATTTATTTTTAGGGGATCTATTGAACATGGATTTCACCACCACATGGTAGGCCAAATATTGTGTAATTGTGGGAATTGAAAATTGAGGATCTAATGTTTCAATTTTCTAGGTAGTTGTGTGTTTTAATTACACCATGACATGAGTGGGTTTCATCCTTCAATACTCAATATTTTAATAGTGACCTCAAATTTTGATGTCTCCAACGTCACTCCATGGAAATTTTATGACAAAAGTGGGAACATAAGTACTTTAACCTTCTTTTTTAATTACTTTAATAAACTTATTCCATGGTCTTGGGCCTCAACATACTGCTAAGTATATATAGAACATCCCTTAGATAAACATGTGTAAGCCTTAAGCCTAACAATATCCATTCAATCATTTGATTTGTACTGTATTAGTAACCAATTAGCTTCAAGAAGCTACTCTCAACATGCCCTCCAAACTGGGTTAAGTGGGATATAGGTAGGGTTCTACCTTCATATTTAGTTCACTAAAACATTGGACCAACACTTCTCAATGGAGGACCTAGTATATATTTTATCCTTTCATGTGACTTGCATGTTTATTTTATTTGAGTAAAAATTTCTTGCATATCTTCACTTTATTTCTTTATCTGCTTGTGAATTTCATGTATCTAATGTATTTTATGTTTGAAAATAAAAGTTTTAATCTTACAAGATAAATGTTTAATCAATAAATCCTTAATCAAGAAGTCCAAAAACTAAGTTAACTCAAAATATTTGTCAATAACTTATATTTTTTAGTCATGATATTTTTTGGATTCAATTAAAAACATTTTAAAAAAAAAATTCCCATCACTATCCAACAATCTTTGTGGAATAATCCTTGGTTTAGATAATAAAATTCTAGGAATGACCCCTTCCAATTTGGAAACCAATAACATCATATTATTATCAATGATAATGATAATAAAGATAGACCATTTCAAAATTTATATGAACATACTATTAGTTTTTTTATGAAATAACCAACCCAAGTTATGGATAATAAGAATGAAGTTTCTTTATAACTCTTGGGATTAGGAGCCAAGTTTACACTTTTTGTTTAACCCAAAGACATGTAGCTCCTAATTCCTAAAATAAATGTAACACCTATGATATAATATCAAGGACATCCAATAAATCTCTAAGAAATAATAAGGTTATCCTAGGATCCTCCCATACCAGTTCTAAAAAATGTTTCCCAAACATAAATGGTTAAGGGAAATATAATACTAGATGAAACATCCTAATAAATCCATGTCTTTACCACTGAATACAATATCAAAAGGTTATAAAAGGAATTACATTATATTAAATCCAACTTGTCAAAAAATATTTCAAACAACAATTTAACCAATCAAAACACAATTTTGATTTATCTTATTAAAATTGCAAATAATCTAGGATTAACACACACCAATATAAAAAAAAATCCACATTTGAATTCAAATTTGAATATCTATCTAAAAAAAATCAAAATAAAAATAAAAAATTATATTTAATTTTCAATCTAAATCAAATCATCAATACAAATCAAAATCAAAACTCAAATTTTATTTTGGATTCTAATCTAAATCCAAACATCAATAAAAATCGATTAACAAATCAAAATCAAAATCTGAATTAAACTTTAATTTTCAATTCAAATCAAAGTATCAATCAAATCCAAATATAGATTCAAATCCAAATCAATTTTATTATTAAAATCTAAATCACTTTTTCAATCCAAATCATATTTTAAATCTATTCCAATTTTCAAATCCTAATAAATTTTCAAGTTTAAATATAAGTCAAAATCAATTTCCAAATCTAACCAAAGTTTAAATAAAAAATTGAATGTCACCACTTAAGGACATGGAATTTTTCTAAGAATATAAAAATATGAGAGATGAAATATAAGGATTAAAATATGGTGGCTATTAACAAAAAAAATATGTAAATTTGAAGACATTTATCCACATCCTTTCAAAATTACTATGATGATGGTACATGGTTCTTCACATTTTGGACCCCTAAAGATTTACAAGCACAAATGAAAAGGATATCCTAGATAAAACCTTAAAGATTTTTATATGGAATGTTTATATGTTGCTTATATAAATAATTATATCTTAAGACTTTTGATGTAAGTAGAGATTAAATCATTCGATTAGTTCTTTCACTTACATAAATGATCCATTATGAACTTTGAGAACTTTTCCAAAAACTTTGCATGAAAATTTTCATATAATATTTAATCTAAATTTACCATGTTAGATATATACAACACTACACAATGAATTGGGGAGAGACTCACTTCCTTCTTGAAAATATGGTATGCTTTACCAAGTTAGTTCCTATGGCCACCTCCTAAAAAATAACTTATAGTTATCATTACAAATAATCTCAATTTATAATTTTAATGTCAATTCAAATTACATTTTACTACATTTTTTGATGAAATTATATAAAATTAATTTCAAATTGAAAGAGCACTAGTTTCCAAAGGTACCATCAAAATATTCAAATAAGACAACACATCTTGAAGTCAAAATGAAAAACCCATGTTTTATGTGAATAAGAAGAGTCTAGTATGGGATGGTGTAAATAATGTTAAACAAATACATATCACCCAAACTATCAATAACATTAATTTACATATCATCCAACTCAAACAATAAATATAAAATGAGCATTCACTCATTTGGGAGAACTACTTGAAGCAGTCTTTCAAAAGTTAGTTGTCACAAATATGTTCACATTTCTAAACACCAAACTATTTTATTAAAAATATCAAAAAAATAAGATATATAGAGATAATAAATATTTACACTACCATAAAATCAATAGGATATACTCAAATTGTTATATGAGACTTAACCACTATGTTTGAGATCTAATTGATCATGGTAACATAGAAGTTGAAAATCTTGCATGAACCTCCAAAAATTAAAAAACTATGGATATATCAAGATACATTACTAAATCATGAGAAATTTCTACCTAAGAAAAACAAAATTCAAAACCAAATGAATAATTTCAACCAAATTATGCATCCTTTTGATAGTATAGTCAATTACATTGACCATATGAGTCATCATGTTTTTGTTATAAAAATTAAATCCCATGCTTTCAATACACCATAATGGATGCTAAAATTATAATTCCATGTTCCTCTTTACCTACCCTTTAATTAAAATATAACATCATAGATAAACATGAGAAAACACCAACCTAGATTTCCATTTTTGACCTTTTCAATACATCTCCTACCTATAAGGACATTTTGTAAAAGACCTTGTAAGAATCCAAATCCAAAATTTATCAATCCATCAAACATCCAAGTGCTTATAAGACACTTGTCCTCCAAAACTAAAGTGAATTTTGACCACTTATACTTTTCAACCATGGGTTCATCTCAAAGTTTTCCATTATACATAAATGTATTCATTTGTAATCATAAAGTGAAATAGCTGTTTATAGATACTATATTAGGGTTAAATATTTATATATTATGTTTTATAAATCATTTTATACAATATTATGTAGCACTAAATTCCAATACCATTAAAATGAAGGCATATGATAATAATGAGCACCGGTCGATGGGAGATATATATCTTCCAATCACAGTGGGGCCTATCATATAGGAAACCCACATTCACATTCTTGATCTATATCTCTCATAGAACATACTACTTAGCCATCCATGGATCCATGCCATGAATTTCATTTCATCCACCCTCTACTATTTTTTGAATATTTCTCCTGACGTTATGGACATTACCATTCCTATTGATCCTTAACCTTCTTAATATTTTAAACTATTATAAGGGATACATTGAAATTCAAATTATTTACCATTTATTGAAGATACTTATGAAACTACTAACTGATTACCAATGCTTTGTAATTATGTTCTTGATTATTTATCTTTTACGTCCACTAATCACGTATTTACATCTAAAAGTCAACTATTTGTATCCAAGTCTAATAGCCTAAAATAGCTCAATGGACCTTAATACTATCATGAAGATAACTATGTAGTTTTAGATTTGAACAAGATGGGAGATGTGCCAAATATCACATATTCTAGTGTGATCTAAATTTGAAGATTGATTTTTCTTTTTGATCATTTCCTATTTTCTTTTATGATTTATATTTTATCTTTTTTGGATTGTTGTATTTTAATCCTCCATATGGGCTCAGAGAAACAATTATGAGTGAAATAGGTGATGAACACAAAGGAGCTTACACTTGGTCACTTTAAAAAAGGACCTAAAAACCTTGGTGTTTAACATCTCCTAGACTTGTCCACAAGTGTGTTATCTCGAAACTGACCTATGTGTACCTCAAATGAAATGAGATAAGGAAAATATGGTGACTATGATAGATATTTCCATGTAATAAGTGATATAATGATAGATATTCTTGTATCTTATCACAAGGAGGCAAAATTGATATAAAAAGGATGGGGACATGTTATTCTATTCATATAACTAAGAACACCATATTAACCTACAAGTTATCTAGTACATGTCCTAATAATATTAGTAGTCATACCAAAAGAGGAGAAGGTAAATGGTTATCACAAGAAATGGGGAAATTAAATAAGGGTCAAATAATCATTAGTATAATACCAAAAAAATGATATAAATGTGATAAAATGAAAATCAATTAAAAAATCAATGGTTCTACCTAGGAACCATAAAGGAAATAAATGTCAAATGTAATGTGATATAATACCAAATAATTGAAAAGTAAAATTATGGAGGTAAAATGAAATAAACTATAAAAAAATAATGAAACATGATATAAAAATCTATGTTAATATAAATATCAAATATTTGCATGTCAAATACAAGCCTATACATATTAGAAGATTTCTTGAAGTTGAATCTATTTTTTATTGTGCAATGTAGAAGAAGAATGGGTATCATAGTATGCCCCAAAGTGTAATATGATGTAGGGATGCACATGTAAGGATGACCTAATATTTGAATTGATATTTTATGGGCATCTTAAGATGCGCCAGCATGTGATGTGGAGGGAGGTAAATTTGAAAAATTATAATGAACCAAACTTGGATTTTGGATGAAGTTGGAGATAAGAAAATGTGTTGATATGTTAGATTTTGAGGATGTTGAAATTAACATAGGATGTGTAGTAGATGTATGAATAGTTACATAAGATAAAGGAGGACCATTTATAATGAAATTTAACTAAGTTATCCTTAGGCTGATGTGACCTAAGAGGTTTAGGTTGGACAAATGCAACCACTTTTTAAAAAAAAATCATATTAGTTATCCTTTCCTTATTGGTAGGGAAGAAATACCAATTTTGGGTTGGAAAAAATTAGTATATGAGGTGGAGGTATGGGGTAATGTTTTTTTATCATTTGGTAGGTGATGTTGATGTGATTTCGATTCTTTAGATTGGATTTGAGAGGTTTTAAGATAGTATTGATAACACTTTTATGTAAGAGTATGAAGATGAAAATGTTGAGCAAATAAGGAAAAAAGAATAAATCAGTGGAGATCATGACAAGTCTCATGAGAATGACCAATCATAGCATGCCAACAATAAAACTTATCAATATTATACCAATTTGAAGGAAGTTTGGTAATATCAAATCTCATGGGTTCAAAAGGTGGCAATTTATTCTTAAGTTAGTTTACACACTGGGGAGGGTGGATTGGGTTAGAATTTATTGAGATGGATGCACCATTTTGATGTTGGGGATGCTTGCATGAATCAATATTATGATAAAATTATTAAAAATATTCCTTAGTAGTTTATTGAGGTGATTCAAATTGACTTATAAGAAAGATTTTCTTTTTTCTTAGTTTAGGGATTCTTCTAATGTTTTAAGGGAAAACATCCAAAAAAATTATTGAATATGAGCTTCAAAATAAGTAAATAATAATTTTAAAATATTATCATCACTCATGTTATGATCAACTTTTTGAGCTAGATACTTCCATCTTTTTCTGAAAGTGTGAGTAGATTCCTTAGGAATTTACATAGCATTGATGAAGTGGCTAAGATAATTTCCAATAAGTCATTATGTTAGAATTCATTCACTAGAGCATTGACTAGATCCTCTAGTTATGTAATTTAATATCTAGAAATTTAATTTTACCATTAAATTGGATCACCAAAAAAGGTTTTTGCTAGGAGCTTTTTGGTAGCAAAGGTGTTATTTTACACCCATTTTTTTAATAGATATTTCAAAATATTTTGAGAATGATAGAAATATATTTAGTCTCATAAAATGTGATAATTAGGGAGATGTATCCAATGTCTATAGATACAATTAGTGGATCTAAATGTTTATTTTGAAGATGTTGAAACATTTTTGTATGGATGAGACATTGAGGCATGATATTCCCATTGGCATATCTAAGAGAAGGAGGGATAAAATAATGATTCAGTTGAGTCATGATGACTTGGGGTGGTTGACTTATCAATTTTAATATCTAACATTTCAGTGACATCATTTAATAATTTTAGTTTTTTTCTTAACATTCATTTATTGAATCATTTGAGGAAGAATTTTTGTTGTATTAATGGGAGGATTAAGATTATTGGGTGGAAGAGGATTCCCAACATTAGTATTATGAGGAGGATAAGGGTGAGTAACCTCAACTATATTACATTGTAGTCATATCAAATATGGAAAATTTAGTTTACATGGTGTATTGATTGGTTTTAGATTAGGAAGACATGAAGGAAGGAATTAAATAGTTTCATTTCAATTAATAAGATAAGTGGGGTTACTTGTTGGATCTCCAATCAAAATCAAATACCTATCTATTAAAAAATACAAGGGGATTATGATTTAAATAATTAATTATTTAGTGTTCTTGACTGATTTAAAATTAAAAAGAAAACATAAATTTAAATTTATTAGGTTACAAAACTAGGTTGGTCACTTACTGAACTAGGTTATCCACCAACTAAACTAGGCTAGAAAAGACCTATAGATTAACTAAGTTGATATAGTAGGATTTATAGGAAGAAAAAAAATAGTGTAAAGCTATATTAGGTCAGTTAGGTCCTATGAAGTTGGGCATGTCGATATAGTTAAAATATAGAAATAAAAATATTAGTCTAAAAAACATGAGAACAAACTAGATCAACCAACTCGTTCTAGTTGAATTATTGGAAATAATAAAAAAATATAAAATAAACTAGATCAACTAGCTCGATCTACTTGATTGTGTGATAGAGTTTCAATATAATTAAGAAACTAGTAAAATAAAATGTAACTTTTAATTAATTATTACTTTTATTAAAAAAGAGAAATAAAAATTTATATAATTCACAAAATTGAATTACTAAATTTGATAGAAGGAACTTGGAAAATAGAACAAGATCAACTAGGTCAATTTAGTTTTATTGTTAAGGGTGCTGATGTGTTGGTTATTCAATAATGATTTAGCATTGTAAAGGAAAAGAATCTTTGCAACATAATGGTTAAATATAATTGACCATGTCGATTTAGTCTGTAAAAATCTAAAAATTGAAAAAATAGTAAAATAAGACTAGATCAACTAGCTTGATTTAATTTACTAAAAACTATAAATGAAAAATCTACTAAACTAAGCTAGACTAACTAGCTCAACCTAGTTGACTAGAAGTGAAAATTCAAAAATAAGAATATAATACTAGATCAACTAGTAAGATCTAGTTTGTTGAAATGAAACTTTGTAAGTGAATGGACAAAATGAGATCAACCAATATGATCTATCTCAATATAGATATTGAACCTAAAAACATAGAAAAAGATGATATCGATCAGCTCAATCTAGTTGATTGTAGAAAGAAACCCTAAAAATACATAAAATTACTAGATTGAGAATCGTGATCTTGTTAACCATAAGTAAAATATTAAAAATGTCTAATCATTAGATTCATGTCAGATTCACCAAAATATATGTAACAAATTAGGAGAGATCTATAACTTATCCTACATAATGAATTTCAATATCAGAAAGGTAATCTTATCAACAACTTACTTCCTAATTATTTGTATCAAGACATGACCAATTTGGATATGTTAAACCCTACCTAAAGGATCTCTTGTAACACAATACCAATAGACATAGTTCCATATACTCTGATCAAGTAGAACCACATAGTAAACCTATCTAAGCCTAGAATACATAAGATAAATATAATCTATTAAACACTGAAGTTTGTGGCATAAAATAGGATAATTAAACAAACATAACATGCAAAGGAAAACCATGCTCAAGTCAATTAAGAAGTAATTATAAGTATTAAAACATTCAATCTTTTACTTTGTGCAATATCAATCTAAAAAATGAAAGAGTAAGAGTTTGGAATACTCACTTTGAATGAACCTTTTAAGCCTCAATTTCTTCCTTAGCCAATGGTGCTTTGTAAAAGGTTGTGTTGAAAAGAAAAATTATACCATCAAAAAATAAAAATTTCACCTATCACAAAGGTAAAATTAGAATCATACCAATAAAATCATGGGGGTTCTAAAGTTTTATCTAGGATCCTAAAGATGCAAGGGGTTTTTATTATAAATTTTGGAAAATAATTAGCAATTTATCAGGACAACTTATTGCATTATAAAATTTAAAAATTTGTTTATCAAATTATGAAATAGTCAAGATAAAAATTTGTAATCTATTTTATCTGATAGAGGAAACCTACGAAATAGATAATCGTTTGAATAATATAAATTTGATTTTTATTTATTTTTTTGTGTGTGTGTGTGTGTGTGTGTGTGTGTGTGTGTGTGTGTGTGTGTGTGTGTGTGTGTGTGTGTGTGTGTGTGTGTGTGTGTGTTTAAATAATATATTGGCTTCTTGCTTGTAATGTTCTACAAATTAACTCTAAATAAAACTAGAAATAGAAGGGATAGATCAAATAAAAAGAAAGAGACAAAACATGAAACAAAGAGAAAAAAACCAAAAAACAAACAAAATAAGATAATAAAATTAAGGAAGACAAGCAACCAATCTTAGAGTAAAAGAGAAATAATCTAGAAAAGACATCAAACTAAGGAAATAATCTAATCTAAACAAGACAAACTTGAAATAAATAACTAAGAAAACACTTCTAAGAATAAAATAACTTCTAAAGGAAATAACAACAACTAATCTAAACTAAGAAACAAACTGAAACTTAATCTAATGAAATCAAAGCTAAAAATTCCAATTAAAATAATTATTTTAAATAATGCCAACTAGAGATAAACAAAGACTAAATATCAAATTGAATTAAATAGGAAAATCTAATGAGGGAAAATACAAAAGAGAAAAAATCTAAAGATTAAAATAGACCTAAAGCCTATTTTAATTAAAATTAAAACAAGATAGAAAAAGAACTTAAGCTATGAAATAACTATCAAATGATTAAGTTATAAAATATAAAGATTATTAAACCAATAATAAATTGAAATAGATATAAATATATATATACTTAAGGATATTAATCTACAAAAATCTAAAAGAATAAAATTTAAGAAGATCTATAACTATTTAAATAAAGAATGAAGTAACATAAACTATGAACTAATAAGAAAAGAAATAGACTAAAACAAACTAATTAAAATAGAAAATAACTAAAGATTAAAACTATATCTAAGATAACCAAAATAGAAACAAAAATTAGATTTAAAATAAATCTAAAGGATTTATTTATATTAAATTTAGGTTCAAATAAATTACAAAAGGTGTATGAGTCTCAAAAGGATAGTCATTTTAGCATAAAAAGATAATTTTATTGAGAAAACCAACATCCTTTCTTTACAAAAACTTGAATTACAATTTGACAATTCAAATAGCTCAATGAAATGTTATGGAATAATGAAATAATCGTCTTTTTTCAGGTTGAATATTTTGAATCTATGCATAGGAATGCAAATAAAAATCATCAAAATATATTAAGCTCAACAAACTCCAGATAATCAATACTAATTGATAAAAAATTTGGATATACTTGTGTTGCATAAGCAATTACTCAACCATCAGATAAAGTACCATTGGGTATATCTGTAAAAGTTATACTATCTCAAATAAGTTTCATATAAAGAAGAGATAAATGATTGACTTTAGAAAATACTTAAGTCTTGAATACCTATTATGCTTCTATCTTTAAATGAGTCCTTGATCTCTTCTTATACCTTCAACTTAGTTGTAAATTAAGTTATAACTAACTTTAGTTATTTATTAGTTAATGTTAACTAATTTACTTTTAACAAATTCAATTAATTATAAAGTAAAATTTGTGAAGGATAGATTCAATTAATACTTAAAAGTCTTAATTGATCAAGATATTTAAAAAAAATAGGCCTAGGATTCTAGTCTTAATGGGTGGGGACCCATATTAATTAATAATATAATAGAATACATATCAATCATAAAATAAATAAGTTATAAATTGATAAATTATATTCATGTTGGATCATAACACATATTAATTAACTTAAGAATATATAATTATTTAAGAATTCTAAAAACATTGTATTTACCCAAATATATCAAAATTTATCACAGTTTGAAAATCAAAGTGTCAAACTAAAATAACATATACTACCATGAAAATTCATCATTAAATAGAAATTATCCTTTGGATGACCAATAATCATTTGAATCTAAAAACTCTTTAATCACTTGTTTGTATTATTCATGAAGATAAACATTGTATTACATATCAGTAGCAGGAAATGGTACCAATTGAGTTCTCAAATTGGTCATGTTCTCATCAATCTTTAGCTTAATTATTTTTAGTAATCTAACATCCTTAGGTGTTTCTAGCTTATAATCATCTCTTTTACATATAGTTCTTTCTTCAGTAGTGTGAGGTGGAATATCTATGGCTTTCCTTCTACCATTATGACTCTAACTCCCTAAATTCAATCTCTTAGACCTTAAGAGAGGCTCACTATAGGCACCAGATATACTTAAATTTATACATTTTCTAGTATGTTCTACATGAGAAGGGGAAGATACATCAGAAGGAATGGCCATTGTGCTAACATATTTAACATGGGTAGTTTCTATTTCTAGTTATGTGGACTTGTTAGCAATCAAAGGATCATCAACTAGTTCACTTCTAAAATTAGGGTGTTGAAGTGGCAAGAATTAAGGATCATGATCTAAATTGTGAGATGAATTGATTTAGGAATGTGTATGGGTTTCAAACCTATGGCTATGAAATCCCCTATGACCTCTATAACCTCTATTGGCTAGATTATCAAGTAGACTACTTAGAATATCTCAAAATATATGATCATAAGCATCAAAGTGAATGGACATTATTGTCCCTCTATGTATTCTAGTTCCAAAATACCCTACATGAAATCCACCCCTTTACAAATCTTTGTTGCAATTTGATTAAAAAAACACCTCTATTGGAATTTTGTCCCTGTACTCTATCATCATTACTTCCTTCTAACTAATCCCACCTAGACATAATGAATAATATGAAAAATAAAAAATAAAACCTAAGATTGGGAAACAAGTGTCTAAAGATACAAAACTATAAACTATAATAACTTAAAAAATCAAACTGAAGCTACATTATGAATAAAACATATCACACTATATTTGAATCCAAACTTTTATTCAACCTCATAAATTAAATAAAAAATTCTGATATTAACTTCAAAATATCAAAGAATTTTAATCTGAATATCCATTTTTAAAGAAAAGTTTAAAATTTCAATATTAATATTTAGCTTCAAATAAAATCTCATATCTTTCAAATTAGATTTGTATTGATTCAAAATTATCCTCATACATTTATAGATATTCATGCCATTATCATTTTCTACATAGCCAATTGATTCAATTCATATTTTCACATGATGATTCCAATTTCCAGCACCATCAATCACTATTTCTATACTTAAAATGGACATCTAGAAACAAAATTTCTATCAACATGCTTAAGCCAAACTAAGACTAGACATCTCTATGACTTCATTAACCCTGATCTTTTCAAACCAAACACTCATTAATCATGATCAATTCTTAGTCCTTCAAAATATAAAATAAGTATAAGTTGTTTATGTTAAAATATTCCATGTATGAAAGTCTCATATTTTTAAGATAAATCCATTATTCATTGCTTTTTGAAAACCCAAAATAAAATTAAATACTATATGCTTATGATGAAAACCCTAACTTGTGCCATATCAAAACTCAAACAAGTGTATATTGTATCTTGTCATCTCTGTATGAACAATCTAACCTCTTTATCCATATAAATATATTTTTTACAGCTTTAATATATGATTTACAAAAATAATCACATATGTAACCGAAAATGCATGCATTAAATTTACTCAATATTTTATGGGTCCATACCGTCACTATTTTAAGACTCACTTGTCACATTGTCTAAGAATCTACTTAAGCATTCATCAAAAAGTGAACCAAGACAAAACCCTAGGTGTGATATAAATTTTAAATAGAATATATTTGCATACATATCTTTCCAAAAACATTTCAAAATTAAAATAAATAACTTTGTGCATGGTGACAACCGAGAAGGATTTGAAAATTTTCTAATATTTATACAAATCTATGTAAGACTATCATCAACTCCAACTCAAATAAAACAACAGGATATTATAAAAACATCTACACATTGGAGAGTTACGCAAACATATTCAATAAATAATAACCCTTAAAAGTTAATGAAATCCTCGACATATCGTATCTAACCAGGTTTTAAAAACTCTTAGTTTATTACTATACTCATTTTAGAATTTAATGATAGATTTGCCTTTTCATTTGCCCAAAATATACAAGTGACTCTTCATACTAAGATTGACAAACATGCACCATTATCACAACTAAATACTCTTTCAAATAATTTTGTGAAAGAGTCATTTGAAAATATACAAAACCTATGCTTTATATTTTGACATTCAACTAAACTAGAGGTTATCATTTATATTTACTAAAAAAGACTTAATATTTACATGCACATAATCATATTATTTCATTCACAAAAAACTAATATCTCCAAAAGTTCAAAGAAACCATTTTAACCTTCTAAAAAGCTTGCATATAGATAAACTAGTATATTTTCCACATTATTATTCACATCTTCTATAGAAAATCATACAATAGATATTGAGATCTTTCATTCACACACATACAATTTTGAAAAAACTATTAATTCACTAAACTTATAATATCTCAAAAATACCTTCGTTTTTCCAAAAAAAATGATTAAAAATTGTAAAACCCATACCTATATCACTTTCCCAAACATATCCTAACTATCAACCTCTAAAATCTCCACATGATCCCAAAGAGCTAGAGTTTTTCTCCCACCAAAGAGCTTGTGAAAAATGACCAAAGATCAAGAAAAACAAAACTTATATCCACCAACCTTCCATTTTAACTTTTTAACTAACATGTCACTTTTTCAATAGCTCAAAATTATTATCATGTACTTTAGTAATACCACCAAATAATTTATCAATCTGATCAAACTTAGAAATAACCATCCTTCATACTAATTACTTTGATAAGTTCCATCACTTGAGATGATTGGTTACTCATTAATTCCAACATACCACCAAATCCTCATCTCGATCTTAAAGCATCAAGATTATGCTTCCACATTTAACACCCATGCTAACTAATATGTTAAAATGGATCAAAATGTCAACCAGTCTCCAAGTCTACAAAATCAAAATACATTGAAATGTTTAATGATGTACATTAGGGACCATAACACTTAGTCAATTAGGTCATCTCCATGATTAACATTATATGATATGACTACCCATGTCTAAGACTTGTAATTATGAATTATGCCATGGATGGTAAGATATTTTTAAAAGTATTTTGAAGACATTAAGTATGTGATCAAGACATACACTTAAAGTTCAAAATGTTTGGATCTTTGGATTATACACACATATATTCTATGTGTTTTTAAAAATTATAATATATACTTCAAACAATTGATAGAATATTGTAAATACAAAACTAATAACATAGAATAGACTTTCTAAATTTATCATGTGAATCTTAAATCATGTGATTAAGTAGCCAAATCACCTGATGATCTAACAAAGAACAAGACTATAGCCTAGGTAGAGAAAAAATGATAGCATTTCAAAATTGATTCAAACATACCAAAATTTCAAATATCCATCATGTCATTGATAATGAATTAAGCTAGGCCATGAATCAAAATTACTCCTTTAAAAAAATCATTCAAATGTATTAACTTTCAAATCCATTAAATTTTAAAATGTTGAAACACCATTATCTATTATGAGCTAGGAATCAAATTAACTATGAATATCAAATAAACATCATAAATTAACTAAAAAAAAATTGAAAGTCTATTTGTCAACTAAAACTATCAAATATGAACTGATTCTAAATATCAGAACAAGTGATTACATTATAACTATATATGCATATTTTATTCATTTATCCAACATACTTTTCAAAGCAACTTAAAACATAAATAAAATTTCATCAATCAATCATTACTATTTCATAATAAAAAATACATCTAAAAATACTATCAATCAATAGGGTCCCCAACACAATTTTAGGTTTCATGACACAGTCATCTCTATGGTAACAAGTATAGATTTTTAAACAGTTAGAGGGGTGTAGAAAATAGGCATAACAAATTGTTGTGGATTTTAAGGATAACACTATATAGATTATTTTTAGGCTAAAAGATTCATATTTTGCATCTAAGACTCTCGCATAAGATAAGTTTATTTCCTTCCAATATAAAACCCTAAGCAATGACTCTTCAAGTGTAAAATTTGTACAATTATGAGCTATAATAATGTGAAAATGAGTGTTTATCTCTATTGGATTGAAGTGAAGGTCTTATTTATATCAAATTATTGACCCTAAACCTTTATGAAAATTTTTCTAACAAGGTTAGCCAACTCATTCTTGTTAAGCATGAAAAGTAGACATTAGGCCTCAAAGTAGGTCAATTGAGCTAACCTAGTTCCATAATGTGTATCCCAACCATTTATAAAAATATAAATTGGGATAAATTAATAGTAAAATGGGTGTAAAGTTTCCAACTATGTATGTGTTGGTTGATGTACTTGGAAAATGGATTTTTACTTAGTGGTTGACTATGTATATGTTATCTAACATAGTTGGAAAAGTGGGTTTTTGCTTAATTAGGGGCTATTTAAATAGGGAGATATCCTAAGGAGTTGGATAAGGTCACGAAAGGTTATTAAATACATAGTATAAGTTAACATTTATATATGGACTTATAATTTCTTATATTTTAAGTTTTATATATATATATATATATATATATATATACTTTGAAGATTTTTGAGAGTAGTTCCATCCTCTAGGAGTTATAATAAAAATTATAATTTTTGGATGATCCTTCAAGATTTCAGACTTGGCCATATTTCATGATTTTATTAATTTAGACTTATCCATATTTTAGGTTTCAAGATTATAGACTTATCCATATTTCAAGGTTTCAATATTTCAAGGAAGCATCATAATAGACATCATACGAAGTAAATAGATGGACACTGTACATAAGTTGAGATAATAGTAGGAATGAAAAAAAAACAAAAATAATATTTCAAATCACTAATGGTATATCCACCCCTTTCCTGATGTACCATTTAAAGCATGTACTTAAAGAAATTGAATCTTAATATGTTCCTACAAGAGATAAAGTGTCAACAATTAATCAAGTTTTAAAATATTATGTGTATATTTAATTTGTATCCAATTTAGGATATCCACCCTTTTGGCCAAGCCCATGGATGTAAATGAGGTTTTTTTTTAGACTCGCTACTTATAGGTGGAAAATAATAAAGTTCCGTATACCTATAAAATCAATCCAAACAAACATGGTGGTTATATACATAAGTGACAAGGTAATTAAAAATGCAATCTTAATGGTACTTTAGTTTCCAATAGGGATACTAAAGTACATTATGGATGTTGATACACATTCTTAATAATTTTTTTGGAATTTACATACGGAACTGAATTCATTCAATAAAAACAACGAGATGAAGTATATGTTGTCTCTATAAGCTAAAAACATTGGTTGTATTTCTCATGTGGATTGTACTTTGTGTTTTACCTTTGTTAATAGAGAGGTATGTATTTGTATTAGGGATCAAGTACTGAAATTACTAAGTTTTTGCATAAAAATATTAGATGCATAAAATAAAATTGATTGATTTTTTTTATAGTTGTTCCTAAGAGATTTTGATAAGAAAGGAGTTAGTAGATAGATAGAAGATATAGACTTATAATTAACTAAGCCTATATGTTTTTCTAGGTGAATAAAGGTGTATAGATTAAGGTGAGAAATATATGTAAAGTTAAGTTTCATATTAATGCATGTTTTATTGATGAAGTTATAGTATATGTTATAACTCTTGATATGTGTGGTGTAGTGTTTGACAGTGCTTATTTATACATCTATGATGTTATATTCTTGATGACATATAATATATATAATTTGGTAAAATATGTTAAGAGATACATAAATTTACCCTATAAATGTCAATATAAGATCTACTTCGTAAGTGACTTTAAAGATAAAAGACTTATTAATGCAAGTGGGACGTTTGACTTGATTATTTTCAGAGATATTCAAGATAAAGTAGTGCATACACATAATGGTTATTGTATCATGTTTACTAAAAAATCAAGAGTGTGTATAATATTTGGTCAAGTAGTTTAATTAAGTCTTTCATCAATCTATGGGATTCCCATTGATGAGGCCTTGATCATGAAATTCATTTTCCATCTTATAGTCTACTTTCAAATATTGGGTTGTATAGGTAGTCCTTGAAGGATGTCAATGAAATAAAATTAAATATATAATCTTTAGTTAATCAAGGTTTGATACGTCCTAATACTTATCCATGTGGTTCTCATTTTATTTTAGTACCTATAAAATAGTTTTCATAGATAATACATGTTGATTATATATAATTTGTGTTGAATATTGATCTACATAGAGTTGGTTCCATTAATCTAGGTCACATTATCAGTCAATAGAAACATATAATACTTTATAGAAACTTATGTGGTATTGAGGGATTATATGATTTGTGTGTCAGGTTTCTAACCTTGAGGATTCACATAACTCTATAAATATTCTTCCTTCACATTAAAACCCTCAGTGTGTTTCTAAGGGATAGAAACATTAATAAAATAGGTAATTAGAAGGGTTTATCTCAACTAATCACTCATATTTAATTATTAACTTATGCCTATATATTTGGTACTTAAAGGAGGGAAATAAGGAATAAAATAAGGGTTTCACCTAGTGTGATTATCAAAATTGTTTCTTTTTCTATGTGTATGAATATAATGATTTGGATTAAATTTTTAGTGTACTTTAACTCTTATTTAGTGTGTTTAGACTTTGATTATAATTATTTATAGTGATATATTAATTTAATGGCAAGAAATATATTATCCATGTATATTAATATATACATGTACATTAATGTATACATGTTTATCATATAAGTTTCAAGTCCAATATGAAATAGGCCTTTATTTATGTATGTACAGTTCTAATTAGGTCATTTCTCATGCCATAAATAAACTAGTAATATGGGATAACCCTTGAAAAGGTTTTATTTTTATAAATACCCATTTCTTGGAGAGGATCCATTTTGAGCATATTTGGTTATAATAAACTAGAGATAGTGAGAAATATAATTGGATACAAAATGTGCATAAGTGAAATTAATTAAGGGACTAGAGATGTTTGTGTAAGATATTTTTAGATTAAAAATTGATAATGATGCTCATATAGGTGTTTAATATCATAGCATAAGGGTCAAATCATAATATATTACACCAAGTGTAAGAGAATGAAATATTATGAGCTTGCTTATTCCATCAAGGCATGTGTAGTAAATGTCTACCATGCTTATCATTTTCAAGTACCAAATACCATATTTTAGTATCTAAAACACTGCCTTTAGTTGATAATGGGGATATGGGAGAGTACATATTGAATTCCATAAATATTGTAATAGAACATACAAAGGTGGGTTTTTGTAAAATTTATGATGACTTGATAATCATTTCTTTGTTGAAAGGACTTCCTAGTTACTAGATAAACATTGTTTAAATGATTCGTGTTTATGATAATACTGATAGGATAATTTTTTTTAAACATATTTAATTAATTATTTAAAATGACATACCCAGCCTCAAAAAATTAAAAAAATAGAAGTTTATATGATAAATATAATAATTATTACTTCTAATACTAGTCATCAGAGCTGTAGATGGGATATATGTTACATGGAACGAAGTTTTGAAAAGAGTGTAAGATGGAATTATCAAAACCAAAATAATAATACCCATCATGAATATAATATCTAACCTCATTATAATGAAAAAATCTATAGAGGGCAAGGTCACAGTCAAGACAAAGGTATAAGTAGAGGAAGATAAAATATTAGGTGTCACATATGTGGAAAATTTGGTTATTTATATCATAATGTAGGATTTACTATGATAAAATTCACAAACAAAATAAAATGCACAAATCATATTCTTCTCAATATGTAGAACCTGGCTATGATGAGTCAATAATCATTACATAGGAATTAAAATTTTAAATATTATGGGAATATACAAACATAGCTTATATAGAGTTTGAGGATAGGGTTGAATTTATAGATGTCTGGATCCTGGATAAAAGCGTAAGAAAAAATATAACGTATAAAAGATACTTGTTTTATTACTACAATGAAGTGTCTCTAACTCCTATGAAATTATCATAAAAATCAATACATATTCCATAATGAATTGGATCTATTAATATTTGTATTCTTAATAATTTTCTTAAGCATATACAAGATCTATGTTATATTCCTATTTTTAAAAAGCATCTCCTTTATTTAGTCATTATTCAAAATAAATATTATCATATTGTGCTATAAAGTGTGCTTATTTATATTAATTCATTCAAAGACATGTATAATATTATCAACACTAAATAAGAGGATGGGAATTTGGTTTGATTGCATTTTAAATTACTTCTGCATGCACAATAAAAAGAAGAAATAGTAGATATAAAAAAAATTTACACACAACATTTTTGGCATTTTTAATTATATTGTTCCATATATTTGATGTGGAGTACTTTAAAATCCTTCTATGCTTTATCTAGACACTTAAAATTAGACACTTCTTATCGATTTCAACTATCATTTCCTTGTTCACAAATCCACACTAATATCTTTATAAACCATAATTTCATCCCTAATCCCACCAATATATACTATTCATTATTATTCTTGCTATCACAATAATTAATTTCTTTCATGACCTTTCCCCCATCCCACCAAAAACAAAATTTGGGTTTTAGGTTAAGAAAATGGTGTTACCTCATTTTAGGGAGAAAATGTTAGGTACATAGTTTATCTCATTTTAGGAAGAATAAGTTTCCAAAAGGTGAGTATAACAAACTAAAGATAAATAAGATTGAACCTTACAAGGTCATTAGGAAGTTATCCAACATTGCATATGAGATATATTTTCCTAG
>JARHVA010006359.1:865000-882500 GCA_037957365.1 Torreya grandis
GTGTTATGATGGTTAGTGAGAAAGATTTCTTGAATGTTATGAAATAAGAAGAGTTAGCTTTTGAACTGGTGATCAAACCAAGTACTATTATAACGCTGACCAAGTTGAATGAACTAATTCAAGAAGTGTAAGATATTTTGGATGAATTTGTTGATTTTATTTGGGATGATATTCCCAATGAGTTTACACCTATTAGGATCATCAGTCATCATGTTAACTTTATATAAGGTGTAATTTTTCTTAATAAATCTACCTATACAATGACTTTACAAGAGAATTCAAAAAATTAAGAAGCAAAAAAAGGACCTCTTAGATAAAGGATTGATCAAAGAGAGTGTCAACACATGTGTAGTACAATTTTGACTAATGTCAAAGTAATAAGGAAATTGAATAATGTGAAATATCTCCTAAGCAATTAAAGAGATAAATCTGTGGTATATATTTCTTCCTCCAAGAATTAAATATTTTATGGATTGTTTGAGTGGTTCTAAAAATTTCTCTAATATATATCTCAAGAGTGGTTATCATCAGATAAGGATAAGATAAGGGGATGAATGGAAGAGTACGCTTAAGACTAATGAGGGGTTGTATGAGTGGCTTATTATGCCATTTGGTCTCATTAATTCCCTATTCACATTCATGAGACTCATAAATGAATTGTTAAATCCATTCATTGGTAAGTTTTTAATTGTATATTTGGATGACATATTGATTTACAACACAAGTAAAAAGGAGCATCTTATACATCTAGGAATGGTAATTTAAAGGTTTTGAGAGGAGAGGTTGTTGATTAACCTTAGGAAACATTTTTTCATGAATATAGAGATGGTATATATTGGTTTTGTGTTCTCTCAATGTATTTTGACGATGGATAAAGATAAGGTGAAATCCATCATTGATTGGGCAACTCCTAAGATAATCTATAAGTTAAGAAGCTTCCATGGCTTAACTATAATTTATAAGAAGTTTATCAAAAAAAGTAATTCTTTTATTCCATGGGATTTAATTACCCAGAGAAGAATTGTGTTACAAATTTCTTGGAAGTTGTGAATAACTTAGATTATTTTTATGATGATTATATGATTTTTTTGATTCCAGTCTTACTTCTTCCCTTATGTCAGCACCACATAATGAAATGAGTATCATGTGGAGTATCCACCCATATTAGAGAGATTATATTGAATATCTACTCATAAAAGATGGCCCATGACTATTGAATTCTCAATGCAGTTAATCTCCTAAAGTTATTTAATAATTAACATGTGAGCTTCTACTACACAATCTGATCATTATTCCCTTCATGATCTTAAACAGGTTACTTCACTTAAATATCAAGAATAATACTAGGTAGATAAAATAAAACCATACCATTTTGGTCTACCAAGGAGTTTACTAATGCATTCTAATCTTTCCATATTTCCCTCAAAATAAATGATGAATTATCAATTCCATTTGATATAAAAAATTCTCATCCCATTGGACTTTACAAACCCAAAAAAATGTTTAAGCAAAGGGGAACTGCTCAATACTTGTTTTACTCATTAAAATTTTATCAAGAAGAGTTTCTTCATCTATATCTTGAAATTATATCACGTTCTTTAAAAAATAATAATATTTTTCTTAAATTTATTCAAATTTGTGTGAAATGGATTTCTATAGAACCTATTTTTAATAGACAAATGTAATACCTTTTATTGTTATGAGTGTGTTCTTTAAAATTAATTAGCATCAAAGAATTCCCATTGAATAAAGGATATACTTCATATCTATCTTCTTTGGGTTGGATTATGTGATGTTCAATGGGATGGCATAACTATTAATGACATTAGATAAACTCTAAGTATTTTACAAGTAAAGAGATTTCAATTTATGCCTTTCCTGGGCCTAGTCTCTTTCCACCTGGGTTCTGAGGATTCCCATTTACCTAATGGAATCTCTAACATATAACATTCTAAAAAGTTATACCATTGGCTTTGCCCCAAATCTTCAAAGGATCAACCATTTCATGAAGCTCTATATAAAATTATTCTTATTAGCTATAATAGTTGAAAATATAATGTGTGTTTTATCTTCTCTTCTATATGCATATTTTTCCATTAATTTTTATGTAGATTATAGTTTCTCAATTGACATTATCAATGTTTCAATTCATCATTGTTATAGGATGAGATTGAATAGTTGCATACACATAGTTAATTTTCAATAATTTTTTAGGATTCATTATCAATAGAAGTGAAGGTTTTAAGAGAAGAGTAGAGGAGATAAATACAAAATTATTTAAAAATAGAGGATTTCATTTGTACAGACAAAATAGCGCATAAATATAACAACCCAAAAAATTCATATCAAGAGAAAAATAATAGATACAACTATTTACAAAACTATATCTACACATAGATTAACTTTAGCTATTTGAATACATTCATCAATAATAGACAACATCTATAATTTCACATAAAACTATACAATATTGAATAATCCTCTATTTTAGAATATCTACACCTTTCTATATGTTCTAGGCTTAATCTATACTAGTATCTCTCTTTCTAATGCAGTGCAACCAAAATAAAATGACTCCTCTCTCTTCTTTCTAGGGTAAGCTAGGCTCAAGTCAAAAGTTAAAAGAAGAAAATTAATAAGTAGCTACAAATAACATAAGTTAAAGATAACATCAAAAGATAAATAGCCAAAAATAAAAGTAATATAAGTCCTCTTAGGTGATGATATATATCTAGGAAAGATAAACAAAATATTTGGACAATAAATGCCCAGTGTGAGTAATTACAGTTTTTCCAATACTCCCCTTTAAGTATGAGCTGTTGGGGATCATAAAAATTTTACATCAAACTTCTCCAAAGTCATATACATTTGCATGATCAAAAAATCCTAAATGACTTCATAAATACTAAAATGTCTCCTTCACTAATGGTTTTATAAATATGTCAGCAAAATTGATCTTCAGACCTACAATATCCTAGGAACATTTATCTATTGTTTAGTATCTCTCTAATAAAATGACACCTTGTATCAATATGTGTAATTATTTGATGAAAAAAATGATTTTTTTTACACAATTCAATTATTGAGTTTTTGTCACAAAATATTATATTAACTTCTTTTTCTATCATGCATTAAATCTTTCAAAATCCTCTGCATCCAAATAGCTTGACAAGTTACACTAGTGGCTGCCACATACTCATCTTCAACTAAAGAAAGAGTCACGATGGGTTATTTCTTTGAATCCCATAACCCAACACCTATACCAAAGTGAAAAGCATACTCAGAAGTGATTTTTTGATAGTCTATGTTACCCCCACAATCACTATATATGCATCCAAAAATATTGAAATCAACTAAAGTAGAATACAAGATGCCAAAGTCCTTTATACCTCTCACATACCTCAATATTATCTTACCATCCTATCAATGATAGTCTTTTAAAGAGTCCATAAACATTCAAATTAGACTTATGCCATACATAATATCAAGATTTGTGGCTTTTAAATACATAAGGCTTTCAATTAGCCTTTTGAATAATGTTGGATCCACACATGCTTCATCATCCTCCTTGCTTAGCTTTAACCCCATTATGTTCGGTGTTGGGGCTGCCTTGCATTTTACCATATTTAATCTCTTCAATATTTCATTTTCATATTTAGATTGAGAAATAAATATACCAACGTTAGATTAATAGACTTCAATGCCAAAAAAATATCTTAGAAGCCCTAAGTTAGTCATTTCAAATTCACTCTTCATTATTGTTTTGAAAGCATCTATGTTAAGATCATCAGTAAAGATTAGATCATCTAAATTCAATAAAATAATTATAGTTTTAACTTATTTTTTGACTTTGATGTACAATTTTGGGTCACAAATCTTCTTTCAAATCAATTTTTAATTACATATGGGTCAATGTGGCTATATCAAGCCCTAGGATCTTTCTTTAATCCATAAAGTGCCTTCTTCAACATATATACCTTGTTTTCATGGCTTGGTATCTCATAGCCTTGTGATTGTTCCATATACACTTCTTCCTCTAGATATCTATTTATAAATGTTGACTTCACATCCATTTGATACACAAGCCACTTATTGTGAGAAGTAATTTCCACTACAGTCCTAAGTATGTCCAACCATGTAATAAGAACAAATGTTTCATTGAAATCTTTTTGGGTTATTCTGTGAGGCCTCTTTCAACTATCCTTAATTTATTAGTTTTCACTTTTCAATCATCATCTTGTTTATTCTTATAAATCCTTTTTACACTTATTACATTCTTGCCCTCAAGCAACTCAACCAACTTGCATGTTTGGTTCTTCTCAATGCACTCAATCTCTTCATCCATGGATTGTGCCCATGTGTTATCACTCATAGCTTTTTTAAATGTTAAAGGATCATCTACATGATAAAATAAAGAAAAAACTAAAAATAAATTTATTGTATCAACATTATACAACTTACTCAAACTTCTTATTTTTTTATGGGAACATGTTTGTTATACTTGGATCTGAATATGTAGAACTAGTTGAAGTGCTAGTTAGAGTTTATCCAAGGATGTTAGCTGATGTAGATGCTACTATCGTTAACTATGGATTTTGTTTTACTCTTTAGGTGGGAAACAACCTTGAAGATCTCCTTATAATGAATGAAGGTTTAGCTTGAGTTATAACTTATGGTGTTATCTTGAGAGTGAAAGGAGCTGATAGATGAGTGGTACTTGATGATGGAAACACTTCATCCACATATCATCATGAATAACAAAAACTATTATTTTTACAGTGCTCTTTACACTTTCATCCCACACTTCATCCTTCACAAATAAAACATCAAGATTGATTATGACCTTCCTAATAATATGATTATATAATTTATATGCATTTTTATCTTATGAATAAGCTAAAAATATACATTTTTGTCTTATATTATCTATATTATTCCTCAAATTACTTGAAATGTGTATATATGCAACAAAGCCAAATAACTTAAAATGTGAAACACTATGTTTCATATCTATCCAAGCCTCTTTACAGAATTTGTAATTCACAATTTTTTTGTACCTATTCATGATATAAATAGCAGTTACCACTACATCAACCCAATATTAATTAGGTAAATTTTGGGATTCTAACATACTATGTTTCATATCCATAATGGTTCAGTTTTTCCTCTCCACCACAACATTTTGTTGAGGTGTATAGTGGGCTGTAAATTGCTTGTGTATGCCATGTAATCTAAAATTTTTGAGAAAATAATTTGAAATATATTCACTATCTCTATCCATTCTCAAAACCTTGATGTAGTAAAACTTTGTTTCTTCACAAGTGCCTTGAACTATTGAAAATAAGAAAATGCATCAAACTTGTGTTTTAAAAAGTAAACCCAAGTTTTCCTTGTAAAATCATCAATAGAAGTAAGAAAATAAGTGCACCTTCATATAGACGATGTTTACATTTGCCCACAAATATTTAAATAAACAATGCTAGGTGGTGCTCTTGCTCTTATTGATTTTCCAATTAGGAAATAATCTCTATGTTGTTTGCCCAAGATATAAAATTCACAAAATCTTTCTAATTTCTCAATTAATGATAAACCTTTCACCATGTTCTTCATATGTAGTAGTTTCAAATCTCTAAAGTTGAAATGCATAAATATAAGATGCCACAAAAAAATTTCATTCCTTAAAATTGACTAAAATATTGTTCTAATTACTCCATCACTACCTTTTGTTTCTTTGAAGCTAAATCAGCTTTCTCTAAAATTTATTAAATCTACAAAATTCATTTCATCTCCTAATTTTGTATTTTTTGCTTTAAATGCAGCTCTAAAACATACATTATTTATCTAATGAATAGCTCAGGCTATTTTTCCATTCTTTTATGACCTTGTCTTTAAGGGAAACATCGGGTTGCTAGTCATATACACTTTGGTATATAGTTATTTACTTGAAAACCTATCCAAAATCACACACTCTTTGTTTTCGATGTACAATCTATAGCCTTTTTATACCAACCAACTAATACTAATTATGTAATGTTTTAGACTAGAAATATATTACATGTCATGCATAATTTTTTATCCCCCTTTTTGGTTAGAATATTAATTGTAACTTTACCTAAAATAGTGACCTTGTTGTTACAAAGTGTGACATCAATTTGAATTGATTCATCCATGATAAAAAAACAAATCCACATTACCTATCATGTGATTACTATAGATAGAATCCAAATGTAATATGTCACATGAGATTTCTTGGAAAATAGTATACTCGATTTGGGAGTTTGTAGGAATTATTTTAGTAATCGTAGTGCATGCAATAAGCATAGTGCTTATGGGAGTGATACTTGAGTGATTTTGACCTTGCTTCTGATGTTCAAACTATTTTTTCTTGAATTGGTGGGAATAATTCCTAAAATTCTTAAAATAATGTTATTGAATGTGTGATTTTTCAAATCTCTAGTCACTTGGGTGACTAAAATTCTAATTTTGACCTCTACCACCAACATTTGTAGAAATACTGCTATCTTCACCTTTATGGAATATTATCCCTCTACCTCTAAGACCAAACTTTTATGTTCCTCTTTCATAGATAATTTATGACTAATATGAAAATGCATTTTCTAACGAGATGTTTGACCATTTAGTCTATATAAATAATATATGAGAGAGGCATGAAGCTTATTAATAGTAAACTAGCTCAAATGTTTGGTTTCCTCCAAAACCATAACTAGAGGGTCAAATTTATAAGGGAGGATTTTTATCACCTTATCAAAAATCTCCCTATCCTATATGACCTCTCCATGTGATTTGATTTGATTAATTAGACTAACAATATGAGTAAATAAAGATTTTACTGAATCTGAGTCTCTCATCGATAAATTTTCAAAATCTCTTCTAAAGAACTATATTTTAGTAGTCTTTACCTTATCCATAACTTGGTAATTAATTTGTAGTGTATCTCATGCCTCCTTATCTTAATTTTATAATAATACTCTTCTGAGTATGTTCTCATGCATTCTTTGATGGATGTAGAATAAATCTTTACCATCCATATCAGCTTGTGTAAGGGTGGTATATGTTTTCTTATTTGCTAGTTCTAGATTACCATTTTCAACTATCTCCCATACATATTGAGAATAAAATAATTCTTTCATAGTTAAAGACCAATACTCATAATTTTTTCTATGAAAATAAGAATTTTCAAACTAGAAAGGGATGTACCAGATGTGGAATCCATTAATGGCTTTCAATGTAATAGAAAAAAACTCAAAAAAAATAGAAGGGTATAGGTTCCTTTGGATCTGATAACAAATTATGGTTTTAAGAGAGGATCAGAGGAGATAAATACAAAGTTAATGCTTTAAAAACAAATGATTTAATTTGTACATACAAAATAATGCATAAACATAATAACTCAAAAAATTTAGAGCAAGAGAAAAATAATAGCTATAACTATTTATGAAAATATATATACACATAAATTAGCTTTAGCTATATGAATATTATCATCAACAATAGATAAAAACTACAATTACACATAAAACTATATATTACTAAATAATCCTCTGTTCTAGAATTTTTACACCTTTCTATATGTTTTATGATTAGCTGGACTATTCTCTCTTTCTAATATAGTACAATCAAATCAAAATGACTCCTCTCTCCTCTTACTATGACACATTGGGCTCAAGACAAAAGTTCAAGTTATAAAACTAATATGTAGCTATATCTCACACAAGTTAAAGATAAGATCAAAATAAAAACAACCAAAAATAACATTAATGCATGTCTTGTTAGATGGTGATACATAAATAGAAAACACAAACATAATATTTGCACAATAAATTCCCAACTCTGAATAATTATAGTTTTTCCAATAATAAGTACATACAAAATTTAATTCATAATGATTATTTATCATATAACATATGTTTGGTGAATATAAATAATAGTTTTTAATGAATGTTTGATAACTGTAACATATGATATTAAAGGTTGATGGATATGAGATTATTAGAATATTTTTTAATAAATTTTTAGTAACTATAATAGAGAATATTAAAATGTGATAGATATGGGATTAAAGGATTTATCCCCTCAAAGTGGCACTAAATTATATGATGTCTTAACAAGAAAATGTAAAAATATTTATAATTTTAAATTTTACTATTGTTACCTACTTCTAATAAGTTTTTATAAGATAATGTTTACATCCAATTACTATGCTTTGGTGGACTATTTGCTGATGAATAATGGTATTGGATTTCTATTAGGGATTTATTTGGGTACAATTTTATCTTTAATGATCTAAATATAGTGGCATTGCATTACCTTAATCATAAGTACATCTAAATTAATCATCATAAATAATTTGCATGAAAATAATGTGTTTTGTCTATTTCATCAGCACTCAAAAATTCTCACTATAGGAAAACAAAGAATCTATTACTAGTATCCAAGGTAATTGTAAGGAAATGAATCATCTATTAAACTTACAAAAATAATTCATGGAATATGCCATAATTTATATAGGGGATTTCATAGCATAGAAGTAGTAATGGGTCAAACACTTTGGATTCTAGTAATAGTGGCAACAAAAAAATGGTCATGCTCTTCCAATCCAATGATAATGTCAAATACAATGTTGACATGCATGTTGTAAGTTGCTTGGTTTTCCCTTTAAATTCTGGATTTCCTTGCATAGTATAGCTTTTCGTTTGAATAGTAGTTAGTAATGACTTTTCTACATAAAATCATGGATTGAGAAGTACAATTAATGTTTATTATGTGTGGAGGGTTAAACAACTCTAAAAATCTAATTTACTACTTTCAACCCTCTAAACATGTTCCCAAAATCACATGATGATATAAATGTCACATGGATTCCTGAATCAAATTATATGGGTGTAGGAATGCATTTATGAATAGATTTTGAATAAATATATCAAAGTTCATCCCTCTATAAATAAGGATTGTATTGTTATGAAAGATCAACAAATTAATGAAAAAGTAATGTTCAAGTGGTAAGTTGTTGAAATAATAATATTGAATTTTTATAAGATATACAATAAAAAAAAAATTGATACTAAATGATTTATGATTTCATTTAATTTAATAAATAAATAAATGAAAGTATCATTTTATGTCATGGGCTAATAGAATTTAGATATATTTTTGTATGTTATTTTTTTAATATTAATAAAATGTGTGAAGACTCACTTTAGGGTATAAGATTTCACTTTTAAAAAAATTATAAATATTCTATAATACTTGTTACTATTTTGTTTAGTACTATTAAATATATTTTTTTATTTTATCACTATTGAATATAGTTATCTAATTTTTTTACAATAATGCATTTATTTATTCTTTTACTTCATTAAGTCCATATTTTTTATAGAGATAATTGTAAGGATTAAAGTTATATCATCTCTATAGAGAAAATATGTATTGACTTTTGAAATGCAAAAGATTGTAATATTCTATATCCATTCTGGAGAGATAAAAATGATATCATATTTTTAGAGAAAATTTATATTATCTTTTGAAAGATAAAGGATTGTAATATTCTATATCTACTCTAGAGAGATAGAAATGATATCATGTTTTCAGAGACAATTATTTAAGAAAATAATTATAGATGTTCACTTTTTGATATTAAAAAACTCTTTTTGGTTCTTAAATTAAGATGATTTAGTTAAATATTATCTCTAATATTATCATAAAACACCCCATTGTAGTATTAAACTATCCCATCTCCTTAAAAATGTATTCGATAATAAATATTGTTGTTACAACCATAACTATGAAAGACATCTTACTATAATGGTCAAGATAAGTGGAGAATAGTCTTATCTTCAATTACTTATGGGTCAACATCTATGACAGTGACAAAAAATTCATAGAACATAGAGAAAAAAGAGAGATATTATATTTTAAGAACATTGGCCTTGATGAGGGTCTCATATGATGCAAATCATTTTATTGCATATAGGGGTGTGATTGTCCTTGAGAAGCATTTAAAAAATTAAAATATCTATATTATTGTACCTCAAAATTTAATTTCATAGAGTTTCAATTGAAATAAATTAGTGTTGAGTTTTAAAATGGAGATGTCATGAATTTAGATTCTAAAACCATGAAAATAAGTAGGATGTGAATGTAGATGGTATAAAACTTTATGTATATGAGACCATATCCATACAGGATCTTCTTCCTATATACTCAATCTACTTGTAGTCTTTATAAACAAGTAATATATTGAAGACTTGCATTTGATCAACTAGTTAAGAAAATAATTGAAAGGGAAAGAAAAAATAGTTCCTAGGAGAAAGATCTTGTTATGTTAATCAAAAGATATTTTTTTGTAAGAATGCAAGAAATGATAATGGCAAAGGGAAAAACAAAGATTGAGAAAATAAATATAAAGAATGTTACAATAGTCAACATCAAGAAAATAAAATTTATAAACAACATTTTGTTTGTAAATGATCTAAAAGGAAAGGTAGTCACAAAACCCACAAATACAAATTATCATGGGACAAATTCAAGCCTACAAAAAAATTGAGAAGAAGAAAAACTCAAAACCAAATTTAAGTTAGTTTTCTTATGAGTGCTTTTTTATTTATTGATAAAAAATTAAGTAATGTCTTAGAGAGTTGAACCTAGGATAATGTTTGGATTCTAAACATGAGTACAATGTAAAATATGGCTTCCCTAGGGGACTTATTCGAGGATTTTCATGAGGAAAGTTTTAGTGTAATATATTTGATAAATAAAACATGCATACAAACTCAAGGCAAAGGTTCAATATGAATGAAGTTATTAAAAATTATAAAATTTATTTTCCAAAATATAATATAGCTTACTAAATTGAAAATAAACATGTTATCTCTTGTGATAATTCAAGAACAAAGGATCTCCATTATATTAGCTTAAGGAGATGTGAAAGTCACAAGGAAAGATGATAACATAGTTATTCTAACTAGATACAAGGAAAGAAAATTATCAAAAATCAAGGGTGAACACTCAATTATAAGAAAATTTTCTCATCATGATAATTAAGGAATGCTAGAAAGTGTTATTTGGTAAGCCATATTTGAGCATACACACTAGAAAAACACTTTCACTACATTTAAAAATGTATTATAGGCTTTCTAATTCTGCCCAAAAAGATTTAAACTTATGAAGACTGCATATTTCATAAATACAAAAGATAACCATTTTCAAATTTAAAATGGAATGTTGATAATAATTTTTAGTTGAATGAAACTAATCTACATTATATACTAGTTATGTCCACTAATGGTCATAACTAATTCATTTTGTTAATCGATCACTATAATAAATTTTGTTGTATTTTTTCTCTAATGAAAAAAGACTTTGAAACATTTTAAAATTTTATAAATATGGTTGAAAATGAATTTTAAAACCATACTAAGACACTAAGGGATAATAGTGCTAATGAATTCACGTCAAATTTGTATGAAACCTATCTAAATTTAAATGGAATCAAACATCATCTCATACTCCCTTATACACCTCAATAAAATGGATTATTTCAACAAATGAAAAGTACTTTGATGAACATGGCTTGAGCAATGTTGTACTCCAAAAGGGTAAATCTAAATTTTTAAGTCAAATCATCTCAAATAACATTATACCTCTATGCAAAAAGTCACCATCAACATCTTTACAAATGAAGAGTCAATATAAAGTTTTGTGTAGTCATCTCCCTTTAGTGTAAAATATTCAAATTTTAGGATGCACATGCTACACATTGATTCCCAAAGAGAAATGTAACAAAGTATAACATAAGAGTCATAAATATATGTTTTTTGAATTCTCAGTGACTTCAGAAGCATAGATGTTATTTGATGAGAAAAATAATAAATTTATCATCATAATAAATGTCTTCTTTTGTGAAACCATTAAAGACATGCAAAAAACATCAATCAATAACTGGATTGAATAGATAAATATGACAAATTTGATTTTTTCAATGAAGTTGGTATAGAGGTTCTAAACACTAGATGGGGAACCTATAATTTTGAAAAAAATGAATCTTTACTGACTCTTGTAATTGAAAACGACACTCCCCCTACATATGATATTGAAACTTCATCATAGGATGGTTTGATGTAAAAAAATAAATTATCTTTAAATTCATAAAATGAGCCACCAATGATTCTTTAGATTACATAAAAAATATACCAAAGTTATCTAAATAGACATTGAAGAATGTTAGACATTATAAATTTTAAAAAAGAGGCACTAGAAGTGTACACAAAGCCACAACATAATCAAACAAGTTCGTAGATGAGATTGAATATGAGATAGAAAATATTACCTTGGAATATCCTATAGAAGAATAAATCAAAATTTATTTGAACTCAGAACTTACTTCTTTCAAACAAGCTAAAAAACTTGATGCATGGAGAATATTAATGAAGAGTGATTATGACACATTGGTAAAAAATTGAGCTTTAAAATTAGTTGATTATTCAATCACTTGGAAACATATTGGATAGAAGTGGGATTTTATACAATCATAAAAATAAATGTCTCACTTGACAAGAAAAAAGAAAGGCTTGTAGTAAAGATATTTTTGTAAGAAACAAGGAATTAATTGCGATGAAAGCTTTGAACCAACTAGGAAATGAACTACCATTAAAACAATGTATGCATTGGCAACTCTTAACAATGGAGATTTTACCAAATAGACATTAAAATTGCATTTCTAAATTGTGATATTAAAGTGATGGAGTAAATGATTCAACCATTTTTTTTTTGGTAGTAAATGGGTAAGATCACAAAGTTTGTAAACTAGAAAAATCATAGTATAGTTTGAAATAAGTCCCAAGATAATAGTACAACAATCTCATTGAGCACTTCCTAAACATGAACTTCAAACTTCTTAAGTTTAAATATTCAACTCTTTTCTACAAAATAGTTGACAAAAAATATTATTTCTAGTGATATGTGGATGATCTACTCATCATAGAAAACAATGACAATTTTGAGTTATCTTCATTATTATTTGGGTATTGAAGTGATTCAAAAAGCAAAGTCTATCTTCATCACTCAAAAAAATACATTGGTGAAATTATGATCAAGTTCAGAATGTTAGATTGTAAGATTCTCAGTATGCCCATGGAATAAAATTTAAAATTGATATTTGAAAATATTATAGATTTAGTAGATCCTACTAAATATTGAAATCTTATTGCAATCCTAATCTATGTGACCACAACTAAACCATATATCTCTTTCAATATTGGTGTTATTTATTGATTTCATGCAATAACATAAGGAAAGTCGTTGCGTAGAAAAAAATAATATTCATTTGATATTGTAAAGGAACATAGACTTTTTGGATCAAAAATTTCAGGGCAAGGGACTTCAAGCTCATCTGATACATTGGTGATCTCAAAGAGAAAATCTACATCAAAGTTTCTAATAAATTTTGGAACTATAATTGTCAATTAAATGTCAAAGAATTCACTAGTGTTTGTAATTTATTCAGTAAATATAAAATATATAATTACTTCAAAGACAACCAAAAAAACTTATAACTAAAAAATGTTCTTTCGTATTTACAAGAACAACGTATCTTATCAACACCTCTTATAATTGGTAACATATCTCAATTAAAAAATAATAATAATGTAATCCTTCGTAACCGAACTAAATACATGAACACCAAATTTCGTCTAATTCAATACTATGTGAAAAGTGACAGTTAAAAATATCGCTACCATATAAAGGTGCTCAAATTTTCAACCTAGATTAAATGGCAAAAATAATACTGATGATTTAATATTGCTTCAAATTAAATGGCCTCTATAGGATTGAAATAAAATGGAGATGCCACTTAAAATGTCACCAATATCTTGGAGTCCATTGTACTGTCCCTATAAACAAATTCAGAAGAAAACAAAATGTCAGCGTCAAATTTAAAAGTGGAATAGTGATACCATTAAATTTACCTTTACAAACGATTCTGAGATCTACAAGGATAGCAGCGCTCCATTGACTGTCTTATTTTATGATTAATATCATAGTGCTATAATACATGACCACTCTGATAATACTTAAATGATAAAAATTGCATGTTCTTTATTCTTGTACATGGCGTCAAGAGACAAGAATGTGTAAATGCCATAATGCAATCTGCATTTTAATAAAGAGAGAATGTGAGTACCTGTAGTGGCATGTATCTGCAGATCTTATACATCTGATGGGTTAAGCTGGGGGGTTCCTTATTGACCGACTAAAACACCGGTCGTTTACCCCACGTGCGTGTGATGAAGTAAATTGTCGGCATATCCAGTTTGCCCGCAGGTTTACTCAGTCAACCACAGACACACTGAATCTTTTATGTCGAAGCCAAAAAAAAAAAGAAATCTTCGTGAACATTGAAGAAGGCAGAGAAAAATCAACAAATTATTCTAACATCCAAAAATTATTAGCTTTCGAAAAACAAAACAGACGTTGCACAAATAGAGAAATAGTTGCACAAATAGAGAAATATTATTGCATATGACTTTCTGCTGCGCCCATCTTGGCACGGTGCAATGGCATTTATACCAAGTAATGATAAATATGGTCACTGGATCGTGCCGAACTGCGGCATCTGAAAGAAATGAGCATTTTCTTTCGTAATGTCCACTGAATTAATTGTTGAATTACATCGGTTGCAAGTGTATTTATAGGTGGGCGAAAATAAAACAGCAAGATCTGGAAATAGATTTGCCTGAAAATATTGAGGGGAGAAATGCATTGCGTTGCGGGCGGGCGCACTCAAAGTTAACTGCCATTACCAGCGCAGTCAAAGTTGACTGCCATTGCCAGCGCACTTTTTTCTTCAATGTCCACCTTTTTTTATTCAAATCCACCTATGGATTTCCACAGACTTTAACAAAAATACGTTATTGGCTTCTCCTTCGCCTTTTTCAATGTATTATTTATACAATAAATACGAGTATGTTGAAAACTATTAAAAATGGTGCGTTCTCTAGAAATTATGGTCCCGGATTAAATATTTTTTTAATTTATTTAGTTATTTAGATATTAATGTGTAATAGTGATACAAATGGGTGAAGAGTGTTTACGGATTGATATGGACGGGATATGGTTTGACTTGTAATGTAATAAGTGTTATATATTTTATAAATAATAAGGGAAAAGTGGTTTTTATTTTGAAATATAAAATATAGTGATTAGCAGATAAAATTAAGAAACATAAAAGAAGGTTTTATGAGGATAGGAAGAGATAAGTAGAAAGTTAGAAAGTTATCATAAAATTAATTAGTTAATAAAAGAGAAGATTAAAGAATAAAGATTTAGAAATTATATAAAGAAATAAAAAATAAAAAACACATTCTATAATAGTTTATGAGTGCGAGAAAGAAGTATTATTATAGAAAAATTTAAGGAATGTAAGAAAATACCACTATCAAAAGCTTTAAAAATTAATTTCCAAAAAATCTTTTAAGTGCAAATCAAAGATCATTACTTAGAATATTTTGATATGTAAAAATTGAAGACTAAATTCATGGCTTATCCAAGCACCTCAATCATAAACGATTTAACAAACCAAAATATAGAGAAAAACTTGTGATTACAACATATGTTTCGAAAGCTATATATTTGAATCCTTCATCGATATATTTATCAAATAAAAAATAAAAAATGAGTCAAATCTTTTATGATTAATTCTTTGCATTATTCTTAGAGAGAAGGGGTACTCATAGTGTTAATCTTCATTCGAAAGAAAATGAAGAGCTCCAAAGTAAGCCAAAAAATTCAATGGAGAGTTAGCTGAATTATAGTTATGAGAAAAAAATTATCCTAAAAAAAAAAAGGACATAGAAGATATCAAAAAAGATTGAATTGAGTTACCACTTATCAAATCTTTGTAATTTTTAAAATATTGATAATCAAATCACCTTTCACAAATAATTATTTGAAATTAGATTCAAAAATAATTCTCAAACCTTATAAAAATTAGTGGGTATTGTTTATTTACCATTTAAACTATTGTGTTTGGTTTGAAAAAAAATAAAAATGGGTGGATGAAAAAAATAAGCTTCGATTTTTAATGAACTATTAGGATATTGGAGTTCCAAAAAACTATTTTAAAAGGTGAAAATAATTAAGTTTCAAATTTCAATTTATGTAGGTCTTAGATATTTAAATTTATATATTGCTTTAAAATAAGAATAACAGCTCATATAAATAATAATGAAATGGATATAAAATTTAAAACTAAAATTATTTATAATAATTAAATAGTTATCAATTTTATGATATATTATTTTTATTACATCTTACATTATTCTACTCCTCTTTTTATTTATTAAGATTATTTTTTTTATATAAATAAATTACAATTAAAAATATTATATATACTACAACAATAATTATCAAACATCCCCATTGAAAAATGAGACCAAAAAATAATTCTTGATTAAGGTCAACACCATTAAAACTAACAATTCTATCAACAAGCATTGGGTATTACATTGTCAAATATATGTGGCTTGATGGTAAAACACAAGCTAACTTATGCAATATGTCAAAAATATCTTATATGTAATAATTAAGATGATAATAAAAAATATTAAGTGATTATGTAAAATAAATGTAATGAAATTACAGGAAAAAAATCTCTCTCTACCAAAAATTAAGAGAAATTAAATTTTTATTATTAAAGTAAAGAAATATTTTAATTTTAGTTAAGATATAATTGATTTGAGAATATTAAATAAATAATAATTATGAAGTATTAATAAAAATGTCATTTTAATAAATGGTTGAAAATATTTGTAATTATCTATAATAATTTTTTGAAAAAATTTAATTAAATATCTTTGTTGAATTGTTGCATGTTAAAGTTGATGGGTTTTATAAATAAGTTTTATGTTTGAGTCTCTCATATTATTAATAGTTGACTTTTAAAATGGCATATTACTTCCCATAAATCTAATTTAAAAAATATATATTTAATAATAATAATAATAATAATAATAATAATAATAATAATAATAATAATAATAATAATAATAATAATAATAATAATAATAAATTATTTTAATAACAAATTATATAAAACAAAATATTTTAATTTTTTAAACTTTATAAATTCTTTATATATATTAAGAAGTTTTAATTATTATATGTAAATTGTTTTTTACTTACATAATATAATTACAAATCTATATGTACTTTCAAACAATTTATAGAATTATTTTTAAACTCATTTTATAATATTTCAAAAATATTAAATATAATTTATTAAGCATAAAATTGTAAACTATATTATTATTATTATTATTTAAAAAAATAAAAATAAAAAAAATTACCATATTAAAATATATTCAAGAGTTAAAATATGGGGATAAGTAAAATATTACAGTGATACTTTTCAAGAGAACAATCAATCTTTATCAAACTACAAACAATCTTTATCAAATTTTTTAAAATTGTAATTTTATTAATA
>JARHVA010006359.1:887500-890000 GCA_037957365.1 Torreya grandis
TCATGAAATTTTTCTAAACGTTATCCTTTCATTTCTTATAAAAGATCTCAAAATCATATTCAGATCCTTGTTCTTAAGATTGAGAGCTTAATATATAGTCAATCCTTACACCATGCAGTGATCTCTTTCAATGAATTTTTTCTAAACATTATCCTTTCATTTCTTATACATGATCTCAAAATTATATTATAAAATACTTGTGACATATTATTGTTGTTATTTTAAATATAATCTCTATTTTAAAAAGTATTTAAAACCATCATAATTAAAATTTAATTTAATAAAAAATAATCTCCATTATTTTACTGCATGATAGATGTCCATTATTTCCTTACCATGAATGGGATAAATCAAATTCTAATCTTTGATTTTGAAACTCTAAAATACCCTAGGTCTTCCTTATTTCATGAATACCACCTAGATTTTATAAACTAAAGAATCACATTCGGTAATTTTTTTTATAAAATCTGTTGTAGCTAGAAAGATAGTGGCATTAATATATTTTCATATATTTAAGAAACATTATGTGACACAATTAGGAAAAATTAACACAAAAAACAAATTTAAAAAAAAATCATGAAACAATTTGCATCAACAAATTGACACTCCTCCACAATTGAGATTTGGAAGATTTTGTGCTCGATGCACTTTATGTTAATCATTTTTCATTAAGATTTCCAATATTATTTTGCATTCGCTATTTTTTATAAAATAAAATTGGATGGGCATAATGTGTTAGGATTTATGTGTTAGGTTTTGGGTTAGAAATTCATAACTTTACCTAGAAATGCACTTGTGTCATTATATAATTTTATAAAACAATATTACACACACACACACACACACACACACACACACACACACACACTACATTTATATTTATAATATAATTATTAAAAATATATTCAATTTGATTTTTAATAAGGCTTGATATCTAGAACATAAATTTATATTATATTTATATATCAATAAGTTATATATACAATTTTTTTAAAATAATAATTATATGTTTAAATTACTATAATAAAATTTTAAAATTTTATAACATATGAACATTAATTAAGCCCTTATTGTACTTAATATGTGCACACACAACTATCTCCATAAATAAAATAATATTGTCAAGTAATAGTTTTATAGAATATTTAAAGGGCATATAAACAACAACATAAAATAATATATTTTTCTAATCATTATCATCGTAACCCCATCTCCCTAAAACACCAATGCAACAATCATTGAAATTTTCATCTTGATCATCACTGACATCATTGGTAACATCCACCTCATGCAATGAACATATTATATCCTATAAACTAAATGAAGTAAAACTATGTCTAATTTATATTGTGTAAAATATAAAAATAATACTTAATCTGAATTGATAAATGGATACGTTGATATTCCACTTAGAATATATTAATTTGAAAAAACAAAATGGGAGAGATGTACTTAACATATTCTAGTATTGTATCTCTCACAATAGTCATCACTAGTTCTAAAATTTTTATGTCTTGTATTACTCATCAGATCATAAAACTATATCTCAAAATATTTATGGATGCTATCTATAATAGTGATAGCCTTACATGACTCAAATATCCTAGATATATTGGTAGTGTCCTTGTATTTTATGCATGTCTTTGAAGAATTAGACATTTGTGCTTGTGCCTATAGATGTGGTGTGTATGTTCAGATACCTTTAGTGTTATATGTTTGTATATATTTTATTCTTATTCCTTTTAAACCTTATTCACACCTTTGAAAAATATTAACCTTTAAAATTGGGTTAGTATGATGGTCTCGATATCCCTAACTACTCCCCAATAAGTGTTTGAGCAATGCTCTTGTACTAATACTCTGAAGAGGGCTCAAACCACATATATTTCTCCCACCTACACGTGTGTGTAAAACATCATAATCAATATAGAATGAAATGAAATGTTTGTATTTCAACATAAGGTACTATTCAACTTTAACTTTCATGGATATTCAAATAAGGCTCTAGATGTTCTCCTTTTAAGAGTTTTAAGAATTTTATGTCTTTTATAATAATGTCTCAAGAGAATGCTAGCGGATTTTTTAGGTTTGTTATGAATTTCCAAGATGTGACTAGATTTTTTTTAACATAGGACAACTTTGAGTTTATAGTTGAATCTTTGTTATTTATGACTATGAGTAACCCATGAAATCTATCTAGGTTGACCTAATGAATACTTACCAATATGAAAAAGAAAAAAACATTAGGAATTCTTGGATATTATCAATAGAATAAGATGCCTATGGTACACCAACCTTGTCTAGTTATTTTTAGTATGAAATATGGATATAATGCAGTAGTTATGATTACTAAATGTGTTTATTATACCCAATTACTATAATTCATGCCTATAATACATTATTGTATGAAAATTCATGTAAAAACCTTAATTCAAATAAGCTATAATTGGCATGAAGATGATTGAGACATCTTCACAATTTTGAAGTTAATCTATTTCAT
>JARHVA010006359.1:895000-897500 GCA_037957365.1 Torreya grandis
ACTCCCACCCCAAAAAAATCAAAATTAGAGGTGTTTCATATAAAAAAATAATACTTAGTATTTCTAATGCTAGTCATCAGAGCTATAAATCAGGTAGTTTTGAAAAGAGTGTAAGATGACACTATCAAAACCATCACAATAGAATGAATCAATAATATAGTTTCTAACCACATTATAATAAAAACATGATAGAGGATAAGGTTAAGGCCAAGATAAAGGTATAGGCAGAGGAAAATAAAATATTAGGTGTCACATGCATGGAAAACTAAGTTATATTCTATCATAATGTATACTAATTCACTATGATAAAATTCACAATCCAAAGTAAATGAATAAACTTTGTTTTTCTTAGTATTTAGAACATGACTATGGTGAGTTAGTATACACTACAAAAGAATTAACATTTTTAATAATATGGGAATATAAACACATATACTACATGGATTTTGAGGATAGAAATCAAATTATAAATTTTTGGCTGATGGATAAATGTGCAATAAAAAAATATAACATAAAAAAGATACTTATTGTATAATTACAAAGTAATGAATCTAACTCATATAAAATTAGCATAAAAATAATTAAATATTACTCAAGGAATTAAATCTATTAGGATTCCTCTTACTAATCATTTTGTTAAGTATTTATAGGATGTATGTTATATTACAATTTTGAAAAAATATGTCCTTTATTTATACATAATTGAATGGAAAGGTTATTATATCATGCTATAAAAGTACACTTATTTATATTAATAAAGTAAACTAAGTGTATTAAATTGTCTACACTAGATAGGAGGATGGGAATTTGGTTCTATTACATTAAAAATTACACCCTCATGCACAAGTGATAGAAAAAATAGTTTATAGAAGAATAATTTATACACAACATTTATGGATTTTACAATATGGACATTTAATGTTTACTCTTTGAAGTATTTTTTTGAGAAATAATATGGTGTATGGTTTTTTTCTAATTTTAACAAAGATAATATTATTTTTTAGCCATATGTCTTAGACAAACAAAACAAGCAGAAAATTCTTAAGGAATCTTAATGGTGAGACAATATGTGTTTACCATTAGCTTATAGTGATGTGACATGAAAAAATCATCTATAGGAGGAGGTAAATATATTTTTTATATTGGTGATTTTTCAAGATGAATTGGATGTGTTTAATGGAAAATAAATCATATGTTTACTCTAATTTAATTGATTCATCACACTAAAGTTGAAAATAAAATAAAAATTAAATTGGCCACACTTCATTCACATAATGTTTGTGAATACACCTCAAATGACCTCTCAGATTATCACAAAGAACATCCAACCATACAATAATATACTCATGCTTATAATCTAGAATAAAATAAAGTATTTGAGAGAATAAATATAATGTCTAAAGGCATAGCTCAAGCCATATTGTAATACAAACAACTTGATCATATATTTTTGTTTTATGCCATTATTATTAAAATTTATTAGAGGAATAGGATACCTATAGTTTCACTATATGTAAAAATTACATATGAGGCACAAAATGGTTTTAATCCTAAGGTAAAACATTTAACAAATTTTTGATACACTTTCTATGTTTTTGGTTCTTACAGTATGTAGAATGAAGTTAGAACTTGACAGTATAAAATGCATCTTCTTTAGGTATTCTAATTAAAAAATTAGGATATTTTATTTCATATGCTACAATAAAATTAATTTTGAGGAGAGTTGTTAATTTTAATGAGTTTGGAAATATTAACATTGCATAAATTTATTTACAATTTGATAGGTTGGAGAGATAGCTAGAAAATAATGAAAATGTTAATGGATTGAAAAGTGAACTTGACTTTATATATTATGATAGGAAGTTTATTTTAATAAACCAATTATTTATTCAATAATTATTATTCCAAAAATAGACACTTCTAATTCTTCAAATTCTTTAAGCAGTGATAACACAAAAAATTGTGAAAATTTTATAAATCCCCATACTACTTTATTTTCTCCATAAAAAGGTAATCACAGTGGTGATTAACATGTAGATAATTATGGTGTTCAAAATATCTAAATTTGAAAGTGTTCCTAAGTAGGACCACATTACATTTTTTAACTTGAAAGTAGATGAAGTAGGTAAAAAGTTCCCAAGAGTTCTTGATTATAGGTAGATTATATAATAATTGCTAAGTATTCAATATAACCATCTACTTGAGATTAAACATATAATGAAAATGTTTGTAAAAATTAAATTAAATATGAGTATGATGTCATTAAACAAAATCACGTTTGATTTATTTTTAATCGTGATATTCCTATTTAACCCAGTTGATGTACGTGGGTTTATATGTTTACTATAAATTTGATGGTTCTGTTGATAAATATAAGGCATGACTTATTGAAAAATTATACACATAGAAATAAGGTATAGATTTTGAGGAGACATTTGCACCTATTGATAAGTGGCACACTTTTTGTGTTATTATCACACTAGAATCATAGAAGGGGTCA
>JARHVA010006359.1:910000-935966 GCA_037957365.1 Torreya grandis
CAAACATTCTTAATATCATGAAGGAGCTCAAAGGATTAATAACACTCTTCATTGGGGTCTCCTCCTTGTCCACTTGGAGGGAGAACAACTTTATAATAATTATCATCCTTATCCTAAAGGACTATAGACTTGTAAAACACTTCACACTCCTTAATGGAATGATGGTACAATTGAAAATCTACTTCATCAAGATCTACATTTTTCTTACTAGGAACCATTACCACTTCATTCAAGCCTTCACCTTGTTCACTTTGGGGAATGCCATCATCTTCAAGATTTACTATAACTTTAGCCCCTAATATGGCCCTACCATTAAATATTATCTCCTTTATCAATATCAAATCCATGCCAATTATGCCTATTCTCTTCTTATTCCATGTAAAATTTAAGCTCATCCATCCATCAAAGGTTTAGTTCATGCCCCTCTTATCTCAAGTCTAGTTTTTCTTCCTCTTTATAGAGGGGACTGCCAATGATTTTGTATTATGTTTATTAACTTGAAATACTTTCCTATTTGTATAAATTATTTCCATATTCCCTCCATAAACCAGGTCTTTCACCAAAAATAAAGATGGTGGGAGGGAAAGAAGGCTTAATTGGTAGGTTAGGGTAAAATTAAACAAGAGGTATTCTAAAACTTCCTTGTTCATGGGTTGGATTTGGAAGTGGAGAAATATTATTAAAACCTTTAAAATTTGGATTAATGAGCTAATTTAAGATTTATTGAGGAGAAAAAAAAATTGTTTGAAGTTCATCATTATTCTTTATCCACTCAACAATCAACATATCAATTTATGATGTTCCTTGATATCTATTAACAATTCCAACATGAGGGGTAGGTGATGAGATTTTTAATCTTATAAACATTATTAGTTTGGTTTATACCACCTTTTCATCTTTATTATTTTTTATTGGTGTGATACAAATATATTTATCAATGTTTGGCATTATGAAACTAGGGTGTTCAATCTAAGAAGGCCTCCATAAGTGAAAGGTTTGAGAATTTTGAGGAAGAGTAGACTCTTGAGCAGGTTGTTTTAGAGGGATGATAGTCTAAGTTTACATATATATAGGCTCTCTCATTAAATGGGGGCCTCAAAAACGTTGGATTCTTAGAGTTAAAAGTTACCTTTTCATAGCTTGGTGCATAGCTATGAGAGGAGTTTGTCAAACATTATAAATTGATAGGTTTAAATGGATTTCTTGCCCTTGTATTTAGAAAAAATATTATTTCGTATCCTCCTCCTATTTCAAATCATATTCTTGATCTCTATCAAATGCCCTCATTTATATTTCAAAATCTAGTATAATGTCATAAAATCTCTTTTGAGGTTGATTAGGGGAATGGTCATGCTGATTAGAATAATATTAGAGATGGTTAAAATAATGAACATGTTTTAAAAAGGTTTGAATAAGGTTGGGAGGGATAAAACCATGATTAATATGATGGTATCCTATTTTGATAGGGTTATTTGACATAAAAGCAACAACATTCTAAAATAGATCTAGATTGTATGAGTCAATGGATAATGCATTTTGATAAGGATGGGGAAGGGGCATAATGTCTATAGTAATTTGACATGTTAGACATTCAAATGAGTTATAAATTGATTGAAATAGACACTTAAATAGTAAAAAAAAGTCTACTTCTTGAAAGATTGTAACTTTAAGTGTATGGGGTGCTAAAACCATTTGAACTATATTCAAAGTCATCAGATGTTAAATTTATAATGTTAAGATAACTAAAACAATTCCAAGACCAACATCCAATTTTGATAATATTGTCAAATCTCTAGCCCATAGGGTGTGATGAAAATTGTTATCACTTTGAGTTTCACCATTTTAAGGAGATGTTTCAAGTCTCCTCACTCAATTAACATAATTGAAACTCTTTAAGGCTATGGGTTACCTATGACTAAATAGAACCTCAAGAGAGGGATGCCTCCCTTTATTCTACACTTAGGATAACAATACACCTACTTAGATTCAAGGAAAAAGGAGAAAGATAATCTTAACATGAAAGTAAAAGAGATGATACACCAAATGTCTTGACCATTGCCACTCATTTATAAGTGCATAAATAAACAATAAATCTAAATTTAACATATACACAACTCCTAATCTGATGCTCTTACTTCAATATTTTATAGAGTGGCTAAAGATTTAATGTAAAACTAGGAGGGAGGAAATATCTCTAATAATAATTAATTCATGAACCAAATATGACACTAACTACAACTTAAAATAGTGACTTCAAATTTTATAGTGGTGTGAAAATGGGAAAAAAATAAGGATAACTAAATCATAACATGATAAGACCAGTCATTCATAAACACACACAAGATATAATCATAAAAAAAAGTAAAAATTAGTCATTTATTAATTCAAAGTGCTTACAAAATGAGAAAGGCTTATCCATACTCATGTGAAGGATGATTTTAACATCACTTATAAGAGTAATTATATAAAAAATAGGGAGGAGAGAAGAGGATGTGTAGGGATCTCATGATGACTGTCGTTCATCATAAAATTAATTACCAACTTATTCAAATGCAACAAAATAGTTATATATTCATATCCTACATGAGTTGGCCTTGTTTGATGATACTCTCTTGAAAAGTAGAGTAGGAGTTATCTATTACCTTTGATGACTTATTATTGATATATTAAAAGCTCCTTATTTTTTTATTAGGATAAATCCACACTTTAATCTAATGATTATAAGGATTCTTGACACTTTGTCCATGTTGTGAGATTTCAAATGGTAACTACTCATTTTACCTATAATATTTGTGCCTCTTATGATTTTGATGGCTAGATGGGCCATCAAATTTAAGTTGATGTACTAATGATGTGGTACTTTATAGGGAGGACACATGGTGTAAGCTCTTTTGCTACATATTACATGTCATCTCTCATATCATCTCCTTCGATTCCTTCTTTAGAATCTATGTTTTGGACCCATTAGTTGGGCCATGTGGTTGATTTTTGTTTGTCTTCTAACTATGTGCTCATTATCTATGTAATTGGAGACCTACCACCTGCACATGGTAGCCTACCATTAGCATTCAATTTTTCTATCTTTTCATAATTCTATAGGCTATGGGTATTTAAAAATTTTATTGTCGTAAATTAGATGGCTCAGCATTGGTCTTTTGAACATTTGTATACTTTTATTCTTGATTTTATTTCCACAAATTTTACAACATTTGCTTTCATCAATTGGTCTTCATAACTGTTATTCAGGTCAAATGTTCTTATTAGTCTTTTGCACATTTTGACTTCATGAAAATTATAAATGAGTTGTCATGCTTAATATATTACAAAATATTATTGAAAATGAGTCCTTATTCTATGGGACTTTTTTCCTTGAATTTATCATACCAATTATTCTAAAGACCTAATACTTTGTGAAAAATATTATCATAATATTTATTATGACTAGTTTTGACACACTTTTTCTAAAGATTAAAAAATTTAAAACAAATTTTATGAATTATTCGAGCTTTATATAGGATTTATAATCTTTGTTCAGAGTTATTATTTTAGAATTTTCATACTAGTCATAAATAATTTTTGTAAAGACCTAAATACTTGAATAATCTCTAACAAAGTCTTCAAAACTTTAATTTGTATCAAAAAAATTTGCTAGTCTTTTATAGAAAAGCATGCAATTAAACCCTTCTGGAAATATGCTAAGTCTTTTTCCTTCTAAATCATTTTCATCAAAACATGTGATGACCAAAAAGTTAAAACATGAATTACTAATTCATTTTATTCCTTTGCCCCTTTTTATGAACTTCAAGAAAACATAAAAAACCCCACAAGTGATCTTGAAGCCTTGAACTTAATTTGGTGTTTCTCTTCCATGGTGACCCAATATGGTCAGCAAAGATATCTAAAAATCCATATTTACCTAAAAAGACTAATAACATGGATATTGTGTATCATTATCAATTAATACTAGTGTTGATGAAAACTCTATAACCCATATTTTTTTAATTTACAGATCATATAACTGATATTTAAAATGAACCCCTTGCTAGAGTGAAACTTGAAAACTTCAAAGAAATACTTTTAATTTGTCATAAAATCTATTTTAGATCATATTTGTGGTTTTTTATGACTTTCTCCAAATTCCTTAGTTTTATCATAGGTTAGAAACAAACCTTGTAAAGTGGCACATTTTTTGTGTAAAATGTACCCCCTTATAAATACTATTTTTTATCTTAATTATAAAATACATTAGTAAAGATATTTGGTACATTTAAGATTAATATTTTATTACAAAAACAAATTTCCAATAATTTTTAAAATTGTTTCTTTATTTTTCAAAGTTGAATTGATAATTAGGGTTTTCATTGAGTGTTGGGTATTAATAGAGTAAAGGCACTTTTTAATTGAGTATTAGTCAAATGCTTGTTACCCATTATAGTGAGAAAATATTAAACCTAGTAAATTAGATCATCACATCCTCTATTCATAGATCTATTAATACATCTTAAATTTTATTTAGATTTAATATAATACCAATGACTTACACATAAACTTTTACAATATTTTGGAAGAGAGCATAGCAACATGATACACCTTTTTTAGTCATTAATTTTGAAATCCACCAATGATAACTAACTTAACACAGTATTTAATTCATTTTTTTACTTTGCAAGTTATTCACCATTCTTCATTATAATTAAATACTTATTCAAGTCACCATTCTTCATTAGCAATGAATAATTATTGCTTCATAGGAATAATTTATTTATTAGTGACTTGCCCTGGTAAAACATTCCAACTTATCCAAAATATGTTTTATAGTATTTTAATTGAAACATTCAATAACACTAAAAATAATAAACATAAAATAATAGAATTACTATCTTTCCTATTAGTTTTGTGCCATTCTTCTAGTGTTAATCCTATCGGTGTTTCATCTATTATATTTTCATTATCCTTTAATCTTCACATATACTTCTAAAAAAATTAAGAGGAAAATGATGAGGTAAAATAAGGTTAAACTAATAGTATGAAAGACAATATTAGGAAATGCAAGGATGGGAAAGATACCAAGAAAAAAAAAACTTGAGCTTTAAATTAAATAAGACACTGACTAGAAGGAACAATAGATGGCAATGGTCAGAAAGGAAAAGGAAGGAATTTGAGGAAGTTGAGAATAGAATGAATGAAAGATAGGTATGATACAGGTAGTATAGAGGCAAAAGAAGTAAGTTAGACAATAAATAATATTAAATAAGAGGTGATGTCTTGGTAAATAAAATTTATTACAAGGTTGGCATGAGAAATATATTCTAGAATTAAAAAAAATAAAAAAATAATGAATAAAGATAGAAATAAGTTGAGGATTAATTAAAAAAATGAGATGTTAGGATAGAAATATAAATGATAATATAGAATAAATGAAAAGTATATATTTTATGTTAATAAAATAGGAATATTATTTTTTATTTTGAAACTTGGTATAAAGGTTTTAAATTTACTTGTTAAAAAACATACTTGGAAGGCCAGGCTAATGTGGAAAAAATGTAAAATATTCCTTAGAAGCAACCTGTACCTAGGATTATAAATCAAAAATTTAAAAAAAAGTTAAAAAATTGCCTTTGAAACTAAGATGTTATTCGAAAGAAAATTAACATGTTAAAGGAAAGTGTGGTAGCAAGAAAATATAGAGAATAAGTGTGTTGTAAGACACCAAGTCACAAACAAAAGGACTAGGAAAACAATTATGTGGTAGATGAAGAGAAGAATGTTGAGTTAGTGAGGAAAAAAATAGGTAATGAAACATACTTATAATATATAATTGTCTTTGTAATCATACGCACCTACAATATTTTTTTTAATGTGCCTACAAGGAAGAGAACATTCCAGGTAACTATGGTACCTGTAAATTGCTAAAAAAAACTCAAGAGAAAGATGGTGAAGTAAAATAAGGTTAAACCAATAATGTCAACGACAACAATGGGAAATTCAAGACTAGGTGAGATGCTAAGAAAATAAACTCAGACTTTAAAATAAATAAGAAACTGACCAAAATGAATAACATAGGGCAGTGGTCAAAAGGGTAAAGAAAAGTATTTTAGCAAGTTGAGCATAGAAGGAATGAAGGATGTGTATGATGTAGGTAGTATATAGGAGACATATGTATGTTAAATGATAAAAAATATTAGATAAAAACAATGTCTTGGTAAATAAAATATCATATAATGATGGTATGAGAAGCATATGCCAAACTAAAACAAAAATATAAATAGAAAACATAGATAGAGATAAGTTGAGGATTAATGAAAAACTAAGATAGAATAACATTAATATAAATGATAATCTGGAATGAAGGACAATCATTTATTTATTTTCAGTGAAATATAAACATAATTTTTTATTTTAAAATAAGATACAAAGCTTTTAAATTTAATTTCTGATAAACATACTTGGAAGGCCAAGATAACGAGGAGAAAATGTAAAATAATCCTTAAATTTAGCCTGCAACCAAATTTTAGATAGAAATAATGCAATCAAAAAAGTAAATAAGTTTTATTTGAAACTAAAATGCTACAAGAAATAAAACACACATGTTAAGGGAAAGTGTGGCAACAATAAAATAAAGGGAATCAGTGTGTTATAAGATTTGTGTTATAAGATGCCAAGTCATAATAAAATGTACTAGGAAAAGAATTGCATGGCAGATGAAGAGAAGAATGCTAAGATAGTAAAGACACCAATAGGAAATGAAACATACATATAATATAAGATGCTCTTTGTAATCATATTTGCCTACAATTTTTTCAAAAAAAAATTCACCTACAAGGAAGAGAATGTTCTAGGTAGTCATGGAACCTATAGACTACTAAAAATAGTCAAGAGTAAGATGGTAAGGTAAAATAAGGTTAAACTAATAGTACCAAAGACAACACTAGGAAACAAAAGGTTGGGCAAGATATCAGGGGAAAAACATAGAATTTAAAATAAATAAGATACCAACTAGAATAAAAAATGAAGGTGTTTGACCAGGTTGAGCACAAAAGGAATGAATTATAGGTATGTGTAGGAAGCAGAGAGGTGACATAGATAAGATGAACATCAAAGAATATTAGATAAAAATGATTTCTTGGAAAGTAAATTTCATATAAGGATAACATGAAAATCGTAAGGGAAAATTAAAAAAAAAGGAAATAAAGAACATAGATAGAGATAATTTTAGGATTAATAAAAAAAATTGAGATATTAGAATATAAATATAGATGATAATCTGGAGTAAAGGACAAGAATTTATTTTCTATTAGTAAAATAGAAACATAATTTTTTGTTTTGAAACCTGATATAAAGATTTTAAATTTAGTTTCTAAAAACATTACTTGTAAGGCTGTGATAATCAGGAGAAAAGGTAAAATACTACTTATAAGTAGCCTAAAACTATAATCTAGAGATCAATAAGGTAATAAAAAAGAGAGATAAGTGGATTAAATATATAACAAGGGTGGAGAATGTTAGAAAAAATCCATAAAATCTCCCAAACAAAAATTTACACATTCTAAAAGAAATTTATTAACATGATGTTATGTCTAATACCATGAAATATTTATTCCAAGAATAATCATCAATTATATAGAATCAAAGTGGGATACATAAATAAATCACAATACTAAGTTACCTCTCAAGTGCAAACCATAAATGAGACAATATTTTTAAAGTGATAAATCAAATGTATAAGATAAAAACTTAGTGATCTTATTTGAATGCTTACAAATAAAATATTAAAAATTAAAAGATTAAATCAAGAGCTCAAGATAATAATAGAGAGAGATGCGATATTTTAATGAGGAATAGAGGAGAAGGACTCTTTCATAGGGCTAGAGGAGGATAATGAGAGTTAAAAGAAGTCCCATTATTACCTTACAATCATCCTAATTGTGTTCCACTTATGTCCTAGTCCCATGTAAAGTAAATGGAATTTTGTGCCATGTGGAGGAAGGAGTCACTCATGCAAGTAACTTGCAAATACTAAAGGAGCACAAAGAGCTAAATCATACCTCATGGAATCCAAATTTATCTAAACTAATAATGTAGATAAATAAAAATTCTTCACACATGAAATTTTAACTTAGGATAAAATAAATTATCCTAAATAAATAATAATCTTAACAAGGAGTGAAGAGAATAAGGTTAAACTAAAGATTATCTTGAATAAGATTTAAATCAATAGTCCTACCTAAAGTTTGAAACACCAAGGTATATCCATTTGGATAATGAGTCATGTAGATTCATCTTATAATTAATTTATTGTATCTAAAGGGTTTATAATGATGGATAAAGTTGACAAATGAAATTAAAACATAACCAATGAATTAATATCTTGAGTATTCCAATTTGGAGGACTCTATACTATTTTTACTATAGTTGTCATTAAGAAGAGAAGGTTTTGACTAAAATTTCATTTTAATGGGTTTCAAAACCCACATAGAAGATGAAAAAAATTTATTATAGTAATTAAAACTATAAAGAGTGATTTCAAGTTACGTAAAGGCTTGGATTTAACTCTGGGCCCCTGAAGATAGAATTAGACCTACAATGCATATATGAGCTAAATAACTATTACCTTTGTTTCTAGTTAAATTTCTTTAGTAGATACCAAAAGTTGGAAATAAAATGCATTTAATATCCTCTAATAATATCCAAAAAATAAAAATATACATTCGAGTCTTTTAATATTTGAGTAAGGGTTACTTTGAGGTAGATTACAATCCTCATATTATGTACCATGTTTTAAGGTCATTGAAGTGTCTTTGATGAGAATGTAAGGTTTAAATCAACAACAAATAAATAATGAAATTTTTTTATTTATCTTTCAATACCAATATAATAAGTTATTATTTTTGATATAAGAAGTAAGCAAACCATAAGTGTTCTTATAGGTACATCTAGGTAGATAAACCAAAGGTGTATCATGGGATAGTGCAAAAAATTGATTAGATTGTCATCACTTATCTTATGGGATGAACAAAATCCTCACTCACTTGATCATTTTTAAAATGATGAGGCCATATATAAGTTTTTAATAATTAGATATCATATCCAAGTAGGAGATAAAATGTAATTTTTGTTAGTTGATAATTCAACATCATTTGGGGATATTTTAGATTCAAATAATCATATCCGTGAAGCTACACCCTATAAAATATAATATTAAGACACTTCTAATCAACAAAACCTTGAGGGGGAACTTAATCTTCATTTACTTTCAAACACATTTTAATCTAAATCCCCATTATTAATTGAAAATAACATTGACATCATTATTATAATCGATTAAAATCTTAATATTTTGAAACTTATTGGTTTCCTCAATCCAAAATAATATTCCATTTTTATTCTAATCCTAAATGAATTTTTAGATGTATTTCCATGGTCATATGTAGAAAAGCTAAGGTTGTATCCATTACTAGTTGTGCATCACCTTGTTGTACATAAATATAAAAATAAATTAAACATAAACTCATAAAATTCATCCAAAGGTTTAACTACTCATGAAGGAGTTATAAAATGAGATATAAGTTGGCTTCATCTAACCAAATGACTACTCATAATAGATATCCAATATATTACTAGTCACTAAAAAACAGGTAAGGATTATAATTTTCATATATTTTTTAGATATCAATAAAGCATGTCTTAAATATGACTTGCCTTTACAAAACATAGACATTAGTTTAGAATCCACCATAGATCATTATATTTTGTCCTCAATGGATGGTTTTGTGAGATAGAATCAAATAAAAATAACTCATGAATAATAACACGATAGTATTTATCACACCTTGGCCAATGTTTTGATATTAATAAATTCCATTTATCCTTGAAAATAATGGATCCATATATTAATCTATGATGATAGTGATAATTCATGATACTATTTAGGACATCATTAAATTCTATTTAGATGATATTTTATCAAAATCAAGAACTAGAGAAAATCATCTTATGGTACTATGCAAAATAATAATGATTCATGGAATACAAGCTCTATCTAAATCCAAATAAATATGTGCTTGGGCTTACTTCAAGTAATATTTTGGGATTTATTTTGTCAAAAAAAGGTGTATATATGGATCCTAATAGGATCACAACTATAACATAAATGGCTTCACCAAAAAATATCAAGTAGATCCATAGTTTTCAAGGTAAGATTCAATCCATGCATAAATTCACATCAAAGATTCCAAACATGTCATCATTTCACATTTATTATAAAAAATAACACTTATTTTCATTGAAATTAGTAATGAAAACAATTATTTTAAAATCTTAAGCTATATCTATAAAATCCATCACTGTTAATGCCACCAACTCCAGGAAAACCTATGCTACTATTTTTTTTAGAAACACAGTATGTATTGCATACACTGTTGGCATAACTTAATGAACATGGAATATAAATGATGATGTACTATCTAAGTATAAATTTATTATCCTATGATATAATTTATTCTACCATCAAGAAATAATGTATATAAATTATGTTTTCTTCTCCAAAACTTTGTCATTACATAATCAATAATCAAGTTCCAGAATCATTACAAAAGTAGATTCCTTTAAGTATATCACTTTCATATCAGCTTTAACAGGGACAATGGTTAGGTGGGTCATGATTCTATGTGAGTTTGATATATATAATTTAATACAAAAATAATTCAAAGAATAAATACTTGTAGATACCTTGGAATAAGAACCATTGCAAAAATCAAACCTAGTATCACAGATTTTCTAGATTAAGTTATCATGTCTTTGGATGAATCATTAAAGTGGAAATTTTAATTTAATAGGTCTTTCAAAAGTCATGGATCAGGGTAGCTATTTTTTTCTTCACTCCAAAAGGTCATGTCATTCTAAAATAATTTTAGATAGCATTTAATTGAACCAATAATATATAATAATTTGAATCTCTTATTCTTAGCTTCAATCCCACAATTTTATGGAACATTTAGCATCTCCTAGTTTTTGGGGATTCCTCATTATTCATCAAACAAGTAACTAATGAGTAACATGATAAAAATGATAAGTCAACTACTTATAAATAGATGGTGGATGGTATTAAACACTTTTTCAAACTATACACTTTTATCGAGTTATTTGATCCAATAACAAGGCAATTAATGTTATTTTCACAATTAGTTCGCTCCTTAGCATGCATCGTCATAGCTAGTTCTTTATTGATAAATTGTTGTGTCTAGTGTATGTAAATATTGAATCTAAAATTGGATGTGAATTTTTTTGTCCTATTTCCTCTTGGGAGTAAGATGTATACACATACCTCATTGAAAATGTGAAACCCATGACCTAACCCACAATCATAAACAATATTTTATATAGTGAGCCTCTCACTTTACTATCCTTGAAAATAAATTATATTATTAGGGTGATGATGGATATTTATTACATTGGTTAAGCTCTGAATAGGAGGATTTAGTCATTAAATAAGTTCACAATGGTATTTTTGGTGTTGATACTAGTAGCATTGTCCTTACAAATAGATTTATATGAATTTGATATTATTGTCCAATGAATAAAATTTATTCATTCTAATAGCTCAATAAATGGTTCCCATGTCAAAAACATGGTGACCTAATCCATGTTCCATCACAATATTGAAAACCCATTACCACTCTGTGTCCCTTATCAACATGGGGGTTAAACCTCATTACAAAAATAAAATCCAAATATTCTGATGGTAATAAGGACATAAACACCACCACTGAGTATATTATTATGTGGGTCAAAGTCATTCTACTAACCTATGTAACTAGAAAATAGATTTCCAAATTTATTTTGAACTAGTTTTTTTAGTGTATCCATTATATTGTCATAACAAATAATTGTAATTCAGTAAAAAACAAATATGTCAATAGCCTTTAATAAGAATATAATATCAAGCATAAATAGTCCAAACCATACTGTACCCAAGGAAATAGTCAAGTAGAGGAATTAAACAAAAGCATCCTTAAAATACATAAGCACATTATCAATGATGTTGGTCATGATTATATTTTACATGTTTATCCTAATTTGTGGGCTTACCATACCAACATTTTTACACTCACAAGGGCAGCCACATATTCCCTTTTCTTTAACATTGAGTACATATTACCTATTTAAATAGATGTTTCATCATTATGTATCTCTTTACATAATTTTTTATGGTAATGAATCATATCTCATCTCAATTATAAATAAGAGAAATCTCATAAATGAGAAATGTATAAATGCCCTTAACCATTTACAATTATATCAAAACTATCATCATTGTGGATATATAATAATAAAATTAGAGCTAGAGAGTTTTAAATCTAGCATATTGTAAATAATAATGCCAATCATGAAAATAAAATAAATTTTTAACCTAATTGGTTAGTCCCATACATCATCATTTCTAAATATGCATTGAGTCCTTATAAAATAGCTACAAATAAAAAGAAAGAGATTGATGAACCAAGGAACATAATTTACGTAAAGTTATTTCAAGCTTATACTATTATAGTGATGCTTTATGTTTGTAGAATATTTAAAAAAAAACAAATAAATTAAAAAAAAAATGGAGAAAGAAAACAATTTTTCCAAAAGTTAATTTTTTTTATGGCACGTTTGACAAGTACCATGGTGAAAACTAGTTTATGTCACAATGTGTAAATCATTGTCTTTATACACCTTACTTAATATAGGTCATTTCATAACATTATTCATTCTTTACCCTACACAAACACAAACACACACACACACACACACACACACACACACACACACACACACACACACACACACACACACACACACACACACACACACACCTAGTCATTTGTATATAATGAATTCTCTAGTTATCTAGTTGTCTATTAGATTTTAGTTTAAGTATTGATCTTAAGGTTACGTACATAAAACTTTACTCATGTTTCAGTAGAATATTGTACATTATACTTAGATAAATCACTCATCCATACAATACAACAACACTAATATATAATACAGATTTTTAATCTATTATTGATTATTTGGAGGGTACATTTCATCAAATCATCATCATCTTACCTAATATCATCACTTTTAATTTATTCCATCATTAAGATAACTACATTAACTTGAGGTCTATTTAGATTATGTAGGAAACATTCATTTATATGTGGTATCTAATATTAGCTCAGCCACCATCACCCAAAAATCTAATGACATAAAAAAATTACAAAAACCCATAAAAATACATAAAGAAAAGGACAAAAACAATAGAAAATACCTTCTCCTTAATAAACATACCCTATTCATTACATATGTAAATTATTCATAGAAAAGTTATCATTGTTAAATATATCATATAACAAAAGGTTTTGCTCTATTCAAGGACAAAAAAAATTGCATTCTTTACTTGTTTGGAAAAGGTAAACCCACCTTCGACCAGTGTGGAACCCATCTTGGAAATAATGGGAGGCCCGGTTATTCAAAAGAGAGAGCCAAAAAATGAACCAGTAGAAATAATAAGAAATGAGAAGAGGCCCAATTAAATAAATAATCATAGAAGATCCAAAGAGGGATAAATATCCTAGAATAAAAGGAACCCAATCCCACACTCCAAGGTTGGTCACAATCAGTCACAAAATAAGCAAAAAGGGAAGGGGATACCCAACAACTAGAAAAACCACCCAACAATAATAACCACAAGAGACACTATATAATGTTAAAATTTCAACATGTAAAGGCCTAAATTTTATACATCAAATGCCTAGGTAATTTTATGGTCATTAGAATCATCTCCATCATGAATAAAACTTGAATCTCTATAAGTTACCATACATGAGTACTCACGATTTCTAAATTTCCTACAACTTGAATAAAATTGTTTACCCATATTAAACACTATTTCCTAGTTCTAATAACCCAACGTAGATATCAATCAAAAATATTTTGAATGTTTCTAGTTATGGTCATCAATACATTACATTTGGCTGAAATCAACATTTTATGGGATTGGGTTGTTTGGTCAATGATCACCATCAAACCAAACATTCCTATGATGTTTTATGGTGTATATACCATTCATAATGTGGGAGTAAGGTCATGGAGTTCCATCCATAGAGGTATTTGATCAATATTTAAGTTTAAATAAGACTAATTCAACATCTAAGATTGAAGCATGATGATTTCCATTCCCATCAACCATGTCCCTTCATTAATCATTATTATTTAATCATATTAGCTTCATCAATCCCTTTCCCTTTTATTTTCATCTAATTCCCTATTGATTTGATTCCATGTCTTTCTCCCACAAATTTTCCCACCAAAGATTTTTTATACTTTTCTCTTACTTCTATAAGGACCTTATTGGGAGCATATAGAACTCAGTTCCATCTAGTAGCTTTAAAGATCAGAGACAATTGTTTATTTTTTGTATGGACTATTTATTTTATTTATTTATTTTACAAATAGTGTGTTCTACTTGATTTTACAATTATTTGTTTACTTCCTTATTTTTTTATTAGCTTGTTTTATTTTTGAAAAAACATTTTATCCTTTTTCATTATTTCACTTTCTTGAGTGTATATCACTCTATGTATTAAAGAAATGTTATTATAATATTATATTTCATGATGCATTATGTCTTTCACTCGTGACTCTATTAGTCCCTAGGGATATAACACTATATACATCATGGTTTTTCTATATCATTGGTACATACTATATTGCAAAACATAGATATAAAGGTTTCTTAGATCGTGTCAAAATATAATGTTGGGAATTTTTTTAGAACTCCAAGAAAATCCTATAAAATTAGTTATTAATCTATCTCACCTTCTCTAAAACATTTCACATTCATTTTGTATATCATCATTATCCTAATCATATAAATACCAACATGTGTCAAATATTAAATGGATAATAGATAAAATCATTTATTCATATATCCATCTACTACATATATCAAAATAAAACAACCATAAGCATGAGTCAATCCACAAAATAATCACCTAAAAAAACCATGTATATATCTATCATGTGTCCATCAATACATCAGATGTGTCTCATGAATATATAAAAAATATATATGCATCAATCTATATTGAATACATAAAAAAATGTGTATCTATCATCATAAGCTATCTCTTGATTGTCCCTTTGTAGGAGGTGATCTAGGCCTATGTGGTGTACTCCATGGATAAAGCATGGTATGGTGAGATGATTGACCAATAAAACAATTTAATTTCATCATCTGTGTTATCATCATCCCTTAATGTGATTTCCTAATACTTGAATACTCTTTCAATTAACATGTTTATTTCTCTAGTGGCACTATCTAATTTAATACTCTCTTAATAGGTCACTTGCTCCATCACCCTCATAGCATATAATAGCGCCTTTAGCTAACTTGGTGTAGTCAAGAACACTTTCACCCTCTTTAACTCTATCTTGAAGGAATCTCACTCTATGTGTAATCTCTATATAATCCTTGCATCATCCTTTTTATGCGTCCCTATATCAAACATTATTAAACCCTCCTTTGTATTTATAGACTCTAAATTTAATATATCAACCTCTACCTATAATCTCACTATCTCTAGAGTTGTTTAACCCTATATATCGATTCCATCACCTTGTATTCCTATAATTTCAATATATCTCACTCTAATATTCTCATGTAGTCACTTAATTAAGGCATCATTCTATATTTATCATGTCAGCCCTCATGATCTAGCCTCATCATCTCCACCAATATGGATCTATGGTGGAACATACATCCTCTACCCTCCCCCTGTCTCTCTGTATTGTCAATAATAATCATATGTGTATCTCCTCCTACTCTATCACCCTCTTCCTCCTCAACCTATAGTTATGAAAATCATGCATCCTCAATGTTTACACCTCACACCATCATGTATATCATGTCTTAGGATAACTACCTGTAGGGTCCATCTATTATGTTATCCTCTAGGATCAAATAATTAATGCAATATGCATTCTTTATCTCTATGTACTACGTCTCATGTAAGAAACTATAAATATAATGGGTCATATAATATCCCATCTTTTTTTAGGGCATCCATCACCCTTACATTTTAAATATCTCTCCTTAGATGGTATGGTACATTCTACATATACAATCAATTATACTTAAAAAATCTCAAATCTATACCTTGTCTCCATTGAGGTCTATCTCATAGTGATCATGAAAACACATGTGTACTTGTTGGTATATCATGTCATATACAAAAATCTCTTAGAACCTTGTATGTCTTATAACACTATATAATTTACTCATGCCAAACAATGATGTATGAAGGTCTCAATATGTAATAAATGTAACATGCATCTTGTGGCCACTATGGATATACATCCTTGTATAGTCTCCATATAATATTTATTAGTCCTTACTCATCCAACTACCTACTTTAAAAATTTCAAATAACTCATATATTTTCTCCATGAACCTATCACAATATAACATCCTTATGCAAATCGATCTCCATATGTTCTCTATTGCAGCTACCTAATAGGCTTCTCCACCATGATATATTCCCACATCTGAACCTATATTAGCTTGGACAACCCTAAGATAGTTTATTCTTAGTCAATGAATGTATGTAAGTATTTGTATAAGTGTGATAAAATATAAGGTCCTCATGTGAAATTTGGTACACTCTCCAACATACCCATGATAACATATAGTAATCCCATCATAAATAATCTCCCACTTTTATTTTTAAGTAGTACGCCACTAAAAAGAGTTATTAACACCAAAATCAGTCCTTGTATCTCCTCTAATACAATTTATAAATCCAATTATATCTCATAGTCTATCATAGGAATAATATTCTCTCAAAACATCTTAGCTAGTGATACAGCCTATGTAGTCTATCTCTCTCTAATAAAACTTCACACCTCATATATAGAGGTGAAGTATCCACCATACATCCTCAAATTTAATAGTCATCTCTCCTATCAATAGTTTGAATTTTTAGCATAGGTTCTCACTTTTGCTAGGTTTTATAGCTAATTTTCATATTTTTCCTAGTTTGTCCTTTTATGGATTTATCCCACATTAATTATTTTTTCTTGTATCTTTTATTACCTTGCCTATTTATGCAATGCATCTCCTTTATAATAAGCAAGTTAATTTTTTATATTATATTATTTATCTTGTGTTTTTATTTCCTCATTACAATGTCTTGTAATGATTTTGTTGTCAATGTTTGAGATTCATGGATTTTTAGAATGATATTTTTCTCATTCCTTTTATTTTATCAAATATATTAGTGTTTTAGACATCCATTTTTAGATCTTGATGTCGCGGTTTTTATTTAAATGTTCTCATTCTTCTTTGACCTAGTTATTTGGAGATTTCTTTAGTTTCTCAAATTTTGTTCTTCTCATGGGGTTTTAATGATCTATATCCAAGAATGTAAAATGGAATTTTATTCATCCTAATTTTATTAGATTCTTTTTCTAATTTTTGGTATTTTTTCATTTTTCTTGTCTATTTTCCAAAGGTTTGGTACCTTTTTCTTAAAAAATGAATAAATCTAGACTACCAAGATCTTTATTTGGAAAACAATTTCTAGGTTTTACTTTTTTTTTCAAAAACTTAGGTGGGTTTATTTTTTAGAAGAAATTATATGTATTTTTTTAGATCTAGAATTTTGTGTGATGGTTTGTCATTTTGGGAACTTCTAGACAATATGTAGACTTTGGGGTGCATTTTAAAAATAAACAACTATTTTAAATCTCTTCTTCATTACCTCTATTTTAAAATGTAATATAAATTTTTCTAATTTTTCCCTTCTTTTAATATATTCTTTTATTATTTTTAAGTGGAACTTTTTCATGCATATGTTGTATATTGTTTTGCCTATAGTGGAGTTTGTTTCATTTACAAGCTCATAGCGGTACATAGTTGATTATTCATTTTTAATTATTTAAGGACATATGATGTGAAATTATGGTTCTAAAAAGTGTTTGGAAGGATAGGCCCACTTCCATTTTGTTCATTAAAAATAGTTTTTAGTGTAATTTTTATTATTTTAACCCACTGATAGGGAATTTGTAAGACCCATAACTTTTGAACCATAACTCGAAAATAAATTATATCTTTTTCAAAGGTGTATGTTTTTCAATTATCCAGACATTAGTGTCATTTATTATAAAAATTAAATAATTTTATACAATTCCAAATTTGGAGGGACTTAATATAAATCTTTTTCTTTTGGGGGGGTTATCTCGATGCTAATTTGTGCACCCTTTTACATTCCTTTTTGCTTTAGTGATTTACTCGCATGTCCACTTATTTTGGTTTAGATTATTTTAAACCTTTAACTATAAATAATTACCATACATAGATACCTATAATGTAAATAATCATTAAACACAAAGGATTATAGGCCTTAATGACTAAAGTTCAACCATATTTGTTAGGCACTATGATAAATATTAACACTAATGAAAATTAGATGATTGTATTAAATTGATAGGAATTTATGTGAGTGATAGTATTTTATTTCATTTAAATGGATGTCAATATCCTTTCAAAATATGGGATAAACTAAAGGGTTTATTTAGAGAATTAGATCACATGAGAGCTATGCAGCTTGAAGCTGAGATTACTTGTCTAAATTTTGAATATTTTCCCTCTATTGTAGAATATCTTACTAATCTTAAAGGATTTTTGACATCATTGAAATGGAGTTAAAGAGATAATAAAAATGAAAAGTGTGTACCTAATTTTATCTAAGTTGAAAGGTCCATTCCAAATATTTGCTTCTACATTTTTTTCTAATATTGATTCCTTAAGTGTCACATTTCAAATGCTTGAGTTAGAGTTAATTTATGAAACACTTACTAGGTAAGAATGTAAATTGTCTACCCAAGACATTCCACACACTTAGTATATTAGATATAATTAAAGTAGTGTGTAGAAATAAATTAATCTAACCTTCATTTATTTTCATCTTTTATATCTCCCTGCAACACCTTACTACTACTCCAACACTACACTCTACTTCATAACATTTCATTATTCGATGAATATAGTAAAATAAATTTTCATGTTAAAAAAATTATAAAAATTTTCATAGGAAGTGTCAAAATAATCACATGCAACTATATTTCCTTGCAGAATCAATCAACATAACATCTTCTAAAATTATTACTTGTGCAAGAACCTTGTGCAAAACCCAAACTACCACAATTAAAATTATGTAGACCCATTAAAAATTTAGACATTTTCAAACAAGTATAAAATTATATAACATATGTTTTAAATGGATAATAATTAATAATATTTTCATAATTTATCTTTTATGCAGCAAAGTGTGTTTTATAAACTACAATATTTTACATACCATTATAGTGATATAAAAATCTATGTAAATGTGTAATGTATTATGCCATAATGATAACTAATTTTTATAGTGATGTAACAACTTCACATAAGGTAATTTATCAATGTAATTTTAGTAAATATTTTGTTCTTAATGGATTATAGTGATGGATTTAAGATATTAATCTATGTTTTATCCTAAAATTTTTTTATATGCATGTCTACCATGGCACTGATTGTTAGTAAAACATATGACAAATATATAATTATGATGTTATTTTTTTAATAATTTACATTCCTTTATTATTGGGGTTTTATTTATATGTTTTACATGTAATAATTATTCTATTTATAGTATGACTTTGCCTAAATTTTGAACATTTTTTATCATTTGGATTTTAATGAAAGGATTATTAAATTTAAGTGTTTACTTATAATACTAAAGGATATTATAATTTCTTTATTTTATAGTCAATTAATTATTTATGAGAAAAATTATAATAGTGTGTACCACTTTTTGTTATAACAAGATCACATACACTTGTAATTTCTACAAAAAATATTTTCAATTTTGGGGAATAATATTCATCAAACATATGTGTTTTACATTATATATACAAAGATAAAATTCATATATATATTTTTATAAAAAAAAATTAAGCAATATTTAGGATTTATTTAATTTTTTTCCCGTCTAATATGACATAATATTATTCTTTGACCCATTTATACATTTACATATTATTCCTATTAATATTTTTTTAAGTTTACATATTTTTAAATATATATCATTCTCATTTCATAGACTTAAATTCTTATCAAAATTTATCCCTATATCAAAAAAAATCTAGTATATTATAATATTTATACGTCATTTCACATAGAGTAGCATCTACAAAAGTGGTGCAGCTATAATTAAAGGATCTAATGAAAAGTTTTTATAGATATTGTAGCCTAAAAATTTAACACAAACTTTGAATCATCTCAAAATCATGGATAAAATATATTATAAAAACAAATTATTTTATTATTTAAATAATATAAATTACAACTTATACACACCTCCTATCCACTTAGTGATTACAATGCATCCATAAAGATCTCAAATGAGATGTATTAACAACATGTTCCCTTTCAATGCTATTTGTTAGTCATTATTAATATAAATCTCTCTTAAATATAAATTTGTTATTATATTAAGGTATTTTTATATAGTTAGATGAATAATGTTTTTACATTATTGAATTCAAATAACTCACATACTTAAGGAAAAATTAGTAAACACATAGTATGCTCTGAATGCCTAGTATTACATCATGATGAGAAATTTAATAACCTTATCATCCAACGAAATAAATAATAGTTACAAATTTGAAATAAAACCTTCATATATCTTTAACATGATATTTATTCCCCATCAATTATAAATTTCAATTTATTTAAAAGTTTTTATTCATTTAATACCATATGTATAGATCACACATCGAAAGTGTATATCACAATAATTCACAAACATAATATATGCATATAAATATATACAAAAGGTTATGAACACATTCCCAGTCATTTTTTTGAGCACCACTACCACTTCATTATATATTAAATATTTATGAAATATATACAAGCATTAATTCATTTTCCATTTAAAAACTCCAGCTTAACTTCTCTTCATAAAACTTCAAAAATGTGTTTGTGCAGAGATCTATGAGTAAGTTGAAAATTAATTTTTAAGCCTTTTAATATTAGAATATTCATTAACTATTTAAGGTTAATGAAATTACATTTACACCTACACAAAGGTTATGTAAATTAACTCTAGAGATAATGAAAGTATATTTACACCTACACAAAGCCTCTATAAAATAAGTCCAAAATATATTGATGTAAAATAACATAATATTTTGATTTGAAATAACATGATAGTGTGAAAAACTAAACATTATTTGTTTCTATACTAAGTTTAATTATTTTTATAAAATATGAATTATGAACCCAAATGTTCATACATCACTCTATCCAGGTAAAAGAAAAAAAATGATATCCTAATTTATTTTCTTTCCAAGATTGATACTATTAGTATTCCATGTTTACTTGAATCTGATGTGCTCATTCATGTCATATCCCTATATTTTTTTATCCTTTTTACTTCACAAGTTATTCTTTGTACTCCCATTGACACATCCTATTTTTAAATCTGAAATCAATCACCTTATAAGCTTATTTTTGAAATTTCATAATAATATTATATTTCCAATAAACATATCCATAAAAAAATCTTATGTTTTCCTCATTTATATACTCATAATGATAATAATAAAAGTCTATAACATTTAAAATGGATAAAATTAATATACCTTTAGGAAACTCAATCTCATATGCATTGGATGCTAACTTCCTCATCACTTTATATTTTATAGTATTATTTCACTTAAACCTTTCATAATTTGCATTTTGTAACATCTCATTCATTCAATGTGCAAAAATTATGTCTACCACGAGATATTTTTTCTATTCTTTTAATCAAATTTGTGTGTTGTTTATATTATGTCGTACTCATTTCTAAATATTTGTATACTTAGAAATATAAGTTATGAATATATTAATAAAAGTATTATACTTCAATAATGTTCCTTATTTCATCTTTGAAGTTGGTAAATTTGTGACTCCAATTAATGAAATCATTTATTAAAAAAATTATGTTACAATGGAACGAAATCCCATGTTCCTATATTTCCTATACTTATATAATGTAATAGTAGAAATAATTATATTAACTACTTTAATATTTCCATCTGTTTGAGGATAATACATTACACACACACACACAAATATATATATATTCAATTTGTTCTACAATGTCCTATATAAATGTCCAACAATTTAATATACCATTGAGATAATATGATTAGAAATCCATGCATCCTCATAACTTTCTTCAAAACTATGTTAAATATATCTGTATAATCATTAATTGTATTTCATGTAAATAAAAGTGTGATCTTGTAAAATTTATCTACAATCATATTACTATAATCATGGCATGTATGCATTGTATGGAATCTTAAAAGAAAATTGTGATAATATGTTCCCATGGTGTATCTAGGATTGACAGTGGTTGATACAATCTTTGTTATAATTATTCCTTTTTCAAAACATTAAAAATACACTTTAATAAACAGACTGATGCACATCCACAATAAACTTGGGCAAAACTAAATTCTAAGGAAATTATGAATTTCTTTTTTCATATCCAAAATGACTTGTAGTATCTCATTGTGCTTTTCTTTGATAAAATTTTTTTTACATATAACCTCAGGGTATACACAATATTTTTCTATTGAATATCAGTCCTTCTTGATTAGTATAATCTAACCACGGTGTTTTTTCACAAACTAAATGGATTTGTACATGTTTTCCTTTCAATTTTTAAATTTTCATCTTCTACATAAAAATCTTTAATAGAATCAGATCCCATGACTTCCACATGAATATCAAGAAATAATAAACACATTATATTTTGTGTCTATAAATTTTGCATACTTTATACTCGTATGTTTCAAAAAAAATAGTTATTTTGTATAACTCAACCCATTTCCTATGCATTTTCTTTTACTTACCTTTGTTTTAGATTATGGTAAAAACAAGTTTTGAAGGGACCCCGAAACCCTGACAAGAAGAAAGATAAACATTTAAGCACAACCAGGTTAACACAAGAACCTCATAACAAAAAAGAACCAAAACCAGGTTTTACAGGGACCTGTAACTGACAAATAAGAACATGAAAAAATAGCTGTCAAAACACTGAACTGAAAGATAACCTAATGGATTAGCAAACTTCCAGATCCGTAACCAGCAAACCAAGAAGAAATGACCGGTTTGCTGCCCCCAAAAAACCAATCAGCAGAAAGGAACTTTGGATGAATCTTTTAAATTTGGATTTTTCTTTTTGCATGATCGAAGATTCATATCTAGAGGAGGGACCAAAGGCTTAGCCTTCTTTCTTCTGACTGCTGTCCAGCCATCTTCTACCTTAGCTGCCTCAGCAACCCATGCCTCAAAAGACACAGATCTGTGGACACCAGAAGGCATAAACTCCTTATGACAGTCTAACACAATCTGGCTCTTAGAAAGATCCTCCAAAATAGGGGAAGAGATCACCACCTCCTCCTCAAGCTCAGCTATATCTTTAACTTCAGCCTCCTCAAAGGCTACATTTGATTGTTTCTCCAGTGATTCATCTTCATCTTCCGAATCGGATTGCAACCTTTCCTCATTCTCGGTCTCAAAATCTGTTGTTGTCTCCAAAGGTTGTTTATCTATGCTATGTTCAGAGAAATCCTTGGGCCACTAAGAAGGTGAACATCTGGGATTGTTTTTCCCATCACCACAACGGGCAGCAATATGTCCCGTCTGGTGACACTTCCTACACCTAAAAGGAATCCCCTCATAATCCAAAATTTGTGTCTAGGAACCCCTTGGGGAATCAATGCAAATCGCCTCAGGAAGGCCCTTTGAAACATCCAGGACAGCCAAAAATCTTGCACAAGTCGAATGGTGGCTCTTAATACTGTCTTCTTCATATAGAAACTCCCCTATAACATTTCCAATGGTTTTATAAACTGCCTCTTGCCACAAATGTATCGGAAGATAAGGGAGCCACACCCATATAGGGATCTTGTTAAAGGATTCTGAGAGAGGATTAAAATCCTTGTGCCAGGGTTTGGCCATTAGGGGAAAATCTGCCCTGCCAAGAAAAATTATTGTGGCACAAAATAGAATTCCTATCTTCAGGGCTTTGAAATATTACTATAAAAAAACCCCTGGCACAGGGCTGTATTTGACCATCTTTAATATGCAGCCAACTCTTAGCAATCCAATTCTTTAGATCTACAAAAGAGGGCCAGAAACCATGGAAATGGAAGATGGCAGCACAAGAGGAAAACTGTTTTTCTTCTTGGAAGATATTTTTTGCTAATTCAGGGTCTAGAGTTACCCTAATAGGTTTTTAAAGCACTTACAGGCGATACACGGGTAGGTACAGGTGTTGTATGATGCCGAGCATCATGTATATTTGCTTCGAAGGCCACCACATCTGCATAGGTTCGCCCCCTGGTCCATGCCCTGACCCAGGAACGTTGGCCAGACACACAGCTGTAGTATCTTCAACCCCCTCAGCATAAATCCCTTTGCGGGTATTCTAGTTCCTCCCTCTATTATCAGGAAGAACCTCCTTCGTAACAGTAGCCACAGCCTCGCTAACCGCTCGGATCACAGCATCCGATTTCAAATGTGGCTTCACGCGTGCAGTAGCCAGATCCAAAGCCATCATGAAATTCCACGTATATGTAATAGTTATATAGTATTTTACTTACCTTTGTTATTAATGCATTACAATTGTTTATGGCCCATGTTGTGAAAATAAATTATTAGACAATATATGATTCTTCAAATTCTTGAGTGCTTGAACTATGACATAAAGCTTATGATCATAACATGAATATTTTTCATTACATCATTAATTTTAACATTAAATTAAGAATTGTACTTAGCTTCTTCACTCATCATAGTTATTATGTTTTTGCCAATTTCATCTCGATCAACCTAAATACATTGGTGAAATTTGGTGGCATAAATAGTTTTTTATTCACTTTCCTTTCCAAATACTATGGTATATGTTATACTTAAACTAGATATAAAAATTATCTCTTACCACCTCATGCCTCTATAATAAACTTGCATGTTCCACTAAATTTTAAAATTAATTTCATATTTATATAAATTCTAATGTATGAAAGGTAAATAAATTAAATGAAGGTGTATGTGATTTCCACTAGAGAATAACTTGTAACTTATCTATATCCATGTTGAATATTTCTTCATAAATCATGAAACCATAGTAAACTAACTCTTTTTATTGAGGATTATTTTATTCAAATTAACTATATTTCTTTATTATAACAATTGCAATATTTGTCTTAAGTTCCTAAATTTTTCTTTATTTATCTTACTAAAAATTAAAATGTAAGCTAAATCTATAATGATAAACTTACCAAGAAATAATTTTAATGCTTTCATGCTTCAATTTTCTAAATATATTATGCATGTTACTTAACCCAATTTTCATGACCATGCTCTCATATAATGCTTATTGTCTTTTGAACATGTTATTCCACTTATACACTATCGTTATTCATATTTGGTGATATTTACTATTCAAGTTAGTCTTCATGAAGTATTATTGATGTAGGCCATAAGAGGATACTTTTTGGATAACCTATTTAAATTTACTTAAGAGGTTTATGATTATAAGTGAATCATAATTAACAAAGGACATGAAGTTGAAAGGTGTTAAATAATTTAAAAATAAAGGAATATGATTTAAAGTAATGTAAAACTTTAATAAGAATTTTTTTATTATAGTAATTTCTATACAATATCTAATAACTTAAATGTAATGTTTTAATGTTCTCCCTAACTTCATTATTGTTTACATAATTTATTAAAAATATTTAAATGTACATTAATATAAACTGAGGGAGATGAAACATTAGTTGGATTATTATAAGTGGTGGTAATAACACATTCATAATTGATGAATGTCAT